>JAPKLY010000010.1:2930947-3035630 GCA_026898435.1 Prunella vulgaris
GTCCCACACTTATTCCATAATTAAAGCAAAGTACTGACACCATAACTACCATTCTCATTATAATTCACTAACTCAGAATCATTCCCATTGAATGAATTTAAATAAAGTTCCCCCAATATCTAGTTGGTTAAGTACTTGTGGCCGCACATCAGATATATCCTGGAAGAGCATTATCACAAATGAAGGTGCTTGATAATGTATATGTTCAGTCAAGTTAAGCCCAGCATTTGGTTAGATCCCAACCACAGAACTGACTAGCTAGAGCAACCCAAAAAGGTTGCCTGCCCTTGACCCAATTACAGTATGCATACTTGATTAGATGTCGAGCAAGGAACTAAAGAAGCTATACAATGATAACAATACAAAAGAAGTGCTTCCAAAAACTTAAGAAATATCGAACCTGTGTAGTCCAGCCATCAAAAGAGCCTGCCAAGAGAACCTGGGAAGCTGAATTAGGCCACACTATGCAGGTGGTTCGAAGAAGTTGCAAGGCTTTAAGTGCAGCATCCATCCGTTTCTGCTTCACTTCTGCTATCTTTTGTGCATCTCTGTGAGTTACAACAGGCACATGGCAATTTCAATAGAAAGGAGCTAATCAATGGCTTGATACAATCAAATGTATTAGGCAGCATACCTTATCGCTAATGCCATTTTCCCCTCAACTATAGCCAGTTTGGCTCTTATTGATCTCAATTTCTCCTTGGCACTCATGAGTTCATTCTCTTGGAACTCCGACTCATCAGAAAGATTCTGCAAACCACTAGAGCCTCCACATATCTAGCAAAGAAACGTATACTGATGAAATAGAGATCAGAAAAACATTTCTAGATTCAATTGAATAGCAGTGTATTCATTCCCTCGTAAATATAGGTCTGAATGTGTCCAACTTTTGTTTTAAACAGTATATCTTAGATCAAATATATATAGTACAAAATACATAAATATCAGATAAAATAAAGTTTACTTTCTTGTTCATTGGTTATTGCACAGGCAATTATTCATATAGGCTCATAGCAGCAGGTAAATATGGATGAGAAAACAAAGTTACAACAACTGTTGTGGTGCACCTCTTCTGGAATGGAGTCAACCCTTTTAGATCTCAATGAATAAAGAGCTGTGGAAAGCTCGGATTCTAGATGTTGAAGACGAATCTGTATCTCGTCAAAATGAATCTCTTTCTGTTCGTCCCAATCTTCAGCATATTCTTTATTGGTTACAGTTATTCCATCACTGTGACTTTCTTTATCAGTATCTCGATTTTTGTCGAAAGAAATCTCAGCAGCTGCATATTCAGAGTTTTAAAAAACACTGATGATAAATGTGATGGAACCATAAAATGACCTTATCATGTAAACTTAAGCACCTTCAAATTCGATATTTTGGAAACCTGCTCGCAGACTGCTCCATGTTCTCCAAGTTTCTGGTTCCGTGTAATGCCTAACATTGCCAGAAGGGGAACCCAACATGCCCTTCTTTTGGTAACCAGGTACATCGCTTTGTTCTACGTTAGTCCTACCTTTTATGATTTAAAAATAAATGAAAAACCCACACATTAGAATACAATCATAAGAAAGGGTATAATGATGCAGATACTAGGTTATAATAGTACTATTCAGAATAACAATCTTACCAAATCCTGAAGAAATATCGAAATGCCTGCCTTCGCGCTCATCAACAATAACGGATTGAGCATCATATTCAGTTTTCTCCAAATTTAGCCCAAATTCACTATTCCTCTGCTTCTCCAATCTACTCAATATACCTTCAATCCCGGAATCTTCGTCAGCAACAGTTTTCCTATACCATAAAGAAAATCTCAAAAATTTCCTATTTCCTAGAATAACTTCGGGTATGCTACAGATCACAAGAAAAACATAAGCTGCTAGTTTTTCAAGTTGTCACCTCCAAATTCATGGCTTGTTTAAAATCGAGACTCTGAATTAATGAAAGATAATTCAAGAACTCCACACGATTATTGTATATAGTCTTAATGGTATATTCTTTTGATAGCAGCGAAAGTTTTTTTGGCCTCTACTAGTACAGAAGAAATACCAGAGCAATAACATGCAACAAAACAAGAAAGGATAACTAGCACGTTATCTAGAAGTTTTCATCACAAAAACCTCACAATGATCTACCCAACGACGAAGAATCCAGCTTCACAGAACTCAAATTTACGTCGGACGCACAGCAGTCTTCTTTATCATCCACACAGAAATCACCATGGTAATGCTCACTCGGAGATGCTACCATTTTGCAACTGTCAGTTCTTCTTTGAAACTCGGGAATCTCAACATCCGTTACTTCCTCGGCACTACCACCCACATTAGATTCGTCCCAACCGAGGGAATACCACCCACCTCTCTTCGTTATAGCCTCTACCAAATCCAATCTCCCAGCTCTCAGCAACTCGTCCTTCGTCGGGAACATGGCCGGTCTCTCCGAATTCGCCATGAAATCCATTATCTCCGCCTCCAATTCTACGTCCCCTTCACTTTGCGTACAACAGCAACACAAGGAATTATCAATATTACTCCCAAAACCCAGCGCCTTTCTAACTTCTGCCAATCCGAAATGCTGACCCAGAACAAAAGCTCTCTTGCACTGTCTACTCCTTTTCGTGGGATTATACGCGAAACACATAGATGGGAAGAGACGATTGCTCAAACTCGAGTATGGGCAGTGGGATTTTGGAAATTGGGCATGACTGGTAATGAGTGAAAGCATCACTCAGGCATTTCGTCGAACACTTAATGGCCGTTGGAAGAAAAATGGAATTCACCAGAAGAAACAGAAAGGAAGTAGGGGGAAGAGAGAGAGAGAGAGAGATGAGAAGTGAAGCAACGAACAATGTGGCACGGGAAAACGCGATATCCATTAAATGAATTCTCTGTTGTTGCTTAAATCGCACTCATACCCTCAATGCGATTTTGTTTATCAAAGTGCATACTCCATTTAAATCAATAAATTATTTAAATAATTAAATTTATAATATTACTTCCTCCTTTTCAAAATAATTTTCATATTTAGATATATCACATGAATTACGAAAAATAGAGTGTGTGATTATAAAAGTTAAATAATAAAATAAAAAATATATATTTTATTAACTTCTATGAGTATAGAATATTTTTATTTTTAATGTGTGAAAATAGAATGAGGACGTTCGGAAAGACAACTATAAAAGTATGGTTGATATGAGTGTATTTTCTTAGAGTAATTCTCTTGTGAATTCAAATTCATGTGACCTAGTATCACTGTTGTTGATAGAATTTACTGATCGTGTTCGTTTATGTGGCTTTACGACGGATTAATTCTACCAAACAATAATCTTATGATTTTGTGTTCTTGAGGAGGGAGAGTAGAAAGTTTAGAGAGAGAAATATTGTATTGATTATGTCAGGATCCCCTGAATAGTACAAGAGATGTCTTATTTATAGGTGTGCGAATGTGAGACGACACCTTACGAGCCTATGTGGCTTCCGGTGTTGACGAGGGTTCCTTACCCTCCTCTTGATCTCCCACACTGCTTCCTTTATCATGCTTCATCCTACTACTATGCCTTAGACTAGATGGGCCTCATTAAAAACCTCGCCGTAAACCACCCTTGTGGATAAACCGGACGGAGGGAAAAAGAGTGTGCCACCGGGGTTCTGCTGACAAAGGGCGAGCTCCCGAGCCTTGACCAGATTCCAGAGTATCGCACAGTGATGTACCACAGTCGGGCGAGCTCTAGGCTTTCCACAGGAGGGCGAGCTCTGGTTCCTCCCCAGCTCGGATGGGCTCTGGAGACCTGGCAACCTTGGGGATTATTTCTGAAACCGACGTATTAGTTCGCCATATCAACATTTGCCCCCCCAGCTCGCGCGCATCATGACTTTGTCCAATGTGTGGGCGAGCTGGAGAACTTAAGGTCTGGCGAACTGTTTCAGGGGGTGCCGAGCTAGTAGGCGAGCTGCGCCTCGGAGGTCGCCTCGGCCGACACGACGCGGGATCCCAAGCATCACGCAAGTCTCTTGGTGTCTCGATTCCCGCCCACAATAATGATAACTTTTCAAATTCTTTGCAAAAAGGTCCCTGATCTTTCGGGAATTTCGAGCTCGCGCCCAGCGTCTATAAATAGGCAGAAATGAGGAATTTCCTCACTTTTGCTTCCTCACTTCTCAGAGCACATTTCCGACGATCATCCCTCTGCTTCAGACGCGTCTCCGAACGTCTCCCAAGGTAGAAATCCAGATTTCTCCTTTCTCTCCTTCCTTGTTCCTTGTTTTCGGACGCCTACATTATGTCTGAGAACTCTTCAAGCCGTACCCCCCCGCATCGTGATCTGGGCAAAGGACAAATGACCGATGACCTTCCAAACCCCCGAGCGACACATGTGGTCCTCTCTTCGAGCTCTAGGGCAAGCTCTGAAACCTTCCCGGACAGTAGCGAGCTCTTGGGGTCAGTTCGCTCTGACTCCAGCGAGCAAGCTACCAGCTCTAGTGAGGAATCGTCCCTCCGCGAGCTCTGGGATTACTCAGAGCGAGCTCACGGAGGAGCTGCGACCCCCGTTGAAGAGGAGGCCGCCGAGATTGGGGCCCGGGAGGAGGTCGCCGAGGTTGGGCCTGGCGACCTTGCTGGCGAGTTGGCCCGCGAGGTCGACGAGGATATGGGAACGGAGGTCACTTATGAATACCTCAGTTTCATCGACTTTCCCTTTCCCAAGCTCCCTGAACATCAAATCTCTGCCGAGGTCGTGAACGAGTTCGACTGGGGCGAATATGTGAGAACCCACGGGGCGAGCTTCCCCCTACCCCGGCGAGCTCCGATTCGAAAAGCCGCTGGCAAGTCTGACCTTAAGGCCAACGGGGTGGAGAGTATCATGAGCGAGTTCGCCCTTCCGGATATTCGGAGGCGGTTCCGCATCCCGCTGGACATTTTTATGTATCCCACTGAGGAGAAAGAACGAGCCGACCTCCCCCCTGCTGGGCTCACAGCCATGAATTATCACACTTTGAAGGCGGGGCTCACCCTTCCCCTCCACCCCATCATTGGGCAGTTTTTGGCGGACACGGGCCTCGCCATTACCCAACTCACTCCGAACGCATGAAGCAATCTGTTGGCAGCCCTGACCGTCTTCGGCCTCGAGGGCTATGAAAATTGGCTGAGTACGGCGGAGATCAACGAGCACTTCATCGTGATTAGACAAGTGAGGGAGGGGAAGGGATATTATTCTATCCAAGCCCGCCCGGGGGGCAAATTTTTAGGCGACCTCCCCAATAAAATCCGGGATTGGAAGGAGCAGTTCTTCTTTATCGGAGGGGATTGGCGAGCTTCTGATGGTCGTGGAGGGTGTATCCCTACTCCCGAGACATATGGGGAGACGAGCTGTAGGTGGCATACCTTAGTGTGTGTGCGTCGGATTAGATTACTGATCTAATCTATCTTTTTGCAGGTTTGAAGCGCCACAAGTCGAGCCGTGGGAAATCGGAGGTTTCGATTGGCTTCGAGTTTGTGCGGACGGTGTGCTGCTTGAGGGAGAAGAAGGATCGCGAGATCGAACACTTGTGCCAACACCACTGCCGCAGGCTCGCCGGCCTCATCACTTCACCACACCACCTCGCTGCTCAAGGTTTTGCACTTCTCCATTTTGAAGTTCTGCCAGCTCGCTGCTCCGTATATTGAGGTCGCCTGACCTACTTGATCATCTTGTGCAGGTGTAGGTCCTACTGCCGAGCTCCCACCTGTTAAAGTTCCTGAAGCATACTATTTCTTAGCTCGGCAGCTCAGGATGGGCAAGCCTCGCCCAGGGAGGGAAGGTATCCCCTCGGGGGCGGTCCTGGATGCCACCAAGAAGCTCGAGCTCGCCAAAGCCGCTGATAAGGCTGGGGGCTCGGGCTCTCAGAGGACCTCGGCGCCTCCCCCAACGAAGGAGAAGGTCGCCGCTGCTAAAAAGGGGACCGGCCGAGGTTCGGACCTTGAGCGGGGCGCTTAACCCCCTCCACCTCCCCAGACGAGGCGAGCTCTCCACCGTGGGGATGGCTCGCGAGTAAGTGAGGAAGAGACTCGCCCCGCCAAGCGAGTCAGGGCTGAGGGTGGCTCTGAATCAAGCCAAGCGGGGTCAGGACGAGCACTTGCTGTTCAACCTTCTCAAGCGCCTCCAACTCCTCAGAGTGCGCCCTCGCCGCCTCCATACGGGGTCCCTATTCGGGATGATACCCTGCTCGGGCTTAATCCCGATAGGTTTGGGTAAGTGAGCGACCTCTTTTGAAGTTGGAAGCCTTTGCAATTTCTATAATTTTTGCTAACTGATTTGAGTATTGTGTAGGTATACTCCCGCCGAGTTCCCGCAGCGACCTGAATCTCTCCATATCGCCGAGCGGTGTAAGGCCCTAAGCTCATTGAGGGACCTTCCTGATGGGGCGGCTAGCCGGGTTTTTACTGAGGCCCCCAAGTACCTCTCCGCCTCAGAGCTTGGCATGATCGAGAGGCAAAAGCCTGCCGACAAGGCGAGGCTGGCGATGCACTACGCCTGTGCGGCAATGGCGGCGGCCCAGCTCGTCAGTGATGATATCGCCGCCTCTGATAGAGCTCGCCATTATACAAAGAAGGCTCTCACTAAGGTGGGCGACGAGCGGAAGAAGGCCCTCGAGGAGCTCGCTAGGGCGGAGACCAAAGTGAAGGCCTCACTGGAGGCGGAGCGGCTTGCTATCAAAAAAGTAGAAAAACTACAAGCCGACCTCCGCCAACAACAGGCCGAGCTGGAGGAAACCCGCCAGACGCTCGCCGCTCGGGAAGAGGAGCTTGTCCTGACTCGGGTTGAGGTAGGGCTCCTTCGCGATCAGAGTCGAGGGAACTCAGAGGAGTGCCGAAAGTTGCGGGAGGAGGTTGCTGCTAAGGCTCTGGAGATCACCGAGCTCAAGAGCAGTTCTGACACCGCCATCACCCCTGAGGCACTTGAGCTCGCCGAGGTGGTCGCCACCGACAAGGGCTTCGTGCTCTGCTTTGCTGAGGTAATCCGCTCCTTCCAATGGGCGAGGATTAACAATGACAGTGAGTGGGAAGCCCTCGTCAGCGAGTTTGAGGATTGCTTGGAGAAGTCCTCGATCCCCCCCGGCACGGAGCTGAACATTGGAGATCTCGTGGGCTACGGGATCAATCTTGACGCTGCTCGTCAAAAGTTCAACATCATCCAGACGAAGCAGGTCTTGACTGCCGACCTCGCCCAAGAGACTGAAGGTGCCGAGGGGGATGCTGGAGGCGAGGCCCCGCCGACAATGGAGCAGATGCAGGAGGTCTGCGGGGATGCGATGAAAAACATCAGCGAGCTCGGCACTAGCGGGCTCTCCGGGAATATCACTTCTGATGTCGAGCTTGCCATGCCCATCCGCCAGGTCGCCCCTACTCCAGAGGTCGCCGACCCCGAGCCTTAGGCCTTCTTTACTATTGCTTTCTTAGTTTAGTTTTTACTTTCCAAGTCACGATAGGTCACCGGGTTGCGGAGCTCGCCCAGAAGGAGCTCCATTTTTGTAGCCTTTGCTTTTTGTTCAAATAGACTTAGCTCGTCGGGCACGTGCAGCTCGCCCAGAAGGAGCTTTTGTAGTTCAAAGATGGCCAGCTGGTCGGCCTTTTTGGCCAGCACAACTACTTATACTTGGGATTTTTTCAAGCATATTTTTGGCTTGAAAATCTCTTAAGTATCTTTTTTAATATAAGCCGAGCATTTTTTGTCCAACTCTTTTCCTTTATGTATTTGCGCCTTTACGTTATAATTTTCTAAATAGCTCGTTTTTGTTTATTTTTCTAGTACATAATTGTTCGTCTTATTCTACTTTGAGAAGCGAATCGTTCATTTTACGTCACTTACGACTACGAATTGTACCTCTCTTTTGAGAGTGCGTATTCTTTGTCTTACGCCACTTAGGGCCGCGAATCGTTCGTCTTAGACCACTTAGGGCGGCGAACTGCACTTCGATTGATTCACGTTGGGCCATTGGGTTTCATGAACCTTGCCTTAGACGTTTTTTAATCTTTTTCGCGAATTTTTCTAACTTATGGCAGTAGGTGCTTAGCAACCCTTTAAGGAGGGTACCTTCGCGACCTCGGGCACTTTGGCCTTTGCCTTCGAGCTATTTAATTACAACGTTTGGGACCTTGGTCCTTGCACATTAAGGATTTTTGAGCATGTGGGCGAGCTGGGCTCGGTGAGCTATCTGGAGCAGTGGGTGACCTGGTGCAGCTCGTCTGGTTGGAGAGCTGCACAGGTCCAAACACTTGGGGAATTTTTCTGAATTTTTTCTGACTTTTCATAGCGGTGTAATTTACATCGGTTGCCATCGACATTTCTGATGCAAACCTTCGACTAGTCTATTACAGGATTCTAGTCTATTGGTAGAACTTTTTTAGATGTGCCGAGCTCCAGGTGTATGACGAAGCTTTGCCTTCTGCGTCTTCTAGATCATAGGTACCGTTCAGTCAGGCTGCGGTGACCCGGAATGGTCCTTCCCAGTTTGAACCGAATACACCTGGTGGGGCCATCAATTTCTTTTTTAACACAGGTCTCCGACCTTGAACTTTCGGTCTCGGACCTGAGAGTTGTAATATTTTTCCGCTCTGCGCTTGTAGGTGGCGTTTTTCATTTCTGACGAAGCTCTGGTCTCTTCGATCAGATCTTTTTCTACTGCCAAGGCTTCATCATTCTTTTCTTCATCATACCCCACCACCTTCCAAGTCTTGTTCTGGACTTCTACCGGGACTACGGCTTCAGTCCCGAAGGCTAGGGCAAACGGGGTCTCCCCGGTGCTGGCCCTATAGGAAGTTCTATAAGACCATAGGACCTCCGGGAGTTCGTCTGCCCAGCTCCCCTTCTTTTCTTCGAGGCGGAGCTTCAATATGTGTTTCAGGATCTTGTTCACCGCCTCGACCTGGCCGTTCGACTGGGGGTGATATGGAGTTGAGTAGTGCTTCTTGATGCTCCATGAACTGCAGAAGTCCCTCAACTTCTGTCCGTCGAACTGTCTTCCATTATCAGTGATGACCGACTACGGGAGTCCAAATCTGTAGATCAGGTTTTTCCAAATGAAGCCGATCATCCTTTCTTGGGTTATGGTTGTGAGAGCTTCGGGCTCAGCCCACTTAGTATAGTAGTCTACTGCCACGACAGCAAACTTTACACCGCCTCTACCAGGTGGAAATGGGCCGATCAAGTCGATACCCCATTTCGCGAAAGGCCATGGGCTGAAAACCGACTTAAGCTGGTTGGCTGGGGAGTGGATGTTAGGTGCGAAAAGTTGGCACTTTCGGCACCTTCGAGCGAAGTTGATGGCATCTTTGCGAAGAGTGGGCCAGTAATAGCCCTGCCTGACCGTCTTGTATGCCAATGCTTGCCCCCCAGCTTGACTCCCACAAATTCCTTTGTGAATTTCTTCTAACACTTCGGACCCCTGCTTCCTAGTTAGGCATTTGAGTAGGGGTAGAGAGAATCCACGTTTGTAGAGTTGGCCGTCCAGCAGTGTATATCTGGCAGCTTGCTTTACTAACCGGCTAGCTTCCCAGGTGTCTACGGGGGTTGTTCCGTCTGTTAAATATTTTTGGATTGGAGTGCACCAATCTTCACCACCTTCACTATCCTCCTGCCCCCCACTCGAGGTTTGATTTATCTTGTAATCGGACGTTGAGGGGTTTTTCAGTGTGGTGATCACAACCTCCGTGAATTCGGCTTCACCGTTGCTAGTAGCTAGCCGGGCTAGAGCATCTGCTTGTGTGTTTTCTAGCCGCGGTATCTGATTGATGTAAACCTGCGTAAACATCGAGATCAGATGTGCGGCTATCTTCTGGTAAGTCATCATCTGCTGGTCTTTTGCTTCATATTCCCCCCGAACTTGGGATATTATTAGCTGGGAATCTCCGAAAACTTGAAGATTGGTTGCCCCCACAGCTAATGCTATCCTAAGTCCCGCTATTAGTGCTTCATATTCCGCCTCGTTGTTGGTTGCTCAAAAATCGAACCGGATTGCGGAGGTGAAGACTTGTCTGTCTGGGCTGATCAGGACCACGCCGGCGCCTGCTGCTACGCTGGTTGATGATCCGTCTACGTAGAGGTGCCACGGAGCTATACCCCCCTCGTCGGATCTTGTGGGAAAGTTAGCTCGACGATGAAGTCGGCGAGTGCTTGTCCCTTGATCGTTGTTCGGGGTGCGTAGGTTATACCGTATTGGCTAATCTCTAGTGGCCATTTCAGCAGGCGCCCGGCGGTGTCTGGGTGCTGTAGTATTTAGCGTAGTGGGAACGTTGTCAGTACCTCCACCGGGTGGTCAAAGAAATAGGGCCTCAATTTTCTAACACTCATCACCAGTGCATAAGCCAGCTTCTCTGTTGGGGTGTACCGCAACTCAGCTTCATGTAGTACTTGGCTTACGTAGTACACTGGTAGGTGTGTTTTTGCCTCCTCTCGGACCAGGACGGAGCTGATGGCCACCTCCGATGCAGCCAGGTAGAGGTATAGCTTTTCTCCAGGTATCGGCTTTGACAGGACCTGTGTATCCGCCAGGTATGTTTTGATGTCTTCAAAGGCTCGTTGGCATTCACTTGTCCAAACGAAGTGGTTTTTGAGGTGGAGCTTGTTGGCTTTGGCCGCCTCTTTGTACCTCCGTGTGTTTGCTTTAATTGCCTCGAAAAATGGATGATTTTGGTCGCCGGACCTGGAGATGAATCTGTTCAGGGCTGCCATGCACCCAGTTAGTCTTTGAATTTTTTGGACGGAATCGGGTATCCCCATCTCGATTATGCATTGGACCTGTGTTGGGTTGACCTCAATTCCCCGCTGACTAACTAGGTGCCCCAGGAACTTCCCAGAGTGTACGCCGAAGCTGGTCTTTTTGGGGTTCAACTTCATGTTGTAGTGGCGCAGTATGTCGAAGATCTGTTTTAGGTGGTCCAGGTGGTCCTCATTTCTCAAATTCTTGACAACTATGTCATCCACGTACACCTCCATGGATTCGCCAATGTGTTGGTCAAACATTTTGTTCACCAATCTTTGGTAGGTAGCTCCGGCGTTGATGAGTCCGAACGGCATCCTTTCCCAGCAATACATGTTCTTGTTGGTGTAGAACGCCGTGTATTCCTGGTCGTCTGGGTGTAGAGCTATCTGGTGATAGCCCGCGAAAGCATCCATGAATGTCATCATCTCATGGCCTGCGGTGCTGTCCACCAACTGGTCAATGTGAGGTAGTGGGAAGTTGTCCTTCGGGCATGCTTTGTTCAGGTCCGTGAAGTCAATGCAGAGTCTCCACGTCCCATTGTGTTTCTTCACCAGGACGGGGTTCGCGACCCAATGCGGACACAAAGCTTCCTTGATGAGCTTGTTGTCTAACAACTTCTCCACCTCAACTGTTAGAGCTGCGTACTTGTCTGGTCCATACTTTCTTCGCTTTTGGCGTACGGGTCTCCTCGTCGGGTCTATGTTAAGTTTGTGGCAGTCATGTTCCAACGGGATCCCCGTCATGTCTTCGTGAGACCAGGCAAACACGTCCAGGTTGGTCATTAAGAACAGCTCCATCCTCGACCGGTATGGTTCAGGTAACTCAGAACCGATGAAAAGTTCTAAGTCCCTTTCCGGGTCCATCGGGAGTGCCGTCAACTCTTCCATGGGGGTTGCTTTTCTCTTTTAACTTTTCCACCTCGGGTCGCTGATGAACTCGTCCCACTCCTTTTGTGACATCTGCGCAGGCTCGTGGCCTATGCGTGGTTCGAGGTCATCGGGTTAGCTTTCAGCTTGGGCGAGCTCGTCGGCTGTGAACACCTCCGGTGGTCTGTCAGCTTGGGATGGTGTGGTGACTTGGGGAGTTGGGTCAACGTCCATTGGTGTTGGTTCTTGACCTCCCGCAGGTCCCCCACCTTGGGCCTCATCAGCTACCTCCATGGGAGTAGGCTGCTGCCCCTGCGCAGGTACCGACTCCTGCGCAAGTCTCAACACTTGGGTTTCTTCCAAGTCCTCCATTGGTGTCGGTTGTGTGTCTTGCACAGATCCAATGCCTTGGTTGATTTCTGACAAATCGCCTACCTCCATCATCTCAGTTTCGACCGAGATAACGTCTGGAATGTTTGGCTCGTCTGCAGGAATCTGTACGTCCTCTTCGAGGATGTGGACCTGTGTAACAGACTTCTTGACCCGGCCATCTTTGATCTGGAGTAAACACTCTCGGGCCTTTTTCTGGTCACCTTTTATAGTTCCGGCACCTTTCGGGGTTGGGAATTTTAAACAGTAGTAGTAGGTTGAACATGCCACTTTGAATTCATTAATAAACGGATGACCAAGGAACCCGTTGTAGGAGGACTGCTGGTCGACAACTAGGAAATCTATGAGCCTAGTCAGTCTCCTTTCGGGATCCTCAGCCGATACAAGCTGGACGCTCAACCTAACACTACCTAGGGGAACGGTTACAGCTTCTCCGAACCCCACTATCCTAACATTGCTAGGTTCCAGATACGACTTAAAATCACCTAAGGCATCCAAGGTGGATTTGAAGAGAATGTTGGTGAATGCGCCGGTGTCCACAAGTAGCCTGTGAACTCGGACGTTCATGATGTTGGCGGTTATCACCAATGAGTCGTTGTGGGGCATCAGTACCCCCTCCAGGTCCGCTGAAGAAAATGTCAGCTCGTCAGCAAGCTGTGAGATGGACCTGGGGCCGGAGCTGCCTTCCTGGACTTGGTTTATGGCCCGGATTTCGGCCTTCCTCTTTCTCCTGGATATGGAGGATCCCCCGTCCTGGAGACCTCCTGCAGCTCCGATCTCCTCCTCAAGAACCAAGAGTTCCCGGGTGGGCTCCATGTTTTGTTGAGGTTGGGGAGGTGCTCTCCGTCTGTTGTGCGGACCAGGTTGGTCTGCTTCCTCTTCCTCGTCATCGAAGGTAGCCCTCCTCTCGAACCTCGGTCTCTTAGCCGGGGCCTTCTTCACAAACTCGGCCAATTTTCCCTCCTCGTAAAATTTCTATAGTTGCTTGAGGAGGTCTCGACACTCGCTGGTGAAGTGGCCGATGGCCTGATGGTAGGCACAGAATTTATTGGGGTTGAGCTTCGTGCGGTCCTGGCGGATCCGCCTTGGCTCCTCCAGCATGGCCTTGCCTTTGACGGCAGTGAAGACGTGGTCAACGGAGACAGTGATGACCTGATTGAGCTTTTCTTTGAGCTCGTCTCCCTCGCCAAAGGCCTTTAAGTTCCGGGGAGCTTTGTAGGTGCCCCCGGACTTCTTCCTGTAGGGCTTCCTTTCCTCGTGGGCACCAACTTCTTTCAGTAGTGCCTCCTGCATAGCCACAAACACCCCCGCCTTGTGGCGGAATTCGCTGTAAGTGTTGGGACATGCGAGGTGCATCTCCTTCTAGAGGTCGGTGCCCCTCCTGAGTCCGGCCATCGCTGCGACGACCTTGGTGTCCTCACTCACTGGCTCGCCTTCCAGCAGGATTTTGTCGAACCTTTCCAGGTATTGCTGGTTGGTCTCGCTCTCGCCTTGGTGGATGTTGGCGAGTCGGTGCTTCTGGGTAAGGTAGGAACCGAACCCAGAGAAGTGGGCCAGGAACTCCCGTGAGAGTTGGCCAAATGAGCAGATTGACCCCGGGGCGAGTGAAGAGAACCATCGGTGAGCTCGATCCCCTAGGGTCAGCGGGAAGTTCCGGCACTGGGTGGAGTCGGTGGCGTCAACCGAAATTATGAAGTCCGCGTACTTGGCCAGGTGGACTTTCAGGTCCGATTCGCTTTCGTATGCGGACATCACCGGGAATTGAATTTTCTTCTGGACCGGTGCGCGGAGGATGGCAGGTGCCAATGGAGAGGTGGGGAGAGTCGTGGCGTCAGGTCCACCAGACTTGGCTGCTACTTGTGCTTGTAGCATTTCAATGGCCTTTTTCAGTGAGGCCAGCTCGTCATCTCGGGTCACCTCCGGCGGAGGGTGCTCAAAGGTCGTGCGTCTCGCGGATGCACGTCCCCGAGGTGTCTCACTCTGGGGTGACCTCTCAGTGGCGGGCTGGAATTGGCGTCCGCCGTGGGGGCCTAGTCGGTCAGTGGCGGGCCTCCTCAGCCTTTCGTGGGCTGGTCTACGTGGCTGCTGGTCGGAGTCCCCGTGGGACGCAGCTGGGGCCGCCGTACACTCATTCTCTTCGTATCTCGGGCCCAGGCGGCCTTGGAGGACTTCCCTCCTTTGTGATTGATGGGTGCCAGATGCCCCGGTGTATGCCGACTCCCTTTCCGTGTAGGGAGCAGGACCCTCCTCCACCATTTTGGCCTTACCAGTCCTCTCCCTACGCTGGCGGGCTTGTGCCGAACTCGCCTCCTGTTCGGTGGGGAGTACGCTGTAGTCCCCTCTGGTCTGGGTGCCCTGAGTGGGCCTGGTCTGCTCTCGGGCTTCGGCATCTGGAACTCGTCTGGGTACCAGGGCGAGTTCGTCCTGCTGTCGTTGCTGCAACCTCTGTAGGGTCGCGATGGTGTGTTGGAGCTCGTCAGGATTGCTGACCAGGTCCCTCAGAGCGGGGGCCAAATCTTCCTGGGTCACCGCAACTCGCGGAGGTCGCGGAGCTACGGTGCTCTTCTGGGGAGGTGGTTGCGATGTCTCCACCACCTGGCGTGAGGTCTCCACCTCGGCCTGGTTTTGATCACCCCCTTTAGACCTTCCCGCAGCAGCGGAGGCCTGTCACTTAGCGGCTCGAGTGTTGGCCATTTTTTTGTTTCGGAGGGGGTAGCTCGCTGAAGGTCGCCGAGGTGGAGGGAGGTCGCCGGGGTGGTGGAGGTCGCCGGTGTGGTGGTCGTCCAGCTTAGGTGGAGCTGTGCAAGTTTTCGTCTAGCCTCGCGTGCGATGAATTATCCGAAATTCGGTTTATTCGTGTGCACGCGCGCGTTTGAAAACTTGTTCCGGGCCGATTTCGTGAAATCCGAAAACTCGGGTTTTTGTCCGGAAATCTGGGTTCTTCGTTCAAGGGATGAATGTGTATGTATATCTTCAAATGTTCTTGAGTTTTATCAAGAACACCTTCAAATCTTTAAATCTTCAAACAAACCCTAACTTTTTGTTCTTGAAATTTTTTTAATTTTTCAGATTCCGACCCTCCTTCTAGCGCCAAATTGTTGATAGAATTTACTGATCGTGTTCGTTTATGTGGCTTTACGACGGATTAATTCTACCAAACAATAATCTTATGACTTTGTGTTCTTGAGGAGGGAGAGTAGAGAGTTTAGAGAGAGAAATATTGTATTGATTATGTCAGGATCCCCTGAATAGTACAAGAGAGGTCTTATTTATAGGTGTGCGAATGTGAGACGGCACCTTACGAGCCTATGTGGCTTCCGGTGTTGACGAGGGTTCCTTACCCTCGTCTTGATCTCCCACACTGCTTCCTTTATCATGCTTCATCCTACTACTATGCCTTAGACTAGATGGACCTCATTAAAAACCTCGCCGTAAACCACCCTTGTGGATAAACCGGACGGAGGGAAAAAGAGTGCGCCACTGGGGTTCTGCTGACAAAGGGCGAGCTCCCGAGCCTTGATCAGATTCCAGAGTATCGCACAGTGATGTACCACAGTCGGGCGAGCTTTAGGCTTTCCACAGGCGGGCGAGCTCTGGTTCCTCCCCAGCTCGGATGGGCTCTGGAGACCTGGCAAACCTTGGGGATTATTTCTGAAACCGACGTATTAGTTCGCCATATCAACAACTGTTATTCATTGAACTCGATTATTTCAAATGTCATTATAATATATACACGTTGTTATTGTGCATATTTATTATCACTGATATGCATACACACTAATATTGACTAAAAAATCAAACAATGATAGTATGTATACATATCATACTTGTAAAAGAAATTTTATATAAATTTGGGTTCATAGAACTGCATTTGTTTGGAATTCACACGGCTGAAATTAGGATTTTCCGACCTCTATATCCTTCAATTTAGATATTTAAAATTTAATTTCCATATCTCATATTCAATTTATAGCTAAAATATTTATACACATATTATTATGATTTCCAATACAATTCAATGTTTTCCTCGCTTTGTCATCTCATATCGTCTATTCATTCATTCTCTTTCACATTTTACTTTTATAAAATACTTTTATTTAATACACTAAGGGCTCATTTGGTTCGTAAGATAAAAGTATCTATCCGTAAAAAACATGCATATTTTTTATGGATAGATACTTTTATCTTACGAACCAAATGAACCCTAAAATAATATAATATCAATCAATGTGTAATATTAATTAACATAAAATAAAATCTCACCATTCTAAAATCTCAAAATATACATAAATTTACTAATTATCAAAACTTTTACTTCCAATTATTTTAAAATCACAATTTTCTACCCACATATCCTAAAACAAACGTAGTTCACTAGTTTGAGACTATCTACTCATACTATGAATATTAATTTAAATTAATATTCTCTCCATCCCACAGAAATTTACACACTTTCTTTATTTAGAAGTTCCACACAAATTTGTACACTACTAAAAAAAATTTACGTGCACATTCACAAACAAATACACATATTTACCCATATGTCACTACTTTATATATAAAACACATTTTTCTTAAAAAATGTACCGTCCCGTAGGGTGCAAATTCCTACGGATCGAAGGGAGTATACGAGTACTCATCTTGGGCATATGAATAAGAGATAATACGACATAAATTTACTATGTATAGATTATATCAATTGAATCGCAGGTTTTAATATTACTTCTATAAAGCTACTATGTCTTCAAATGTTTTAATATCATTTGAATCACAATCTTCAATATTATTTCTATGATTAATTCTATATAAATACATCACATTTTTCTTAACTTTCAATTTAATCCTCGATTTCATGATTATTATAAAAAAATTTAACCTTTTAAAAAGTTTCAATTCGATACACATTTTTTTCCGGCCAGCAACTGATGATGTGTCTCGTCGGAGCGCGTGAAATGTTGTCATGCTGGCGTACACGTGTGAAATTACTTTTTTTATATTTTTTTTTCACATCATATATTATATATAAAAAATAACAATATTTTATATTATTTCTAATATTATTTTGGATCACAATTTTTAATATTATTTTTGTAAAGTTATTATTTCTTTAGATCTAGTTTAATTGCCTTGTTGAAATTAAAATAATCGTTACAAAAAAATTATATATTGCATATAAGATCAATTATTTTATCAAAACTTTATTATTTCTAATTTAATAAAACAGATTAGCACCTTTGTTATTTTAATTCGACACGCGTTTTGAAATTGAATCGGTTATGACGCTGGAGCATGTGCGTTTATGTCATCAATGATAAAAATAAAATGAATGGGTTTAAACTTTGAAGTGATATAAACACATTTAGCTCTTAGTACGTATATTATTCACACATTGTCCACAACAGTAAGGTCCTGTTTGTTACATGAGAGAAGGGTGACATATGAGTATATTTTATTTCTATTACATATGTTTGGTACTCACTCTGTCCACCAAATTATTTTTCACTTTCTTTTTTTATTTATTTACAAAACTTTTTCTCATTTTTTTATTTAGAAACAACCCACACTCACAAATAAAAATTTGGGCCCCACAACATCTCTATTTTTTCCTTACTTTATCTATCATTTCAATATAATACTAATTTTCACTAAATCTCGTGTCACTCCACAAATTGTAAAAAGATTGGTGGACGGAGGGAGTAGTAGGTAGTAGAATTAAGAGTGCAAATGACGTCTGCCGATCGTCTGACGGTCGAATGTCGTCAAGCACCTAGACTGCTTAATTGGTACCAAAGTTTTTTTCGTTCTTTTATTTTTTTTAATAATTTTTTTTTTTCAAAATACATGGAGTATTAATAAATTAAAATGCACATTATATGATAAATTATAAATTAAAAACATAGTTAATAATTAAATACATTTTTCACAAAATGTAACAAGTCAATACAATGTTAAGAACTACGGCTTTGTCCAACTTCTAAATGAAATACAAAATAAGTAAAATACATAATATGAATAAATTATGAAATATTTCAATTACATTTTTATTTTTTTAGTAGTTTAATTTATATTTTTAATTTTAATTTTAATTTAAACTTTTAACTTAAAATAAATAAAAAAATTAAAATAAAGAGTACTGGCCGCCTAGGTGGTCTCGACAACACAAAATGTGTTGGTCGACTTTTCTCGGCGATTTGGCTTAGGCATCGGCAGTCGAGTGCCACCAAGCATCTAGGCTGTCTCGACGGCCACCATTTACATCATTGAGTAAAGTTCCAACCAAATTAGCTATACGATGTTTATAAAAAAAATAAAAAAATTATAATAAAACAAAGTTTTAAAAAATTTTGTTCAATTTGATCCAACATTTTATTATTATATATTTATAGATTTCTTTAAGAAATAGTTTAGTTGTAGCGTGAGATTTTAACTTTAGGTTTATCCAAACATGTTATATATTTAAAATTAAATATATTTTTGGTAAAAATAATTGATGTAATTTAAAATATGAATTTAAATTATACAATAAATCTAGTGCATATAAAACTTTTTCAAATAAATTTTTTAAGTAGGCAGTCCAAGCATAACTCAAAATAATTATTGGTTAATTGAGTTAATGTACTGAACAAAATGTATAGGGGTAAATCTATAGGTAAAAATAATATAAATGAAAAGTATTCAAAGTTACAAATTTATTGATTTTAAAATTAATCTCTAGATAATACATTACTTTGATAAAATCAACTGATACGTTAAAGCTCCATATATAATTTACGCATGAAGTATCATATACAAATAAAATTACTCATGTATTCTTTAATTAATTACAATTAAGAAAAATCAATTAACTCAACATTTTTTATTTCACATTTAAAAAAATATTTATACAATTATAAAAACAATCAACTCAATCGTATTTTGATGTGTGTACTACATCATCTTCATTAAGACAAATTTTCTTTTAAAAAAACTCTCAATTAGTACATTAAAAAAACAATCAATTCAATCAAATCATATATCTCATCAAATCAAAATCATGTACTACATGCATGCATCATAATATGATACATCACCAGAATAAGACATCAAAAATAAAAAATTCTTTTCATTTAATCTCACATTTTGACATTTTGTTTATACATGCTGGATATTCGAGATTATAGTTTCTAAATAAATTCAGATCAATCAATAAGAGTTAATAATTCTATAGAGATACACTGCCTTTTGTTGAGTTTAGGTGGTACGTAAAAACACAGGACAGAAACTACGATTTTAATAAATTGGAAAACACGACAGACACAGAAAGTTAAACCGAGTCAAGGTAGAACCTTTTCCCGCAAGACAAAATACGTCTTGGCTAGTGCTCACAGGATACACATATTCGTCTCCAAAGGTAAAATGGTTTACGTCTCTATGATAACAGCACCGCTAAACACAGAGAAAATGCGAACTTTAACTACTATGCTGAAAAAGAAATGAGAGAGAGGACTTGAGATACTAATTTTCGTAAAAACTTTTAGCATACATGACTCTCCTATTTATAGATGCAAAATGAAGACTCAGTTAGGATTAATCTGAAGATACGTAGGAGATATTCCCACGATCTTAGTGGGTAGTTCTGACCGCATATAATGCGGAACCGACGGATGTATAGACTCAATGAATGTGGACTGCTTTGGAACCTTCCAAAAGACAATCCGACGGTCCATAGCATAGATCGCAAGGATCAATGACATTGCAGTGACACAGTATTAATCTTATCCGGAATTTAAATATTTAAATTTTGAATCAGATACACTAACTCATCGGGATTGATGACGTGGAGCATCCAACGACTCAGATTAAATTCGTTTGGATTGAGCTTCTTCGGATAGCTGACGCAGACGATCCACAGAGGTATTCCGGGTCGACCCATTTCACATTTTTTTGTCTCTAAAAAGATATAGAGAGTGGGCCAAAGGCCAATTGCCAAGATCCAAGTCCACAGCCATGGACCGGCTCAGCCGGCCGTCCGGACGGACGGCGTGCACGTGGCTTATGGGAGAGACTCCCTTAGCCTATTTCTTCATAGTTTTTCCAATGTGGAATAGTTAAAAAATTTCTTATTTTAACTTATTCTCATATCCTACAACTCCACACTTGTATTAATACCTTCACTTTAGGAATTAATTTCTCACTCACCGTAATTCGGTTTTGAGAACGAAAAATACAGTGACGATCTACTCCGCGAGTAGAACGCATCGACTACATATAGTCTCATGGAAATTACCATTTTGCCCTCCATTAAATTGGTCCAACTAGAGCATTTAAAGCTCATTTTTTCAAAACCAATTCCAACACCTTTTACACAATTTTCAATTTAGTTTCGAGCTTTATGATTATTATTAAAAATTTAACCTTTTAAATAATTTCAATTTGATACACATTTTTTTATTTCTGGCAGACAACTGATATGTCTCGTCGGAGCGCGTAAAAGATTGTCACACTGACGTTTACGTATTCTATTTTTTATTTTTTAGTTTCCACATCATATATAATATGTATAAAAAATAACAAAAATCTATATTAAAAAAAGTTTTTTTGAATGAGAAATACAATGAAATTTTATTTTTTACACCAAATTCAAGGTAGAATTGAAACGACACTAAAAAAAACCTTTTTAATATAATTTTTTGTTATTTTTTGTGTATGTGATATATGGTGTGAAAACTAAAAATTAAAAAATAAAAATATAATTTAATACGTATACGTCAGCGTGACAACCTTTCACGCGTTCCAACGAGACACGTCATCAATTGTGGGCCGAAAATAAAAAATTTGTATCGAATTAAAATTCTTTAAAAGGTTGGGATTTTTAATAATAATCGTGACGTTCGGAATTAAATTAAAAACTGAATAAAAGTTAGTGTATTTATATAGAATTAACCATCAACTCATTTATATATATATATATATATATATATATATATATATTGCATCGATATAGTTACAAAGCATATCTGTATGAACTTCAGGAAAGCTTGTATTGGAAAGTGTTGAAATTGGTCCCTTTAGTTTGGTAGAAAGCTTCTTTACTTCTTCCTCGGACTAGG
Organism: Prunella vulgaris; assembly: GCA_026898435.1. Classification (NCBI taxonomy): domain Eukaryota; kingdom Viridiplantae; phylum Streptophyta; class Magnoliopsida; order Lamiales; family Lamiaceae; genus Prunella; species Prunella vulgaris. The sequence continues at coordinate 2,952,035 of JAPKLY010000010.1, forward strand.
AATCCTTCACCAATCATCACAATAGAAGTATGAATATTTTAGAGAATAATGCATTAAAAGATATGAATTATTAATTTTTATTTCAAAAAACCCCTGATTTTTATTTTTACTTTAAAAGTTTTTAAATTATTAATTTTTATTTGACCAGATTTTTTATAATGGAAATTCACAATTTTTCTCTAAGCCAATTTGATATTATTAATTTTTATTAAAAAAAAATTTAATTAGACGAGTAATTTTTAAACTATGAATTGTTAATTTTAAAATTTCTGAATTATTATTTTTTTATATAAAAATATGGAAGTAAATTAATTTCAATAATATTAAAATTAAATTTCAAAAAAATATGTTTATGATGAATTGTCCAAAAAGGATTTTATAAAATTATGAATCTATTTTTTTTAGTAGTGTCCAAATTTTTGTGGTACGTCTAGATAAAGAAAATGTGCACACTTTTATGGAATAGAGGGAGTATACATTAATGATCTTTTAAAACAAAAATAAAACATTTCAAAGTCTTAATGGAATAGAAATTAATAATTTGAAAGTTTTTTAAAATAAAATTTCATTTAGAAATCTTTTGAAGGAATGTACTCTTATTCTAAAATATTAATACCTAATTATGGGATTCAATTATTTTTCATAGATTAGATCAGCATCACTTACTCTTGATTTTTTTGTCATTAAAATATTAATACCTAATTATGCGATTCAATTATTTTTCTAAATGATGTTAATTATTTTTATTAAACAGTTATAGTTATTTTAAAGAATTAATATTATTTAAATATATATAATTTAGTTATGGAGTACACCTATAAAATCTTGATTTGGTTGTTCTAAGTTGGAACAAATTCAGGATTTGTAAGTGGAGTGGGTTGTAAAGTAAATATTTCAGTATATTAAAATATATTGTTTGAGATCATATCACCATGAAATTAATAGCACTTTCTAATAAAGAAATTATCACTTTTAAAATTTGAGTATATATGTTTATGATGTAATTCTGGACTTAGCAATGGGCTTAGTGTAAATATGCCCATGGTTCTAAGCAAGCAAAGAGAAATAAACAAATGATTGTATGCAGTAAGTGTTGATATTAATTTTTCTTAAAGACAGATATATTGAAGGAAAATTTGTATAGTGTATTTATAAAGAAGGTAAGCGTGTAATTTTTATAATATTTGTATGTTTATTTTGAGTGCATATTTGTAATAATTTTTGCACACTTGTCACTCTTTATATTTTTAAGGTAATATATGCTGTTTTTTTCTTTTCAAATGAACATTTTGATAATGAATATTAGTACTTTATTTTTGGGTATTAGTGAATTATTCTCTAGATGCTAATGATTTATTCATGGAGTAACATTGATTTATTTTTTTGTGTATTATTGTTTTCTTCTAATAATATTTTTAGTTTCTCATATTATGTTAAATTAAAAATACAATTACAATATCATTAATACCCCAAGAATAAACGAATAATACCTCAAGAACAATACACTAACACCCTAACAATAAATCAACAATATCCTAAGAACAATTCTCTAATACTCCAAAAACAAGTCAGTAATACCCAAGGTTGAAAATATCGGTATTGGTGGAAATATCTATATCTTAAATTTATAAAAATATCGATGGATATATCAATATCGATTTTTAAAAAAAATTATAAAAAATACTTAACTCAAAAATTAACAAAAGAATTTTTGAATAAATTTCACATTTGTGATAAATATATATAAAATACACTATTTTTTTAGATTTTTTAAAATTTATTAATATTTTTTCAATGTGCTCTCAATATTTTAGCGATATTAAGTTCAATTTTATGAAAAAATTAATAGATATTGATATTGTCGATCGATATTTACCAACGTTTTCAAAATTTTTTATGGAATATTCATTCTACCCAATATCGATATCAGTAACTATGAAAATTGATGTATCATGGTGTAGGCAATTAAAATTAATTGTCGAAATAAAAAATAACATATAAAAAAATTACATGTTAAAATAATTTATTATTGTGAGTTTAAATAAATTTAATTCATAATTAATAAATTCAGTTGGGCCTTAAAAAGCCTAATAAATCAAAGTGGGTCTCAAAAGCCTAATAAATTGAATTGGGCCTCAAAAGTCTAATAAATTCAATTGGGCTTCTAAAATCCAATTAAATATTTTTGGGCCTTTAAAGTCCAATTAATTATTCTGGATTTTTAAAGTCATGAAGCTCAATCTTTACAAAGCCCAAGAAATCAGATCTTCATAAATATCTTTGAAGATTGTTAAATCTGAGATATTTTGGGAATATTCCCAAATAATATCCAAATAATATCTTTTGGCCCATCAAATCTAGCCCACAAATCTAGAATTCTACACCTATAAATAGGGTCTCATTCTAGTCATTTTATTCACAATAAGGGGTCGAGAAGATCAGAGCTTAAAGAGGCGTTCTTCACGATCTCCAAGAGCGTTCTTCGAGTTCTTCACCAATAAGACGTTTTGATCCGGGATCACGGTGCGAAGCCTCCGGTCAACGTTTTTCATCAACATCGGCGTTCGATTAGAGAAATACAGCGTGAAGCCCCTCCAATCAACGTTCAACAATAAGTCCTCAACGGCAATCAACATCATCACCTACGACGGCATCAACAAAGAAAGTCCAAAGGTGAGTACTCAACAAAGTCCTTGACTCCTTGTATAAGGCAATATTAATTTGAAATAAGGCTCGACGCCCTCAAATTAATATCAACTCCAACATCAAGCCGGACTCAACTCCGAAGATCAACAAAGTCCTTCCCTAAGACATCGTTAATTCGAAACAAAGCTCAACGCCCTCGAATTAACGTCCAACTCCGGACCAGCTCTGACATATCAGCGAAGTCCTTCTAAAGGCAACGTTAATTCGAAACAAGACTCAACGCCCTCGAATTAACGTCCAACTCCAAAGTCAACCACGGACTTAACTCCAAAAAATACGCAAATCAAGTCAAAGACCAAGCCAAGACTCGAAGAGAAGAATCAGAGGAATTTATAGAGATTGGACCAAACAATTGCATTGATTTCTTAAATTCAAATAAATATTCTTTGTAATTTCAATTTTCGCAATAATAATAAAAGAGTTATTAATTTTTGTGAAAAAATTTGCAGGTTACACATGGATATTTAAAAAAAAACGGGATATTTTCATCCTTGGTAATATCCAAAAAAATAAGTCAGTAATACCAAAAAAAAACAAATCAGGTTTGCCCCAAGAACAACTGATACCCCAAGAATAAGGCGATCTATTTCAAATAATAAAAATAATAGCTCTTAATTATAAATTTTTAATCCAATTTATAGTGCTAATTATTCGAGATGTGACATCAAAAGGTTATAAATCAACTTAAACAAACAATATTCTTCATAAAATTTTAATCAAATTTTAACTATGAGTATGCTAATAAGAAAATAAATAGCAAGCATTATGACTCTAATATTCATACCAAACACACATCCAAATGACTAGATGTATGCCTAAATATATAAAGTACATACAACATTCACAATTAACTAAAAAAGAAAATAAGTAATAGCAAGTAAAATGACTTTAATATTCATATCAATAACGAGCCAGTAATACCCCAAGAACAAATCTAAATAATACCCGAAAAATAAGTCAGTGATATAAAAAAAATCTAAGTAATGCCCTGAAATATAAGTAAGTAATACCCGAAAAATAAGTCAGTAATGCTCAAAGAACAAATCAGTAATACCCCAACAACCAGTCTAAGTTATATCCGAAAAATAAGTCAATAATACTCCAATTACTAAAAAAAACACATATAGTGCTAGCGTGTAACTGCATTATCAAAAAATCAAAATTTGACCCGTAAATATTATCTAATCCCGTAAATATTATGGTCATTCAAAATTAAATTAAATTGAACTAAAATTTCAAATACATTATATTCCCTTGGGTGTGTGTATAAAAGTATTTGTGTTCTCTAAATTAATGAGTTGGTGCATCAGTATTTTTGTAGGGTGAGAGTGATAAAGGGGTATATATGAAATGTGGCTTTTAAGATGTGTGCACTTTCGACAAAGATAGAGGAATATAACCCGGGCTATATATATATATATATATATTGGAACAAAAAGATATAGACTAATGTATACGTGGTTAGAGGATACACCATTGTTTTACAATATTGACTATGTGCAATTGAAAAAGGTCAAAAATCAATTGTTTGAAAAATGAAATCAGATGCTCATTCATAATCTACATTTATTTATTAGAAAAAGGTATAAAATGATTCAATAAATTCGCACAAATTACAAAATAGTTTATGTGCAAAAAAAAAAAAAAAACACTTCCGTGCAAAAATAAAAAACACTTCCGTACAAATTTTTATGAATCAATTTGTAAATATAATGATTTTTTTAAACCAATATGTAAAGCACCCTATTTATTAATTTTAAAAATTACAACTCTGATAATTATGTAGTGAAGATGGTTTCGCATGTTTTTTTTTAGTTTAAAAATTCAAACTCTAATTTTCTAAAAAATTGGTATGACTTCAAAAAACTTATCAAAACTATGTACATTTTTCAAAATAATTTTTTGAATTTTCACATATTATAAAATTTATTTACAAAAGAATTTCACTCTTCAATATTTTTCCAAAATTATATGTTTTAAATTGTTAGATAAAGGATGAAAAGTATATTAGAAAATTCATTTGAACGTACCAATTGTTGTTGGAGGATCAATATTTATGAGGAATAAATGGGGTTAATATCGCCTTTGGATCCTAATAACTAATAAATATGAATGATTGTGTGCTTAAATGCTTGAAGGAGCAAAGAATCTTAAGAATAATCAATGAAAGCAATAAAAATACCATGATTTGTCAACTTCATTTGTGCAAAGTTTGGACTTGAAAAGTTTTAGATGATTTATCTTTTGCCTTTAAGACAGTATTAATAGTTACAATGAATATGTATTGTGTTGATCTAATATTTTGTCTGAATCCATGCATTTAATATAAGAAATTTGGTGGTAGTAGGGCTTACCAAATCCTCACTACATAAAGGATGACCCTATGGAAAATGAACAACTAAACATCTGTGTTTGACCTTTTACAGACAAGATAAAAAAATTTAGAGCGAGTTCTTCCCAGCTAACTCTAAAAAAATATATTCTATCATAAATTGATATAATAGTCTTTATTCTATCCTCAGACTAGACTTCAACCCTCGTCTTGTAGGCCAAGGTACGAGGTCTTCAAGTTGTCGTTTCTGGGAGCCAATTGACATCTTGCGAGGTCGTGTGAGGTCTGGTGTGTGAATTCTTCTTGGACCTCGCGTGACATCTCTGAGATCAGACGAAATCGACGAGGTGCTGGCGAGGTTCTAGCAAGGAGTGGTCGAGGTCTTCACCGCTTGACCTCAACCTCGGTTGTATTCATACCTTAGACAAATTTTCTAGGACACTGTGCTTTAGGTCTCGTCCAAAAGTCTTGGACTCTTGGAGCTCTGGGATGGTTGGACCATATTTTGGGTCTTGCAGTAGCTAAGTAGCCTTCGGTCCTATTAATAATTATGTTACAACACCAATTATAGTTTAAATTTCTACTTGGCCCAGGTTATATGCACCCACAAGTATATGAAGTACACCCCCCAAATATATATATACATATTATAAAATTAGTATATTTACAATTTACTCTCCAAAATACCCTTCTATCTCAAAATCCTAATGCTTGCACCCATTTTTCTCTCCCAGCGCAGCAGCCCCCCGCGTAAGAGCACAATGGCCGCATGCCCTCATCCACACCCTCATTTTATCTTCTTCAATGAACAATTCCTGTTTTCCTCCTCCCTATTTATTGCTTCACGAAGCTTTTTTCAATTTTTTTTTTAAATCCTTCTCTCGACCATCGTTGTATGACAGGTTTTTTTTTTCTTTTTACTCATCCATTATAGAATCTGATTTTGTGAAGAACGAATTATTGAAATTATGTTTAAATTTTTTTGTATAATTTCAAAAAGGAATGGCTGAAATTTTTGTTCGAATTTTGTTTTCGGCATTTGTGTATTTTTCGAAAATATTTCCAGAAAATTTTACTTGTTTTAAAAAAAGACATACGAAAAAGATATTTTTTATTTATTTCAAAACATTGTTTTATTATTTGTTAATTTTTCTCCTTTTTCTGTTTAATATTAAAAAAAATTATTTTAAGAATTGAGAGTTTTTTTTTCTAAGAATACAGTAGGTACATGTGTTTTGAGAGGAAAATGATGAGGGCGGGTGCACATGTATTGTGTGTTGAATAATAAGGGATATATATGTCTTTTTATATATTATTAAAATTAATATTATTTTAATGTGTGTGTACTACAAACACACGTGGGTGCATATAACCTGAGCCTTTCTAATTTAAACGGTGTACCTCTCAAATGTTGGGTCTAAACAAATTGGGCCTACAAAGAATTGGGCGTCATTTTTTGAAATTCATGCATTCAATTTGGGCTTTATAACATTCTTCCTTAGGCTTTAAAAAAAAAAAAATGCTCTCTCCAATAAAAATTAAAAGAAAAAGAAAAAGAAAAAATGTTTTTAATACTTTGGTCTTTGGTAGATAAAATCAGAAGAAAATGCTAAATATGGTTTATTAATGGTTAGCTTCCAATACTTCCATACTGCGTAAGGTCAGATTCAAAAATTAGAAAAGGGCACACTGGTCAAGACCAATACATTTAGGCCTGTTTGGTTAACTTTTTTAATTATCTCTTCCCCACTTTTTTCCGATAATCTTTGACCGATACATTTAGGCCTGTTTGGCCAACTCTTTTAATTATCTGTTCCCCAATTTTTTTCGACAATCTTTGATTTAGATATTAAATTATATGCATTTGGTGGCAGTAACCATCACTAAGCGAAATCGTATCACCAGTATTAGTATTTTATACTATATATTACCTACATAAGGATATGCAAGATGTTACACGAGAATTTGCAAATTCATAAATAAAAATATTTAATTTTTAACCTTATTACCCTTAAAATATACATTTATAATATACAATATAAAGCAAAAACTATATTTTTCTTAATTTGTGTGTCCGTTCCCTTGCATGAAGTATATTTTTATATATGTGTATAGTTTTATGCTTTACTATGCACAGGCGTATTATAAAATAATAAAATAATATGTATAAAAATAAAACAGCCCGTAGATAGAAGGTGTAGTGCGATCACCGGTTGTGCATGACTACATTTGAAGTTTTTCATAATTTTTAACACAGAAATTAAAAATTATATTACTTCCATCTCTTTATAAATTTTATATTTTATAGAACACATATTTAAAAAATGTATATTTTATTAATTTTTAGATTAATAAATAAAAAGAATTTTAAAATAAATAGGTATTATGAGTTTTTTTTTTTTTTAAGTATGATATTTGCAGCAGGACATAAAAAAAAAGTAAAATTTAAGTAGTGACGAATGAAGTAAGTATTAAATGGATAGAAAGTGATGTAAGAAATAGTTTACCAAAACTTAAATTAGAAATTTTACTTGGGTCGAAAAAAATAAATATGAAAAGTTTCAACTGCATGCAATTGATGGAGCATATTTTCTGAAATAAAATAAATATGGATTTTATTTTATTTAAGAAAAATTGGCATATTACATGATAAATTTGAAACTAAAACACGTTGAAAGAACAAAATAAAGAAAACAAATGCAAGTGCTAATAGAAATTAAATTTAAAACATTTTCCTAACAATTTTTATAATGAAAACAAAAATAGGTTGATGTAATTTGCCTCTTTTATTAGACACTTAAAAGTACTTTTAAAAATTATAAATTCAGTTGAATACTCTCTAAATATATATGTCCGTTGTGTAGCCGAATATATTGTCGATAGTGAGGTGAGTTGAGTTGGTGATCTGACCATCTTTCTTCTTCTTGATAGGGATGACAATGGAGTGGGGCAGAGCAGGGTAGGACAGGACGGGTATCTAAAGACCTATGTCTGCCCTGCGTTTCTGCTCCGCCGCCCCGCCCTGTCCCATGCCCCACTATGGGGTAGAATATTTCGCCGCATGTCTGCCCCGCCCTACCCCATGTTAATATATAATTATACACTAAAATATAATATAATATATATTTTAGACAAATAAAAGAATATTTTAAAATAAAAATAATGCAACAGATTTATCAAAATATATTCAATAAATATAATTTTAAAATTATTTTAGATTAGAGTTACAATAAATAAATAATATAATTTTAAATTTATTTGATATAGTATAAATGTAGGATATTAATTTTATTTTATATATTATAAAATATTATATATTGGATGTATTCTATGTAGTATAAAATATTATATATTTATTTAATATATATTACGGGGCAGAACCAGGTGAGCTAACTCACCTGGCCACCGGGCTCCTCACTTGAGTGAGTGGCCTGGGTTCGATTCCCTTTGCGAACGAATTAGGAGGGAGATATAAGGGTGGACTTGGAGATATTCTTGGGATGTAAGGAGACTTGGTAAACTAACTTCTAACTACTAACAACTAACATTGTCAGATAAAAAAAAAAAACGGGGCAAAATGGGGTGGGGCAGGGCAGTAAAAAATGCAAACCCATGCCTGCCCTACCCCATGCGCAGGGCGGGGCGAGGCGGCCCCATCTCAAGATGGAGCGGGGTGGGACTGCTCCAAACGGAGCAGGTCAAGACGGGGCAGCTATTGGACATGTCATTTTGTCATCCCTACTTCCTGACAATAATAATTGAGGCAGTATTCGGAATCAAGTTTAAATCAAGTTTAATCATATGCATCTTTCTCTCACTAAGGATGAATTGTGGTTAGATGCACCAATTTACTGGTCAGACAATTTACACCACACATTGATTCTCCACTATGTATTCAGAAAGACAATAAAGTTTTGTCCCATTAATGTAAACTGAGTATACTTTTTTATATTTTCAAACTATAAATTGATATATTTTTCGACATAGATTTTTTCTTCACGAATTGAAATTAAGAGTCAATGATAAGATCCGTAAAGATCGTGAAGATTGATAGTAATTGATCGTGAAGATCTCTTCCCTAAGTTCCTCCACAAAAGATCGTGAAGATTTCTTTTTTCTTATTTTGCATCCTTAATTTTAGGCCTTTGTATATTTAGGTTGATATCACTTGTATATATATATGGTGTAATTATGGAGATGAATATACAATACACATGTTTCACAAATATCAGCCGCCTATTTTCTCTATTCCATACAGTTTTCTCATGGCACCAGAGCAGGCAAGATCTCGAGATAGCTTCCGCAATTTTCGTGTTCACTTATACATTATATTGTGATCATGACAAAGAACGACGATAGTAGCAAATCTAATAAAGACGCTACTTTCAGCGTGGATGGCATGTCGCCATATTACATTCATCATTCCAACAATCCCGGGCAGCTATGCGTTAGCGAAGTCCTTCGTGATAGCAATTTTGGGGATTGGGTGGAAGAGATGAGGGATTTCCTTTTTGCCAAAAACAAAATAGGTTTTGTTGATGGCTCTATCCCTATTCCAGAAGATGGTGATTCGCGAGAGATGGCATTATGGAGACGATGTAATGCCATGGTAAAAGGATGGCTTGCTACAGCCATGGAAAAGGAGATTCGCAGCAATGTGAAACACGCCAAAACTGCAAAAGATATTTGGGATGACATAGAAGAAAGATTTGGAAAAGTGAGTGCGCCACGTGCCTATGAATTGAAGAGGGCTCTCTCTCTTACCCGACAAGACAAAATGTCAGTCTCAGCATACTACACAAAACTGAAAAGGGTATGGGACGAGATCGGTTCAGTGTCTTCAATTCCTAAATGTAATTGTGGTAAATGTGTTTCGATGTGTCGATATAATTTTTTGTAATACAAGAGAAAGAGAGACTCTATGAATTTCTCATGGGATTAGACGATGTCTTTAATACTGTGAAGACTCAAATCTTGAGTACAAATCCCATTCCGAGCCTTGGAGCTGCTTACCATCTTGTAGCAGAGGATGACCAATAGAGATTGATTACCTCAGCCCGCAAACCCACTATAGAGGCAGCTGCGTTTCAAACACAACGACAACAAGGCGATGTAAATCGTCATGATGAGAAGCGTGATATACCAAAATGTTCAAATTGTGGGCGATTCTACCACACTATTGAAAGTTGCTACAAAATCATAGGCTATCCAGAATCTTCAAAGAAAGGAAAAGGAAAGCAAACAAATGGTAAAATGGCAGTGGAGAAACAGAGAATCTTATAAAGTGGCACATGTCGATGGTGGATCATCTCATACTAATACCTCCAGTCCAATATCAGGATTGACACAAGATCAGATGATGCAATTGCTAAATTTTCTTAACAGCAAGAATGACAAGATGAAGACTGGCTCTTCCGCCAACATGGCTGGTAAGATTAATTTTATCACCCCATTGGTGATTGATTCCGGAGCCACCGAACACATCACTTATGATGAGAGTATCATTGCCCGCATTAATGCAAGTGTGGAGGCCCCCGTCAAAATTCCTAATGGTGACCATGTCCGTGTTCAGTGTGTTGGGAGCGCCAATCTACCAAATGGATTAAATATTGATCATGTCTTACATGTTCCGAATTTTAAGTGCAATTTACTATCTGTTAGTCGATTAACTAAAGATTACAATTGTGCGCTTACTTTTTTTTCCGGACTTTTGTATTATGCAGGACTTAGCCTCGAGAAATCTGATTGGGATGGGTAAGAGATGAGATGGTCTATATCTTCTGGAGCCTATAGATGGAGAAAGAAAGGCTTTATCAGTCACAACGAGTCCAGAAATTTAGCACAGACGTTTGGGCCACTCTAAAGTAAAGTTCGAGAACATCCCCCCTCTTAATAAATTTTTGGATGAGCATTGTGATTCTTGTTTTAGAGCAAAGCAAACTAGGAATTCTTTTCCGTTGAGATCTATAAAAATAGATGCTTGTTTTGACTTGATTCATTGTGATATTTGGGGTGGTTACAAGACGCCATCATTTTCAGGAGCTCATTATTTCTTAACCATTGTTGATGATTATAGCAGGGGTGTTTGGATATATTTGATAAGGTTCAAATCTGAAGTAAGTCAATATTTGCAAATGTTTTGCAACATGATAAAGACTCAATTTGGTAAAGTGGTTAAGAAAATTTAAACTGATAATGGATCAGAATTTCAATCAAATGCTATGATGAGTTACTACATTGATAATGGAATTTTGCTTGAAACTTCATGTGTTCATACACCACAACAAAATGGGGTTGTTGAGCGTAAACATAGACACATTCTTGGGATTGCTAGAGCCCTTCGTTTTCAAGCAGAATTGCCAATTGAATTTTGGGGGGAATGTATTTTAACTGCAGGTTACATTATTAATAGATTGCCCTCAAAACTCCTTCAGAATAAAACACCATATGAAATTATGCTGGACAAAAAACCAAAATATGACAGGTTGCGTGTTTTTGGTTGTCTAGTCTATGCAAAAGATACGAGGACAGGGGGTGATAAGTTCGACGAAAGGGGGAGACCTTGTGTTTTTGTAGGTTATCCTCACGGTCAAAAGGGGTATAAATTTTTTGATTTAAGGAGCATGAAAGTTTATACATCAAGAGATGTTTACTTTCTTGAATCCATTTTTCTGTATTCACAGAAAAGCAACATTGATCGAGTGAATAAGATACGGTTAAAAGACTGGGAATTGGATTGGGAAAGCCCAATTGCTTTAGTACCTCCTGCTAGTACATCAAACTTGGATGAATCAGCTTTGTCTCAGCCAATTTTTGGTTCTAACAGAGATTCTACCATTTCTGAGGCTACTGAAGTTACTACACAGGATTCATCTCAACCCGATCATCCAACTAGACAAAGTCAGCGAGTTAAAATGCAGCCAAAACATCTCCAAAATTATGCAGTTGACTTGCCTTCATCTATAGACCATTCGCAACATCAACTACCCACGACCAATTCAGAAACCTCGACGGTACATCCTTTATCCCACTCTGTATCTTATGATAATTTTTCTCTTGCTCATACATGTTATTTGGCGGCCATCACATCCCATGATGAGCCAAAGTTCTTTCATCAGGCCATTAAAGATCCAAAATGGCGTGATGCAATGAGACGAGAGATTGAGGCTCTAAAAGCAAATGAGACATGGACTATTGAACCTTTGCCACATGGAAAATGAGCAATTGACTCCAAGTGGGTGTATAAGATCAAATATAAGCCTAATGGGGAAGTGGAATGTTACAAGGCGCGCCTTGTTGCTAAGGGATTTACGCAAATTGAGGGAATCGATTTTCATGAGACATTTGCGCCCGTTGCCAAACTTGTTACTGTACGAACTATGCTGGTCGTTGCGGTTAAGCGCAATTGGGTGATACATCAATTAGATGTTAACAATGCATTTCTTCATGGAGATTTGCGTGAAGACGTTTATATGAAACGACCACAAGGTTTTGCTCGTAATAATGATACGCGTGTATGCAAGTTGCAAAAATCATTATATGGCTTGCGGCAAGCATCAAGGAATTGGTATCATAAGTTCACAAAGGCTTTGCTCGACATTGTGTTCAAACAATCAAGAGCAGATTATTCCCTATTCATTTCAGGCGACATTCCACATATATTGTAGCCTTGATTTATGTGGATAATGTTATTCTTGCTGGAAATGACGCTGATAAGATTCAGTCTGTGAAGTTATATCTAGATGACAAATTTAGCATCAAGGATTTGGACATCTTAAAGTATTTCTTGGGTATAGAGGTTGCACGTTCTCCGAAAGGCATAGTCTTGAGTCAACGCAAATATACTCTTGACATTCTTGAAGACAGTGGACTGCAGGGATGTCATCCTAGCTCTTTTCCCATGGAACAAAATATCCGCCTTGGCCTTGATGAAGAAAGCCCACCAGTGGATGCAAGTCGATATAGGTGTCTTGTTGGTCGTCTCCTATATTTGACAGTCACACGACCTGATATTCAGTTTGCCACCAACATTCTTAGTCAGTTCCTTTCGTCGCCCCGTCTAACTCATATGGAAGCAGCAACACGAGTATTACGCTACTTGAAATCAACGCCTGTACAAGGTATTTTTCTTCCAGCTGATGGTGGCTTTACATTAGAAGCTTTTTGTGATTCGGATTGGGGTGGCTGTCCTATCACCCGTTGTTCTAGAACAGGGTATTTTCTTTCCATTGGTGGTGCCCCTATTTCTTGGTGTACAAAAAAGCAATATGTTGTCTCTCGTTCTTCTGCAGAGGCAGAGTATAGGGCTATAGCTACAAGTGTTAGTGAAATTTTATGGATTCGATGGTTGCTGCGGGATCTTGATGCCCTTCAAGAAGGACCAACCCCCCTTTACTATGACAATCAGGCGGCTAGACGTATAGCAAATAATTCAGTCTTCCATGAACGCACTAAGCACGTTGAAATAGATTGTTATTTTGTCCGTGAATGAGTTGAGTCGAAAGAGATTGAACCAAGGAAAATATCTACTTCTGTCCAAGTAGCAGACATCCTAACAAAGGCCTTGGGAGCTGATCGTTTTCGTTTCTTGATTGGCAAGATGGGTGTTCGTGACCTTCACCGCCCACCTTGAGGGGGAGTGATAAGATCTGTAAAGATCGTGAAGATTGATAGTAATTGATCGTGAAGATCTCTTCCCTAAGTTCCTCCACAAAAGATCGTGAAGATTTCTTTTTCCTTATTTTGCATCCTTAATTTTAGGCCTTTGTATATTTAGATTGATATCACTTGTATATATATATGGTGTAATTATGGAGATGAATATACAATACACTTGTTTCACAAATATCAGCCGCCTATTTTCTTTGTTCCATACAGTTTTCTCAGTCAATTTTAAGTGTATGGAGTGCACCCAAGTGCACAAAAAAAAAATACTTTTTTTCCTACAATCTATACAATTTGATTGGTTGGTGATTTAGGACGATTGGATTTAGTAGCGCCGGTTTTAGCATGATGAGAGGTAGATTTTAAAATAATATTTTGGGGGAAATAGAAGACGAATTGTAACTGAGCCATCGCTAGTGGTGGTATCTTCCCTTAATTGAAACACTAGACGATGGACTTTTGGATACTGAGAGGATTTCAGCGAAAAGGAATTGAAACTCTGACCGAGAATTAAGAAAATCCAAAAGAAAAAAAAATCTATACCAGAAAGTAAAAAAATCTTGATTGAAAGGCGAGTTGAGCAGAACTGGAAACACAATTCTCAGGTCAGATTTGACAATTTTGCTCTTCAATTCTTAGTAATTGTGCTACAAAATTAGGTTGGTTAGGTAATTGTGTTTTTACAGTGCTTTGACAATTCTGTTCTGATTGAAGAAAGGTTGAATAAGGTTGAATTTGAGTATTCAATTTGGGTACTCTATTTTAATTTGGGTATTCTTACTATTTTAAAAAAATTGAGAATAGAAATTAAGCAGATGTTGAAGAATGTTGTTCTTTGTTATATTTTTTATAAATAATTTTTCATGCTACTTGTTAATAAAACTTAGAAGACATGTATTTTTTGAAATTTTAAAAATGAAATGAGTAAAAGTTAAAGAAGATGAAGGTTGAGAGTTAAATAGAATTTTAATAAAATTCTAATATTTTCTTGCTACTATCTCATTTTATTAAACAAACATATTATTATTATTATGTGACATTTATTAAATACAACCAAACATAAAAATATATTACTATTAGGAACTCATCTACACACCAATACACAATTTAGAACACGTTTTTTTAAATTACAGTGGAGGGCAAAGTTTGTATAAATAAGGGCCAAAACTTACCCATTATTTACATGTCTTACCATCTGACACAACTTTTCTCATATGCAAAATTCGTCCCCTTTTCCTGTTCCCATTCTAATTTTCGTACCTATCTGCGAAGCTATTCCCCTCCTATACTCATCTAACTCACCTAAATCCGTCTTCTCAGGCCTATCAATCTTAGCAAATAACCGATGGATATAAAATTCAAATTTGAAGTTTTGAATCTCTATTCTCTCAAATTTTGCATATCCACTCTTCTCAAGCTATTCAAAATCTACAGAGGTTTCAAGGCAACAGTTGGTTTGGGCTTATCTTCGGTTTCTGGCGAGACTTTGAGTGAATTTCTGACAGGGTAGTTGAGCAATGGTCGGTGGATAGAGGCCGTAGCTTCCATTGAGGTGGGTAGCCTTGTGAGATTTCCGACGTGATTGGCTTGAGGTAGTGTGGTGGGTGGTTTCTGGTGTGGGTGGAGTTTCCGATAACAGAGGCGGGGTGGGTTTCTTTTCCGGGAATGGCTTCGTGCATTCGAGCAAAGCTTGAATGGATGTTGTGGATTTCGACATGAATTCCGACATCAAGCTTCGATTCCAGCAGTGGCTGTGATCGATGAGGATTTGGACTCATGCAAGGAGTTGTGCAGAAGCTTCGTCGAGTTTCCGACCTTGGCGATAATATCTCGGGTGTGGTGGTGAATGAAGGGCTCTGTACCTTCCTTCTATGTGGAACGACGATGAATTTGGTTGTGAACGGTTTGATTGGGTAGGAACTCCATTGTTTTCAGCGTGGACAGAAATTCAAGGCGACGACCGCTATGGTTGAATTGTGGCGGATGAAGGTTATCCGAAGGATTCTGGTAATGAATATACTACAGTACTAATTCATACTCAAAGTACTGTAAAAATATACTAAACTATTGATTCTTACCCAAAAGTACTGATACATACTCGAAAAATCCTGTTGTGAATCGCCAGGAAAGATGATGAACAAAAAATCTAAATGATCATGAACAGTAAGAATTTGAAAAAATTAAACAATTTCATCTAAACTATCGAAAAAAATCTCAAAAGTACAGTTACATATTCTAAAGTACTGTCGCGATTCGCCAAAAAATTTCTCCGATGGAATTTTCTTGGGAATGTCTTTTGGAGAGAAATGAGACATTTAAAAAATACAAAGAAATGAGAAAGATGACAAAAATTAAATTAAAAAAATTTACCATAATAAATGTACCAAAAATTATTAAAAAGTTTAAAAAGTAAACATCTTGTCAAACTGTAAAAAACCACACAATTGTACCGATTTCCAGAGCAATTAATGAATCAAAATTTAAAATTAATATCCCACTTTGTATTTAAGCTCTTAAAAAAACCCAAATATATCAATACATATTTTATGTCTCTCATTTCATCACTCCTATTAAACGAGTTGTTACTATTTTTTTATTCGATAAATGTTAGTGATTAGTAGTTAGAAGTTAGTTCACCAAGTCTCCATACACTCATATATCTTCAAGTCAACCTTATATCTCCATCCTATTCGTTTCCAAAGGGAATCGAACCCGAATCACTCACTCAAGTGAGGAGTTCGATGACTAGGTGAGCTAACTCACCTAGTTAACGAGCTGTTACTAATTACGCTCTACAACTACAAGACTACAACATATTGAATCGTATATGGAAAAGAAAAAAATGAAACGGAAATAAAAATTTAATACAATTAGAATCGGGATAGAGACTCACTTGCAATATTATCATGAAAAAATGTGTACTTATCGCTGAAATATTTCACTTTGTTTTAATTAAATTAAGTTTTTTCAATTAAAATAAATTATAAAAGTATTTCATTTAGTCGGTATACCGTATACGGCTTCACTGGGGATCACTGCTTTTATTATTTATTGGAATTTGGTCCGTATCTCCGACACATCTGACACATTTGCTCTTAAATTACAAATATTGAAACGCACTATTAATGCAATAAAAGTACAAAGACTCAAATTTACCAATAAAAATAAAAAATATGAACTAGAATTTTTTTTTATTTAGTTACTAAAAAGATCTGCGTTTTTTCTTTTTTCTTCTGCGTTTTTTTTTAATCTTCTTCTGCTTTTTTATTTTCCTTCTGCATTCATTTCTTTTATTTTCTTTTAAATTTTGCTTTTCTCTTTCTCTTTTTTAAATTCAGTTTTTCCTTTTAAAATTAAGATAATAATTGTATTGAATGAATCCCAATTTAAACAAAATTTTAAAAAGTATTACGATTTTTTTTTTTTAAATTTGGAAAAAAAATTGAGAGAGGGCAGAAAAAACAATATTCTCTCTTCAAAATGAATAATTTTGAATATTTTTCATAAAAAAAAAAATTAAGGACTAAGCGGCCGTTATAACTTGCATGCGTAATATATAAATGAGCGATTCTTGTGTGCACTGGGGGCATACTATGCACCTCTCAATTTAAATTTGACTTACCCCAAGACCAACTCACAATACCCCAAGAACAACTCATAAAAATATAAGTAAATACCCCAAGAATAATTTACAATACCCCAAGAACAATTAATAATACTGCAAGAACAAGTATATGTAAATACCCGAGAACAACTTACAATACCTCAAAGTAAATACCACAAGAACAACTAATGATACCAAAAAATAAAATAAATAATACCTCAATTGTCAAAAAAACACATAGTGCGGCATGTAGTGTGTATTATTAAAAATTCAAAATTAAAATTAAAATTAATTTTCAATTGCATGATATGCACCCTAGTGCACCAAAATATTTGCGTATATAAAAATACCCTTCTCACATGGGCACCTTCCATATATATTTGAATTATCCCTTAAACTAACAAAATATTAAAATTTAAAAATAATATTAATATCTAAAATATTAATAAAAAATTTCTTAAATTTAAATATTCAACTATGTATTGAAATCAATAAAAAAAATTAAAATAATAGAATTCATATTTTACATTTGAATTTTATTTTATATATGAAATGTAAATGTGAATTAAAAAAATAATTAATTTGAATAATAAAAGAATTATAGCAATTGGACTGAATGAGACTTTACACCTTTAATGTTTTTTTCTATTGTATAAACACACAAATCTTTGATTTGATATGTAGTTGTGATGTATTGGAGAATAAAGTAGGATATCATTTAATTAAATTAAAAGGGAAAAATTGAGGTGTGTGTTATATAAAAATGGTGGAGTAATATGTTACATACTAACAATTGGAGTATAATATTAGTATTTTCTTATTTTATGCATTTTGACGGAATTTGTAAAGAGAATCACTATTGTGTTTATACAATATATATATATATTAAAAGTGAAAATTGAGATGTGTGGTATATATAAATGGTGGAGTAATATGTTACATGCAAATAGTTGAAATACAATATTAATATTTTATTGTATTATACATTTTGACGAGAACTTATATATAGAGGAAGCCACTGCTGCATTTATATATATATATATATATATATATATATATATATAGTAGGTATTGTGTGAAAGTGGTTCATATCAAGAATCACTTTTTAACAAGGCAAAAAAATAAATTCATAAATATAAACTTTTTATCATAAGGTGGTTTATATCTTGAAACTGATTCATATAATACTTTCCCATATATGTACATAGATAGATAATATAGATATGTTAATTTTAGTTTATATTATGTTAGATAAGATTGAACTTTTCCACTAGAAGTACTTTTATTGTTATTTTAAAGGAAAAGTAATACTTTTTTAAAATATAAAACACCGTTCAAAATACATTTTTGGTTCATACGTAAGCAGTTGAATGAGCCCATGCTTCATCTCGTTTGCCTTTCCACGGTTTGTCTATCTATATATACACATATTTCTCTCTCTCATTCTTATTAGTACCAGAGGTAAGTATGTCTACTTTCTAGAATATATATCAGTCCAAACACACATATATATTGGTGAGAGAGAAAGAGAGAATGCAGGCATCACAGGAAACTGAAGTAAACTCCTCTTCTTCTTGGGCTGTTCGCTGCACCAACAATCATTGCTTCCCCACCAAATTTCTTTCTTCCAAGGCGCCGCCGTCTCCGCCGCCGGAAAATGGATATGATGGAGAAAAGGCAGCCCTGAAGCAGAAAAAGCCTGGAGGATGGAAGTCCATGCCTTATATTTTGGGTCTCTCTCTTCTTTCTCTCTCCATGGGCCATGTGACTACACATGTCATTAAATATTAATGCGTGCATGAACGTGTGTTAATCTTCAATTTTTGTAGCATCAAAATTCCATCTTACACAACTAAAGTTTTTTCAAGGCACTTAATAACAAATTTCTTAAACAGGAATTACCACCAAATTAGTGACAAGAAACGCACCTCCTAGCAGTAGCTAGCACCCATGTTTTCTCTCTCTACTTTTCTATAAATAGCAAATTTTTGGGACTTGGATAGTCAGAATTCTAGATGATTAGTGAAAAACCAAAATCTTTTGTGCTCTCTCTCTCTCTCTCTCTCTCTCTCTCTATATATATATATATATAAAATAAAATGTATGTACACGTGTATGCAGTGGCCTAAGAAATGCTCTCTCTCTCGCAAGAGAAGTTAATTAATTAATGTTCACTGAAATCTATGGTGAATCATCTTAAAAGGACCTTGATCTGCATTTTTGGGAAATAAATCCACTTGGCTGAGATTATGAATTTTTTACTGAAAGCAATCAATTTCATATTATTAAATTAAACTAAATAATTTTCTTGCAGGAAATGAAACATGTGAGAGATTGGCTTCTATGGGATTGGGGGCAAACTTATTGGTATTTCTGCAAACAGAATTTCACATGGAGCAAGTGTTGGCCACAAATGTAATAAACATATGGTCAGGCTTCTCAAGTTTCCTTCCCCTCATTGGTGCATTTCTTTCTGATTCTTACCTCGGCAGATTCAGAACCATTGCTTATGCTACAGTTGCTGCCTTCATGGTAATAAATATATAATTTTGGACACATATATATATATATATTAGCCTGCTTAATTATTATTACTAATTTTAATCATTAATATATACCTACTTTCCCACGCATTAATTAATTTTTTGTTATCTGTATGTGTTCTGGATTAGCTGCTTTACACACGTGACAACGACGCTTGAGACTGTTTATAACTTCTTCTTTTTTTCTAAATAAAGTCTTTAATTTCTATTTTTTATACATATATTTCGGTATCAATTAAATACCAAACTATTTAACAAAATCATGAATCCCTGATTTGATACGTGAGACGGACTAGATACCAAACTATTTACACAATTGGTAAAATAACCCTTTATTTGCATCTTACTTTAATTGTAACGTCTAGCAAATTAATTTAATTCTTAAAAATGAAAAATAAATGTACGTTTCGTAAAAAAATCACTCAATATCAGAGTCAACAAAGATGTGCTAATTCAATTGAAATTGTTGATGAACAGGGGATGTTGACAATGACCCTCATAGATTGGGTTCCGGCGTTACACCCTCCAAAATGCAACGCACAATCGGCCAATCAATGCATCGGTCCAACCAAGTCCCAGTTTGGAGTTCTGGCAATGGCTCTCTGTTTTCTGTCGATCGGCTCGGCCGGGATTAGGCCGTGCAGCATCCCCTTCGGCGTCGATCAGTTCGATTCGTCGACGGAGGAAGGCCGGCGAGGGATCACCAGTTTTTTCAACTGGTATTACATGTCATTTACAGTGGTATTGATCATTGCCCTGACTGTGGTGGTGTATATCCAAACTTCGGTGAGCTGGGTGCTGGGGCTGGGTATCCCGACCGTGCTCATGCTCTGCTCCATCGTGCTGTATTTCGCCGGGGCGAAGCTGTACGTCTATGTTAAGCCTGAAGGCAGCGTCTTTACCAGCATTGCGCAGGTCATGGTTGCAGCCTACAAGAAGAGAAAACTCAAGCTTCCGGGCCTCGATGATGGGGTCTATTATGACCCACCCTTGGAGGGGACCCTTGTGGGGAGACTCCCCTTAACTAATAAATTCAGGTACTAATTTCTGCTCAGTGGTGTAATTTTGATTAATTTAGGGAAAAAATATTTTTTAAGCCATTCTTTCTTGGTTAAATTCTTTTTTGGCCATACAATGTTATGGAACTCTAGTTTAGTTATTTTAATAATTATTTTATATAAATACACCATTCATTTAAAAAAAATTAGTATCGAATTAAAGTATTGAGACTACTAATGAGGTTCATTCCCATTCATTTTAAATTATTTCCACATTATATTGTAAATCATTCAATGGCCATAGAATGCAATACGCGGAGAGAATTGTGAAAACACCGTGCATCTGGAAATAATACATTTTTCAAATCAAGCATTTAGATTACTATTGATGTCAATTTCCAACTATTCCCGTGCATTTCTAGGCGGTATGCAAAATTTCAAAATGTAAAAAAAAAACAAAAACATCCTTTTTTTAGTCAACTTGGCTAATAATTTAGCCAGACAATTGTTATTTTTCATAATTTCCTCATTAATTTATTAAAAAAAAAAGGTTTTAATTTAATTCAGGTTTTTCAACAAGGCCGCGTTGATAACAGAGGGTGAAATCCTAGCAGATGGGACCAATTCCAATCCATGGAGGCTATGCAGCACCCAGAAAGTAGAAGAAACAAAGTGTCTGGTGAAAGTGATCCCAATCTGGGCATCAGGCATCATCTGCTTCGCAGCCATGGCTCAGCAGGGCACATTCACCGTCTCTCAAGCCCAAAAAATGCACCGCCATCTGACGCCGGGCTTCCAGATCCCAGCAGGATCCATGGTCGTTATCTCGATGATCACAATCGGGCTATTCATCCCCGTGTACGATAGGATCCTGGTGCCGTCCATCAGAAAGGTGACGCGCGTGCAGGGGGGCATCACGCTACTCCAGAGAATGGGAATCGGCATCATCTTCTCCCTCCTGTCGATGGTGGTGGCCGGCCTGGTCGAGCGGATGCGGCGCGCCGCGGCCCTGGCGCACGCTGGAGCCGACGGGATCGCGCCGCTGAGCGTGTTCTGGCTGGCGCCGCAGCTGATCCTGATGGGGTTCGCTGAGGCGTTCAATATTATTGGGCAGATTGAGTTTTACAACAAGGAGTTTCCGGAGAATATGAGCAGTTTGGCTAATTCTCTCTTCTCGTGCACAATGGCTGGCGCTAATTATCTTAGTGCTGTGTTGGTGAATGTTGTGCATAAGACGACCGGGAAGGACGGTCGCCCTGACTGGTTGACCAACGATCTTAACAGGGGGAGGCTGGAGAATTTGTACTTTCTGATCGCGGGTTTGGGTGTGCTGAATTTGGGCTACTTTGTTTGGGTGGCGAGGGGGTATCAGTACAAGAGTAGGTTCGACGTCGAGGACGACGACGATCGGGGTGTTGTCGATCTCGAGCTCCATGGTGTTAGCAAGTGAATTGAGGTGTGGTTTAATATTAAGATGCATGGAGTCTGTATCGATAATGTGGTTGGGTGTAGTGATGCCTCTGTTTCACATATCGGAAAAAGGAAATTATTAGTATTAACTACAAGTGCAACACCAATGGTTTAACTAGATTTCTTTTTTCATTGCTAAAAGACAAAATTTTATAAACGTAATTCCGTACAAGTAATACAATAATATAAAATACATTTCATTGATCCATGATCATTCAAAAAAATATTTAGCAACTTTTATATATAGCCAACTCCAAAGTCTACTTTCTTTTTAATTCTTCTTCCATCTTAGGCAACGATCAAACATCATTTCTAAAAATTATCTTATTTTCAAATAATCCAAACAACACCTAACCAAATAGTTGCACCAATCATTCTCCTTCTTTTATCTTGAGCCAAGTAACAAAAAACATCAAAATTCTAAAAGGAATGACTATGTAAAACCGTAGTACATTTGAGTCAATTGATAATCATCATCTATAACTCGTACACTTTACTACACTCGAATGAAATATATCTACTTGACTAAGTAACTAATATTAATGGGAAGAAAAAATAATATTGAATTTATTTAGTATTATCATATCACTTATTAAATGATATTACTGCCGCTTACGGAAAAAATAACATCATTTTCGAAAGCACGTTAAACTCCTTTGGTGTCACTTTATAAACATGATAGCTCTATTATTAAATTAATATAATAATTTAATTATTCAGAATAGCACAGCTCATAACTTGTTAACATGACTATTTGCCTAACATCAACTAGATTAAAAATACGTGAATCCTCAACTATTTTCTGTGTTCCAATTTTATTTTTTTATTTTGTTAATAATTTCATATATTTTGGAAGTATATAAATATAGTTTCATTCACTTAAATTAATTAATAGTCTTTCATAAAAAAAAATATACATTTAAATTCTATAAATTAACTTTATTTAAAAAGCATTGAAAAATCATATGAAAAAATAAAATTGAACTGAAAAATTAATTAATATCTTATTTGCTCCAGTTTGAATAAAAAATTCTTTTTCTTCATAATAAATAATCTTTTAAAATATTTTTTATTATTCAAGGCAAAATATAGGGTGAAATCAATTCATGCACGAAATATTTTAAAGAGTATAAATTGTTTTACTAAAGAGTAATAAATATTTTTTAAATGGTATTACTTTTAAAATGTATAAATTATTTCTATTAAAATGTACAAGTTGAAGGTATACAAAATTACTCGTACCAAAACTATTTTTATATTAGTCTGCACGCGAACTAAGGAAAAAAAGTATGTGAGTAAAAAATTAAATAATAAAATTAGAAAAAATGTATTTTATTATTTTTATAAATATAATTTTTTTTTAAGTATATAAAAATAGAATTGAAACGTATAAATAAAAAAAGTGTGAAAGTATTTTTGAAATGAGATGAATATTAGTTATTATTACCAAAAAAAAACAGCAATCATTGAAGACATAAAAGTTATTCAACTAAAAAAATATTATAAATAATTTATTAATTAACACATGCATATCACACCATGTGTAATCTCGGTTCAGTATTTTCAGTATTCATGGTTCATATGGCCCACACTATAATACACTTTAAAATATAAGATAAGTTTAGGGCCCGTTTGGTTGGGGTAACGAAGGTGATGAATGGATATGATTTTTTTTTTTGTCGATAAATATTAGGTTAGTACACCGAGTCTCCAAACACTCCAAGGATATCTCCAAGTCAATCTTATATCTCCCTCCTAATTTGTTTTCAAAAGGAATCGAACTCGGGTCACTCGCTCAAGTGAGGAGCCCGGTGGCCAGGTGAGATAACCCACCTAGTTCCATTAGGAGTGTTTAGTATTATTTGTCACAAATGAATAAAATCATAAAAACAAGTTAAAAAAAGATTAATCATTAATTTTGTAATGATTGCCTCTTAACGATACTCATTATTATTGTCATCTTAAATTTATACCAAGCGCCCCTATAATGGGGTAAACAGATTCACCTTAAGAGCATCCCTTCACATGAAGAAAATAATTAGGGAGTGCTTGTTTCAAATTCTTCAATGGTAATGTGAATGAAATTTTATTTTCCTTTTTTACCCTTACATATGTTCAATAAGAGTTTATGTTCATGGTGGTTACATTATTAAAGTTGTGCTCCAATTTTGGAATAAGTATACAAAAAAAAAGTTGTTGATTGTTGTAGGAGGAATTGATTGAGGAGGATGATTAAATGATGAGATGTGAATAATCAAATGGGGTAATGATTACCTTATTTAGGAAGAAAATTAATGTTTTGATCTCATTACCTATTATAATTACTATATATATATATCCACGTTCATTATCATTGAATAATTTTATACCAAAATCCCCTAAATGTATATTTGAGTGAATAATTAAGAATTTAATGCAATTAATGATATCACTGTACACAAAAATATCCCGGGTCAGAGGGTCTGTAGAATTGGTGTAGTGACAAATTTAATTATTAATTAAATTCTCTCTCAGTCCCGTAGAAATTTGCAGACGGCATATTTTTTAAGGAAAATTATTTTATATATAAAATAGTGGCATATAGGTAAATATGTATAAAGATTTATGAGTGCGCACGTAAATTAAATTTTTTTTTATAGTGTGCAAATTTATGTGAGATATCCCAATAAAAAAAGTGTGTAAATTTCTGTGCAACAGAGACAGCATTAAATTTGCAATTAATGATATCAATATACACAACAATATCCGCAGAATTGGCACAAACTTCAACTTATTCTCCTACAAGAAACACAGGAATTAATTTCAGTCATGCAAAAAAGTCCCCAAGATCATGTGATATTTAGCCAGGGGCCCACCTCCAACCAAAACGATAAGTGTAGGTCAGATTGGGTGGGAACAAAAATTGAGAACGAGAATGAACGAAAATTAATAAAATTTATTTTTATTAATATTCCAACCATCCATGATAATTGAATCATTTTGGTTGTATAGAGTTATTGTGAACAGTTGTTTAAAACAATATGAATCATTTATCGTGAATAAAGGGAGTAATATTTAATACTCGCTCCGTTTTGTAGAAATTTATACCCTACGAGATGATGCATTTTTTAAGAAAAGTATATTTTATATATAAAATAATTGTATATGGGTATTTATGTGTATAAATTTGTGAGTGTGCATGTAAATTAATATTTCCTTTTTTCAATAGAGTACAAATTTGTGTGAGACGTCTAAATAAGGGAAGTGTGCAAATTCATGTGGAACAGATTGAGTATTATTTATTATATATAAATAAAATTATAAAATAAATTAAATAAAGAAGTAATTACTTCTTTAATTATAACCATTATTATTATCTTAAATTCATAAACTTCCCTTAATTATTTTTAATGTCATTTCCGGCTTATCTGTATTGCATCAAATGGACAATGATTGTGCCAAAATTATTCTAATCCCACGTGATATAGACATGAGCATTTAGGAAATCGGCTGCCAGTTTGGAACAGTTGTTATTTGGAAAATGAGTTATATGGATTAGTTTTGTATTTTTTTTAAAAAGTTACATAAAATATTACTGAAAAGTTATATATATTATTATTGAAAAATGTATTTTTCATAGTGTAACTATTCAGTAATAATTTGTGTAATTTTTCAGTAATAAATTGTGTAACTTTTTAAAAATAAACTTGAGTTGCACAGTGTAACTGGTGCACATGAGACTTACTCTATATATATATATATATATATCAATTACAAAGTATAATTCGTACTATCTTTAAAATTTTACAGTATTTTTCTGCGAGAAATATATTTTTTTGCCCTTTAAATTTCATTAACTTTATTTTTCATTCTTTTAAATTTTGAATTTTAATTTTAAATCTTTAACTTACAAAAAAAAAAAATTTGATCCTGTGACTGATTATACCCGGTCACTCAATCGGTCCCATGATAAAAAATCATATTTTTTTGTAAATTAAAGGACTAAAATCTAAATTTAAAACTTAAGAGAACGAAAAAAAAGTTAATAAAACTTAAAAGATTAAAAAATTTATTTTCATATTTAATTATATATTTAAATATTTATCAATTTTTTAAATTTTTATTAGAGTTTAATTATTTTTTTAGTTTTACAATTATTATTCCATTTTATGTGCAATTTTTATTTATTTTAAAAATATAACGATTTCAAACTTCAAGAATTAATTTTAAAATTAAATAACTTAAAAGATTAAAATTAAGGTTAATAAAATTTTAAAAAAATTAATTTATCCCATATTTGTATAAGGATAATTTAGTCTTTTTATATATGTCTAAAGCAATATGGGTGCAATCGTAGACTCACTCTTTTACGAAAGGGACTTAATTTAAAATATAAAAAAATTAAAAGAAAATAATTTAAAAATTTATGAATTTTAGAATCACATTGTGATGTTAATTATTTAAAAAATTTCTAATTAAAATTAAAATTAAAATTAAGCATTTGAAATCTAACCAGTTGAGTATTTCACTCAAACAAGTAAAGTAAATTTAGATGATGAATTTAAGATTCATTGTCCAAACCTCTCCAAAATTTTAGATTGACTCTACTATAAAATGAACTTTGATCAATTTATTGGTGTTGGAGTACCTTTTATGTTAATGAGTAAGTGTCCTGTGCACTAGTTACAGTGTACAATTCAAGTATATTTTTTAAAAGTTATACAATTTACTACTGAAAAGTTGCACAAGTTATTACTGAAAAGTTACACTATGAAATATACACTTTTCAGTAATAACATGTGTAACTTTTCAGTAGTATTTTGTGCAACTTTTAAAAAATGAACTTAAGTTGCACCGTATAACTGGTGCATACAAGACTAATCCGTCAATAATATATGAAATCTAAATTTGGATACTAAAAAATAATGAAAAATCAATTAGTTATTTTAGAAACAACCTCCTCTTTCAATTTTTTTCTTTTTGAAGAAAAATGATTTCCCAATATTTTCATAGGCACAAGCACAACAAAAGAAACTGGGAAATCTGTATCCCAAATTTTTTGAGAGAGAAAAAAGTCTAATCCATTTTCTTGAAATTAAAGATTGAATATTAAATTATAAAAAAGGGAATTTCAAATGAATTGAACTTGTGTTGTGTTTCAACTTTCAAATTAATTAAATTATATATAATTATATATAGTCCACTATGCATCAACGCATGCAGATGAAAATTAGTAGAGATCCAAAAGAAAAAGACTTGCACTATTTTACGGAAATATCTTTGTCCCATTCTAAATTTTGTCCCAACTCAGAAGTCACAGGAGCCTTTTGCGTGGTTCTACTCCACAAACACACACATATATTGACATTCGTATGTATAATAAATGATTACATTTTAAATATGCATGTATTTTACTTATTTTGTATATTATTTTGTGTACTATAATATATTCTTTAGCATATTTATATATAATTTCACACTTTCTAATTAGTTATAAGTATTTATGTTTTCTATATAAATAAGAGACATATGTATAATTCAACATGGTCATTATGTCTATTATATATTGTTGAGGTCTTAAGTGGAGTTATACTTATCCAAATTTTATGATATTGAACACCTAAGACAATGTACTAAATACTTAAGACATTTTAGTGATCCAATTTTACAAGTTTGGATTGTATTTGTACTCAAAAGTGAAGACTTCATTTCTGTCCAATGTTTGGACTGAAAACACATTTTCGTATTTGCACAATATCTGGAGCCTCACTAATCCAATTGAACCAATTCCAGTTGTATTTGATCACTAATTCGTTTCTCTACAACTTGTCTTTAGGGCTCAAGTGTCAAAAGTTCCAGATTCAATGGTCAAAATGACAATCAATGCAAGGGCTTCAGAATTCCGCCATCTCAGGACACATGTTGGGAAACAATTCACCATAATTCACACAAAAGTCCAATTTACACAAGACCAAAGCCATTGGTTAGCCAAGAAATTCATCAAGACACAGTAAAAATATTAAAGGCGTTGATTTCTTGCAAGCTGAGATATCTGCTTTTCAAGAGACCACCATAAATACGCGGAGAAAAACAATCCAGTTTTACCAACTTCACTATTCTGGTCATAACTCACAATCTAGAGATCCGATTTTTGAGATCTTAGGCTCCTTGGAAAGCTAATCCAACGGCCTACAACTTTCATTCAAAAGTCAAGATGAAATTCGGACGGCAAGGGCAATTAAATTACTGATCTTTACAGGCTATGTGAATTGGTTGCTAAAGTCTCCATGATTCACTATTTGGAGGCCTATATAAAGAGTCCTTTAGCAACCCTTGAAGGCATCCCATTTTCCTTGTAATCTTTCTATCTTAGTCTAGTATCTCTCTTAGAAATATGAGTTCTTATTGTATTAGTATGAGTAGCTAAATATTTTACTAGAGTTAGAGATGAAGCTTTAGTAAAGTATTAGTAATGTTCTTGGTTATTCAATAAAGATTTTCAAAGTTTCAATCCTTTAGTCATTTGAAGAGTTTTTAAGAGAGGTTTTGATGTGTCATTACTTTGATTTGTTGTAGACTTATTGGCACAACAAATGCTTAGTTTTACACATCAACTATTGATTTTATAAACTTGTTAGAAGGTCTAATGGTACTTTTCAAAAGTATTATATGTGCTCAAAGTTATATCTTTCGATTGAAATCACTTGATTGTTAGATTTCGATTGAGTTATCAAAGATAACCAAGATCATAACTCTATTATTTTTATCTAAAGTGAAATCCCGAAGCTCTAGTATTTTGTTACTTTATTGAAACCTCTCAACTAGATAATATCTTTTTCTTCCAAATCTCCATGTGGTTCGACACTCGATCTCCCGAGAAATTTTATTACTTGAAATCAACCTACACTTGGGTACGTAACTCTAAAGGAGCTATCAATAAAATTTTATATATAATAAAATTATTTTTTAAATATACAAAATATATTATTGATTTATATTATTAATTATGTATAATAATGAAATTATTTTAAAATATTAAATAATTGATTAAGAGGATCAAAAAATTTATCAAGAGTAATTTGGATAAGAAAATAACAATAATTAAAGTATAATACTCTTGATCTCAATCTTGATGAAATTTTTAATAATTTTAATTAAATATATGATACTTTAAAATAGTTTCATAAAAATATTTTCATATAAATCCCCCATGAAATAGAGCAACTAATTTAAGGCCAGAACGGATTATTAGAAAGCGGGCATATTATAACATAATAATGCTTGTATTTTTGAGTAATTTTTGTGTGAAACTGTCGTATATGACAAGAGACATGTCATCTAATATTTTTGTTAAAAGTAATTATTACTCCCTCCATCCCATTATATATGCTCATTTTGTAATTTTCGTTTTGTCTCATTATATGTTTCTAATTTGTTTTTTTTTTTGAAAAGTACTATTCACTTTTTATTATTATTTTTATTATTTTTACATTGTTCCTATTATTTTTTCCATCACGTCATGTATATTTTTTCACTTTTTTCATCACATTACTCATACTTTTTCACGTTTACTTTAATTCGTGTGACAAAAAACAACGAACAACTTATACCGAAATAGAGGAAATAGTTTTTATTAATAAGTGATAAGTTTCATGTTATAAATAGATCTTATATACTCCTTCCGTCTCCTTATAAGTCGCTCATACCTTTTTGACACGGGTATTAAAAAATGTATAAAAATATTAATATAATATATGTGATGTGATGGAAAAAATTGAAAAAATAATGAGAATAGTGTAAAAAATATTCAAAATAATAATAAAACAGTGAATAGTAATTTTCTAAAAAGATAAAAAAAAAATTAGTAACATATAAGAAGATGAACGAAAATGACAGAATAAACAATTTTAGGCGGAGGTTAGAGAGTAAATTTGTTTTGAACATTTTTATAACAAAATTCATGTCTGCATGAGTGCCCAGTCACAGTATTCTCTCTCTTTGCAACACGTTTTTTCTTTAAAATTACCATCTGTTCCTTTCAAAAGAAAAAAGAAAGAAAATTACCATCTGTTCACGCTGATTGGACGGTGGAAATCATTTTTTTGGATGTACTTTGTCCGAAAAAGCAATCCGATTTATAAAAGTAAAGAAAATATAATTTTAGAGTAAAACTTGACAAAGTTAAAGCCAACAAATTAATGGACGAGACATAATATTTGATTTCCATTATAAAAAAATTCTGTATTAAAGTAATTTATGATAAATTTATTATGAAATTATTTTAAAATATTATATATTTAATTAAGAGTACTAAATATTTTATCAAAAATAGTAAAAATTGGAGTCGGTGATATTATATTTTAATTATTGTTGATTTTTTTGCCTAAATTCTTTATATTATTGATGATTTTTTTTATATTATTATCATATACTACTTGATATTTTAAAATAGTTTCATGATGCTTATCATGAATTATTTTCATATAAAATTTACTCTTTTAATATAAGTGTATGCATAAAGTGTATTGTACAAATTAAAGTGAAATATTACAATTGCTCAATCATAATTATAACTTCAAATGTGTCACTTATAATTATTATTATTTTAAGTGATAAAATTTTAACAGAAATTAATAATATCTTTGTTAAAAGCAACTTATTATTTTTCATTAAATATATATATATATATATATATATATATTATATTTTATTATAATTCTATCACTTTGCAATTGGATTTTATCTTATATTAATATGTGATGGTTTCACAAATATTTTTGTATATTTCAAAACAATTATTGAATTCATTTAAAATGCGCAAACTAACTATTTCTAATTTAAGAATAAATGGAATAATTTGCACATAAAGGAACTCTATTACAATCTTAATAGTTTGTCATAATTATTACAACACCGTCTTATATAATAGTTTGTCACATTGTCTAATATTTCTAAATCAAAACACCAAAACATCTTTCTCAACAGATAAAAACTTGTATGAACTCGAGTTTAAAGTGAACTAGGGTTCTCAAATATCACTGTCATGTGTATACATTATCACTGTAATGCATATACACTATTACTGTTAAAAAAATCAAGTATATTTGTATAACAGTGATAATATATATGAATAACAGTGATAGTGATTACACATAACAATGATACGAGTTCATGTGAACTCGAGTTCACATGAGGCCTACCCTTCTCAACAATTAAGTGTAAACTATTTAAAAAGACCCGTGGAATTTTTAAGGAAATAAAAATAAAAATGGACAATTAAAACTTCAAAAAAATCATGTCACTCATAAATATAATTGTTACACTCAAAACTTTCTCCTTAACCAGATTGATACGAATTGATTGAAAAATTCACAAAAAAGCCCTAGTACAGAAAAGGAAACTTAAAAAATATATTTAAACCATGAATAAATTTATTTTCTTCTCGAAAAATTGGACCATTTTATATATTGGGCTTGTTAAAATATCAACCTTTGATTACATCCATACACATATATAGCTCTGTCAAAATCAAGTCATCTTTATGTCTCTTGCAGAATAGCTTTTTTCACTCATTCATTTGGCTTTTTAGGTGACTAAGATTCTCATTTCCCAATTCCCACAAACACACGCTTCTGGGATTTCAATATTTTACAATATTAATTAGTCCAAAAATAATAGTAGTGTTTTTTTGTTTGTGTCGCAAAATTTTGCGTAACCAAAAAATAAATATTCTTTAAAATTTCACCCGCAAAGTTCTTATCACACAATCTTCACCCTGCGTATTCAACTAATTATACTTTTTCTTCAATTTCTATATTAAAAATGTACCGTAATTAAATTTTTAAGAAACGAATTATGTGATGTTTATTATATTTGTAAAAAAATTCTTAAGTGGTCAAAACCAATTTGAAAGTAAATTTGCAGCACTTACATGTGTGTCGTTTTCAGCGTTTGTGTTGTGTCCACACTAGCTTGATGTCTGAATCATACGTGAACACTTTTAATTTTTGGTTCTAGCTAGCTGGTTAGATTCTTAATGTTCACATAAGTATGGTGTTATCACTTTTAGGCCTTGTCGGCACATAATCACCTTTTTCACTCCTTTCAGAAATGATACTAATGACATTTGGGCATTTCTTTAGACTATTATAACATTTTTGAGTGTTTTTTTATATTTGGAATCGTTTCATATTGAGACGGGACATTTGACTATAATAGTTAGAATATAAATATGCAAGTGGAACCAATCAATATCTCAACTAGGGGCTAATGAGTCTAGCTGAGTAGTGTTAAGCTCGAATTCGACTAGAAAGCAATATTCGAAACTCGAAACTCGACTCGAACTCGTTCGAGTTTGATTTTTTTAGTTCGAGCTTGGCTCGATTCAATAATTTTATTTTTTTTAATAAATTGAAATATTAAATATATTTTAGTTCTTTTTTTTTTCTAAAATTCAAGTTTGGCTCGACTCGAGCTCGACAATTGTATTTATATATAAAAAATTAATTGAAAAATATTAAATATTGTGTAAGCTCGATAAGGCTCGCGAGTCTCTCGAGCCAAGTATTTATAAGCTCGAACTCGAGTAGCATAAGCTCGACTCGATTTGATTCAAGTCAGTTTTGATCTTTTTACGAGTCGAGCACGAGTAAATTGTGAGTCGGCTTGATTCATTTACACCTCTAATCTCAATGGAGAAAAATATCGATTAAAGAGTTACATTTATTGAATATTTTGCAATTAATGAGTTACATTTATAAAAGTATGTTCCGATTCTGTGGCTAAATGATTGTTAATGTTCCCACAAAAAAAAAAAGTGTTCTTCATATAAATTTTTAGAGTAAGTTTTATAAACTAATTTTGCGAAGTAATTCAAAAAAGTATACTGCATCCTCCATTGATTAAGTGACACGCATATTAGTGATATGAGATTGAGTGCCAAAGAGACAAAGAGTTGAATAAAATACGTTTTTATTAACTTTTGTAATTGTGACTTTTTTCTTTTAGGGTGTGCCAATATATAATATTAGAATATCTAAAAAAAGTGCAAAAATAATTTTGGAATCGAGAAAATACTTATTAGTTATTTTTATTATAAAAATAATATTATACACATAAATTGCAAACAAATTTTACATGTATTGACTAATAATCAGTTGTAACAAGTTTAAAAAGTACCCATTTTAAATCAACTAATTTTCACAAAGAAATGCGGTTAGAATTGTAATTTGAACATAAACTAGCAAGTTTTTATATTATGTTACTACTACTTTAAAAGTGATTAAGTTTATCAGTTAAAAGAGCTGATTATTATACCATAGAATTAACCACTTTCATAGAAATAGATATTTTAACTACTTGCTCATAGAGTTGTTATACGAGTCGAGTGAGTCAGAGTAGTGCAGATTCGGCTCGGCTCATAAAAAAAAAACGACATCAAAATCGAGTCTGACTCAGCTCAGAATTGAGTTCTGCTCATTTCGTTTAGGTTAAATTAAGCTTGAGCTCGAAATTACGTGCAAAGTTCGATTGACCTCGTCAAAACTCGACTTGAATTTGAATATCCTGAAAAAAATATTTAATTGATATTATATCAATAACTTTATAATTCAATATATTTACATTCACATACTTCAATAAAGATAAAACTAACATCAATTCATCAGTATGAGTAATTTGAGAATATGAGTTGTATTATTATGTAAAATATTACTCACTCTGTCCACCAAAGTATTTCCCACTTTTCTTTTTTTATTTGTCCACAAAACTTTTCTCATTTCCTTATTTGGAAACAACCCACACTCACAACTAAAAGTTTGGGCCCCACAATACCTCAATTTTTTCTTATTTTATCTATCATTTCAATATAATACTAATTTTCATTAAATATGTGCCACTTCACAAATGGAAAAAAGATTGGTGGACGGATGGAGTATTATTTTATATCCTAAATTATATAATATTTATAAAATTGTCTCTATTTTTCAAGTCTATCGAGTCGAGCCGAGCTCGTTAAGCAAATAAGTATTTTTTTAGCTCGGGTCGACTCGTTTAACACATTGAGTCGAGTCGAACCTTAACGAGCCAAGTCGAGCTCACGAACAGCTCGTTTAATTTTAACAGCTCTGCTTGCTCATGAGGCAATGCTTCACCATTGGGCTTCTAATATGTTCATGCCTTTAGCCCATTTTAGCCTCCAGATTTGGGCTATTAGTTAGGCCTAGTCAGATAACCATCACATTATGAGCCCAGTTTTTTAATAGCAAGTTTAGTAGTACCTATTTCCACTTTTATTTTTAGTCTCACAAATTCATTTCATTATTCTTTTAATATATTATTATATTATTACACTCGCAAATAATTACTTAATTTTTCAGTAGACGTCAACATAACTTTATAACATTGCTGTTTTATTTATTTTATCAAATTCATTAAAATTCATGCACATTTCGATTAAAATAGGTGGATGGAGGTAGTATATTTTATTATTGGGTTATTATACAGATTATATTTATCAAAATTATTAAAACTCATGCACATATTTTATTATTGGGTTAATATCGATTTATAAACTGTACTATAAAATAGGTGGATGGAGGTAATATATTGATTTATTGGGTTAATATCGATTTATAAACTGTACTATAACTCTTTTATTGGGATGGAGGGTCTAACTAAGAACCCCACAAGTGTTATCACAATAATATTAGATGTAATAAGGTAGAGAAGATCCTCAAGTAAAGTTCCCTTAAATATAGGACGTGTGTCGAATGAGTTAAGAACCTCAAGTGTTATTGCAATTAATTAATAATAAAATAGTACTCCCTCCGTTTCCCAAATTTATTCCCATTTATATGGGTATAGATTTTTAAAAAAGTGAGATACAATAGATAGAGTGAGGAAATTGTGGAAAGTGGCGTCCACCAAAAGATAAGGTAATTGTTTATGATTGTAATAATAAAATAATTTTTTTTTTAAGAAATAGAAATAAATTTGAAGGACGGACGAAAATGAAAGTGAGAATAAAGGAGATAGTATATTCTATCTATAATAAACATGGAAAAATTGCTTTCTTTTGTCGAATGAAAATGTTAGCGGATTGGTCGGTTTTCAATCGATTGCTCGCCAACATAAAATTATAGAATAGTCAAGCTCACCCTGAATTCCAGGTTTAGTTATTTATGTTTAAAGATTAATTTGCAATAAAATAATTATTTAGTTAATATATGGTAATTAGCTAGTTTATTATATTTAGGCAGTGATAAAGTTTTGTATAAAAATAATTAGTATAAACTTATCATTAACTAGATTTAAAATATCAAATATTTGATTAGGTGTATCAATAATCTCATTCGAATTATAAAAACTGTGGGTTAATGATATTATATTATATTAGTTAAAAAATTTATAGATCCTAACTTTTGATACTCCAAATGAATATTTTGATACACTTAACCAAATATTTGATACTTTAAAACAGTTTCATAATACACTTATCATGAATTATTTTTATATAAAACCTACTCATTGTACCATTTTGTATGAAAATTGTTCATGATAAATTTTTTATGAACCAATTTTAAAATATCTAATTTTTTATTAGGTGTATAAAAAATCTAATCAGAAGTATAAAAACTATGAGTCAATGATATTATGTTATAATTGTTATAAATTTTATATACCTTGAAACAGTTGACCAAATATAAGATACCTTGAAACAGTTTCATGATAAACTTATCATAAACAACTTTTATATAAAACATACTCTTACTAAATTACTTAAATTTGTGTTTGGATTGTGCCATTTGAAATTCAAGAGATTTAAAAATAAATAAATTTAAGAAATTCATAGATTGAACTTTTTTTAAAAAACAAGAAGTGATAATGTTTTTTTTTTAAATTGCCTATCACTTTTTTAAAAAGTATTGTCACATTTTACAAAAAAATCTATGACCCAATTTTTCAAATGGTAAGAATTTTTTTTTATTAAAAGTGATTATCATTTTTTAAAAATTATTGTCATGTTTTATTTAATTTTATCACTTTTATTTATTGTCGATTTCATGTCATGGGACAGTCTCGTACAAATTTTTTTCTTCATAATTTTTCTTCTCTGTAATGTGATTTCTTTAATTTCTATCTGTCAAGATTTTTTGCTCCACCATCCGTCATGGTAATTTTCAATCTGTGTCTCATAGACAAAGCACACCCAATATGCGTTTCTTGCTTTGATCTTTTTGGTAAATCTTAGTTTTGATTAATGCCGGTGACCCCGATTGTGGAATGAAAAATCAAGAAATGGAGCCTCCATGGTTGACAAATGAGTAATACAAAAAGAACAATTTATTAATACTAGAAAATTAATTGAGTAATACCCTAAAAATAACTGGGTAATATTCATGTAGTATTCAACAATGCCTCAATATTCAATAATATTCTCTAACTAGACCTATAGACATCGTCTTCAGGTTTGGGGTCCAATGTACTTAGCTTGATTTTTTAAGGACCTTGCCAACTCTGTGCAACGTTGAGTAGGTATGGCGACGTCGGGCGATGCTTGGTAACATCTGTTGATGTCTACTGTGGTTCTCTATTTGTGTTCTCATTGGATCTCGCCTAGGTCGGGCGAGATAGGCGAGGTGCCCCTGATGTCGTGACTAATCTCGGCGTGGTCTGGCAATGTCCAAGGATTGGACCGACATCAGACCAATGTTCATACCTTAGTCGTTTTTTTTATCTTTTCTTAAGGTTTCTAGGCCTTTTGAGATTGGACCTTACATCTGTCTATTAGGTCTTGGGCCCATAATTAATTGTGTTACAACATTTTCTTAGTTAACATTTTTTTAAATAAATTAAACAACTATGTTATGATTATACGATGCCATGCACATATTGACATGTTTTGATAGAAGTACATGTAACAAAAGATATCTCAACCCTCAAAACCATACTTGTTATTCCCTTTTTTGTCCCACAGTTATGTTTACACTTAAAAAAAAAAAATCTATACTCATAAAAATTAATAAAATTAATTTATTTTTGTTTTATTATTTTTTGACGGGTTTTTATTTTATTACTTAACAATATTCACATACTTTTTTTCTTTAAAAATGCTACTATGGCGGTGTAGACTGTAGAAATAAAATGCACAGATTCTTAAAAAAAAAAAAATTAAGTATACAGTATCAGATACGCGTAGGGTGCATGTGCGGGTGAGATTTGCGTGGAATTTGCACGTGGCGTATCCTTGAAAAAAATTGAATACGCGTGTCGGATTCATTTTATACGAGAATTTGATACACGAAGGGTGCAGCGGAGTTTATTTTTCAAATAAAATTAAGTTTAGTTTGTTTTTTTAAAGTAAAATTAAATATAAATAAAATTAAAATATTAAATAATACTAAAAGCACAGATAAAGAAAGAACATCGCGACACAACAAAAGAATATTAAACAAGTTTAGTGTTTAAATTATTTAATATTAAATTATATTAATATTCATTAATAAAATTAAAATATACTTTTTATTATGTGATTGTGGAGTTGTGAATTTTTTTTCAGTTTTTTTGAATTTTTTCTTGTGTGTACTGTACATGAATATGAACTATGAAATATGAATTTGATTTTGAAATTTTGATATTTAATTTTTACTTAAATTGAAATAGTATTATTTATTAAACATGACTATTATATTTGGTGATCAACAAAATAATGATGAATGATAATTCGATTTACCTTGATTATGTTATGTGTTATTTGGATTTCATTTGAACTTTGTAATATGTTATTTGAATTTCGTCTAAACTTTGTTAAGTATGACGTAAAGTGCAAGATTTGTCTTAGTTTTAGATTGATTGAATTCCTAATTAAGACTTTTATGTTAAACACAAACTCTTATATACAATATTGCACCAAATTTGGCACGTAAAATATATCCAGATAAAAATTTGCGGATCCTTAGCGGGTCAAATAACGATAATATATATACTATATGAACACATATATGATATTGTAAGGCAAAATATGCGTTACTACATCTTAAAATATTTATTTTCTATACTTTTAAAGTAACTATAAGGATAATTTGTATTTTTACAAGAACAAATATGTGTTTCTTAATTTACTTTCATTTTTTATTGATTTTATGTTGATAATATGTTGTTAATGTAATAATACTTACATGTGTTACTATATCTCGACATTCCCATATTGTATATTACATGAACATATGTGTGTTACTACACTTTAAAAAATTAATTTTCTTGTACTTTTAAAGTAACTATAAGAATAATATGTATTTTTAATTTATTTTTCGTACTATTATTAATTTATATTGATAATATATATGTTGTTAATGTAATAGTGCCTTACATGTGTTACTATCTCGGCAGTCCCAAAATGTATACTATATAAATATATGTGTGTTACTACATCTTAAAAAATATTACTACCTCCGTCCCAGGAAAATCTGCGGTACTTTCCTGGGCACAGGTTTTAAGAAAAGTGTAATGAGTAGAATGTGTATGGTGGAGATTGTGAGGTAAAGATTTTAAAGGTGGAGATTGTGAGGTAAAGATTTTAAAGGTGGAGATGTAAAGGAATATTTCATTTTGGGAGTATGCAAACTTTTGTGGGACAAACTAAAAAGGAAAGTGTGCAAACTTTTGTGGGACGGAGGTAGTATTATTTGTACTTTTAAAGTAACTATAAGAATAATATGTATTTTTTACAAGAACAAATATGTATCTCTTAATTTATTTTTTATTGATTATTATGTTAATATTATGTTGTTAATGTAATAATACATTACATGTGTTATTATATCTCGGTAGTCCCAAAATGTATACGACATAACATATGTGTGTTACTGTAAGATAAAATATGTGTTACTACATCTTAAAAAATAATGATTTCTATAAAAATCAATAATTATGTATGAAAAAATAATATTTTTTCTTATAGTAACACAAATATTGCTCTTACATTGTATTAAAAAAGTTTATTTCCACAAAAATAAATGAATATATCTAAAAAAATTTGTTTTTACAATAACATACAATTGATCTTATAGTAACGCATATTTGCTCATACAATAACACCAACTGGGAGCGAAAATCCTGAAATTTGAAAATTATCTAGATCCGACCCGATCCGATCAAGATCCGCGAATTTTGTCGTTTTGATCCTGTTGATCCGTAAATTTTCAATTTTTTTTCTTTTTAAGTCAATATTGCACCGTGAAATATTGTACACAAGACACACTCTATATTAAATTAATAATATTTAAATAATTACTAATATATATATATATATATATATTATAGATGTTATATATAATAAAATATTAAAAAATAAATATATCCTTATTGAATTGAACCGTAAAATTTAAAAAGTAGAATCCCGCACCGATTCTATCGCACTTGCACGCGCACATATGAACCCTGCTGTAGACATATCATAATATTTATAGATTCTTTTTTGGAAAGAATACTTGTATGTGCTTATATAATGTTTTCAAAAAAGAAAAGATAAAGAAAGTGTGTATATAACTGGCAAAAGGAAGGGCTCCATTTCTTTTCGTTTGCGTAAAACCCCCAACTAAAACCTCCAGCCACCAGCTACTGCGCTACACACTATGTTTCCACCAACGGCACCGTTTTCGCCAGTTTCTTCAGCTCAACTGGCGGTGGCGGCGTTGTTCGGCGCCTCCGTCATGGCTATTTCCGCATTCTACATCCACAAACGCAGCGTCGATCAAGTCCTCGATCGCCTCCTCAACATACGCAACAGCCGCCATCTGCAGCAGCTCTCCGACGATGAAGAATGTGACCTTTCGGATTTTAATGAAAACCCGGAAACTGATAAGAACGTGATTATATGGAGAAGTGAAAGTAAGTTATCAGAAGATGGCCAAAATAAGGATGGTTATAGTGATGAGGCGAGGGATTATCGAGTTTCGTCTTCTATGCCAAATGCGTCTACTCCGAATAATGAGTGGCGCAGTGAGGAATCTGGTGCCGATTTTCGTGTTTCGAATTCTTTGGGTAAAACTGATTTGATTCCTACCGATTTACCACCACTTCGAACTTATCAGAGGGATGGTATGTTTTCTGTTTTCTTTAATTATGATATTGCTTTTCCAGATAGTCACTAGTTTTAATTAGCCTTATGTGATATTTTTATATTGATTTTATTGGATAGCTTCTGTTGTGTTCATTAAATTTGCATTGCTAGGAAGTGCGGAAGTTCTTGATCCTGTGATCACATCTTAGAATATCTGGATGAAATTGAAATCTGATCGCATATATTTAGATGTACCTAAATTTTCTTCAAGTTGGCTATGAGCATTTTGAGAATAAGGCATGACACCCCATTCAGATCAGAATTTAATAGACTTAGGGTTAGAGAACCAGTTGTTTTTATCACAGTTTGTTTTATGCAGGGGTGGAGCAGTATGTCAGTCATTCTGGTACAAATATGAGGGTCGGATCAGTTGGTAGGCTCGCGACTCCTAGATCTGCAAGTGGTTATGCATTTGAAGGCACAGGGGATTCTGATGATGAAGGAACTGAACTTCCAACAGGAGACGATATATCATCCTATCAAAATGTATATACATTTGCATCTAGATTTGTTTTTGTTTACTAAATTCATGCATACTGGTTACTTACAGTTTTCAAATGATTTGTCAAGTGTAAGATAACATGCAGCCATTTAATTGTTTGTACTATTGGAGGCAGGTGGATGTTGCAGGTGCAAAGAACATTGCCCGTTTGTTAGAGTTTTAGAAACATGTTATGCATGTGACCATACCATTTGAATGAGTCTTTAAACTACATTTTTATGCATATTGGTGAAACTGATATGGAACCCCTTGAATGAGAGAAGGCTATACTAATCTACATCCCTTGTTCTCGTTGAGCCTGAGTATGAGTTATTAACATGCTTCATTAATAGCATAAAACTATATTGATCCTGTTAAATACAGTCTTTTGGAAGCCTCATTTATACAATAAAACTATGTAGATCCTGTGAAATACAGCCTTTTGGAACTTCGTAGCTATGTGGACTTGCATCATTAGTTCCTTCTGGGTTGAACTTGGTCTTTTTTTATCTTACACGGTGAGCTTTTCGGTGATTTCCCCCAACACTCATGTTTCTCAAGTATTAGCTTCCTTTTCTATTTATCCTCTTAATACCAACAATAATATTTTGTTAGTGAAGTTTTCCCTACCCGTGTGTTCCTGTGATTGTGTAGGATATGGATTTACCTGAAGAACAACATATTGTCTCAACACAAGCTGCAGATGGGATTTACATTCATGTTCAAGAATCTGAAGTCATTTTGACTGAAGAAAAGTCTGCTATTGGTCATGCTGATGAGAAAATAGATACAACTTCAGCTAACATATTGGCAAAAGATCCTTCAATCTACAATGTTTTTCCACCAATAACTACATTGCACGGTATTTCAGCTTCCTGGTCCTCAAGAATTTTGCCAGATTTTTAACAGGAGCCATGAATTTGCAATGTTACCCTGTGTGCTTGTCTTCTTTCTGGTGACATCTTGTGTTTTACTAGATTCTCTTTCTAATGTTCTTTAAAATATGAAATCAGATTCAGTGAGTTTTGAAGAACAAGAAGTTTTGAGGATGATTCGTGAATGTTTAGATTTGAGGGAAAAATACGTTTTCAGGGAAAATGTTGATCCATGGAGAAAGAGTCCGGAAAAATCTGAGTTAGCAGATGCCAACAGCGACCCATTCAACTTTGTCCCTGTTGAAGCATCTTCCGTAAGTTGTCTTTTCTTCCTGAAGTACATTCCAGAAGCTGTAAAGTTAAACCAATTATTATATGTCAGCTAATTTATCTGGTATCAATTGTATGGTGTGCAAGCAGCACTTCTTCAGAATGGAAGATGGCGTAGTTCGTGTTTATGCTAGTGAAGGGGGTAAGATTTAATAAGGCTAGTCAAGACAAAATACTATATCCTAATTCTTGTTTCTTTTGATGTCAAAGATTCTGTAATTTTTCTTTTCTTCAATATGTAGATACTGAAGAACTATTTCCTGTTGCGAGTTCAACATCGTTTTTCACTGATATGCATCATCTTCTGAAAATCATGTCTATTGGGAATGTTCGCTCTGCATGTCATCATCGGTTGCGTTTCCTTGAGGAAGTAATATTCTCTAATACCAATGTTTTCTGGAGATGTGTGTTTTATCATTTGTTTAGATGAGTGACAATCTCTTTTATGATTATAGAAATTTCGCCTTCATTTGCTGGTGAATGCGGATAAGGAATTTGTTGCCCAGAAAACCGCACCTCATCGCGATTTCTACAATATAAGAAAAGTAGACACACATGTGCATCACTCAGCTTGCATGAACCAAAAGCATCTTCTCCGATTCATCAAGTCAAAGTTGAGAAAAGAACCAGATGAGGTATTGGTCTTATGAAGCTTTTTCCAGACGAAGATTTATCTTCAACAGATATACATGTTTAAGTCACAGATGCTGTTATTAGATTCTACCTATTGATGCTCTGATGTCATGCTAATTTTATACTGTAGGTTGTTATCTACCGTGATGGGCAGTATCTTACACTGAAAGAAGTCTTCGACAGCTTGGACTTAACAGGGTTTGCATTGCTTTGTTCAATCCATATATTTCTCCCAAGTTCATAATTTCTTGCTCGTGTTTTAATCGATTCAATTATTGCAGGTATGATCTTAATGTAGATTTGTTGGATGTGCATGCTGACAAAAGCACCTTTCATCGCTTTGACAAATTCAATCTCAAGTATAATCCCTGTGGACAAAGCAGGCTCAGAGAAATCTTTCTGAAGCAGGATAATCTTATCCAAGGTTAGTGTTATTTGAAAACTGTAAGATTTCTTATTATGTTCAAACTTATGGACATAGATTAGCTGAAAACTCCATCATTCCCATCTAAGTAACTGCTTCTTTAATATTTATTTTGGCTGGTATGGTTTTTGCAATTTATGTTGAAGTTGCATTTTACATGCGTGCTCTTTTGTATCTTGATTAGTATCATTCAATTTGATCATTATGATTAAAATGATCATGCCATTTTATCATTACAATGAAAAGTAGCATAGCATAGCATGTCAAACCTGTTACAACATGTTAACTTTTAGACTCCTTTTCCCTGCTTCAGGATGTATCAGAAACTGTCTCCTAAAACTCTGTTTAAATAGTAATATAATTGTTAGAAATCATATTGTCCAAAAAACTGTAAATGCATAACAAATGGTTGCCAAATACATTTTTCTTTGACTTCCAACTTCGAGAAGAAAATAAATGTTGCTTCTATCTATAGCATAAGCCTAAATGCTCCATCACATAATAAAAAGTTAATTGTATTCTCTTACCAGGGCGTTTCCTGGCTGACATGACAAAGCAGGTTCTGTTAGATCTGGAAGCTAGTAAATACCAGGTATTGTTGCATCTGTATTGGTGTTGTATTCTCGTTAATAAGATTCTATGTTTCCCTTTCTCTCTGCCTTTATCTATCGTGTTCTTTTTTTGATACTCGATATCCAATCAAAGACGACTAATCTGGGGAACTCATAACCCACCGTTCACTATAAATATTTCTTTATCTATCGTGTTTTAATATTTCTAAAATCTTGAGCACAAATTTTTTATCTCAAATTAAAACATTAATTAATAATTGACTTTATCAACAGATCAATCAATATTACAAGTCACCTGATTTACACATTTTCA
Source organism: Prunella vulgaris (assembly GCA_026898435.1). NCBI lineage: Eukaryota > Viridiplantae > Streptophyta > Magnoliopsida > Lamiales > Lamiaceae > Prunella > Prunella vulgaris. The sequence goes on from JAPKLY010000010.1 coordinate 2,996,080, forward strand.
TCTTACCTTGTTGTATATGGATATCTCCTGAAAATATGCACAAATGTACCCAAAACAATAGTTATTTTTTCTTTCTTTTGATTGATCATCAGATGATGCACACCATTGGGTTGCCTGTAGGTGGGAATTTCACACGCTCTCTATAAACACCTGCTGACATTTATCTATCTCATACCGCCTAAGATAGGGACCTTTTTTTTCCCCCCTTTTAGCATCTGTTTAGTGTTGCAAGCATATACTCATATTGACTCGGTAATTAGTCTCTAGATTCTGAATATTGGTTTTCCATTCAGCTTGCTGAGTACCGAATTTCAATTTATGGGAGGAAACAGAGTGAATGGGATCAACTTGCAAGTTGGTTTGTGAACAACAGAATTTACAGCGAAAATGCTGTTTGGTTGATTCAGGTAATGCGCAAGATCATTTTGGTCAATAGCCATCTTTCCCAAATGCATGCTACATCGCTGTCATTCAGTACTTTATAACTCCTATTCTTTAGCCTTCCCAATCAAGGGCTGATAATCCTTGTTTTCGACCTTGCTGTCTGGGAATTTAAATTAATCTTCATTCTTTTGCCTATATTCTGGATTGCATGTAATCTTTTTTATATTTGTTCAATTTCATTGAATATCTGTCTTGTCAAATTAATTACAAAAGGTTGCATAATGGTCATGTCTAGTCCTGATGCTTCTTTATTGTAGAGCTTTGACCTGCGGTTCTATTAAGTTAACTCGTACAATATTTCATGTAGAGAGTGCAGGATGATGGATTAGGTTTATAATTGCAATCTTACTCCCATCTCCTGTTCACTTTCTTACAATTCAAGTAATTTGTTTTGTTAACTGAGTAGCAGTGCAATGTGAAATACAAAATTTTCAGGATTGTGGCACATTTCTTCCTGGAGGAGCATCTGTACTATGCTATGTGTTATCTTGTGTCTCTAGATGTTCAACTGAGTCTAGAAGCTTATCTTTTTATGAACAAAGAACAGTGTCGGATTTGGCTTCTTGATGCTGATCCATATTCTTTTACTGAATATGTTGCCACTGAGTTTTCACTTGTATGCTGCAACGTGTATCATGAATTTGTATCAGGATATATGTACTGATCTTGGTATTGGATTTCTTTTAATAAATTTTTCATGCTTGAGCTGTGCAGTTGCCAAGGTTATACAACGTCTACAGGAGTATGGGAACAGCGACTTCATTCCAGAATTTACTGGATAACATCTTCATTCCACTTTTTGAAGTCACAGTGAATCCAAATTCCCATCCTCATTTGCATGTTTTCTTATTGCAGGTGCACTTTGGAATTTAACTTCACATCTTCCCAATGATATTATTGTTGTCATCATTTGCTTGTGCAAGCCTCATAATTAATTCTGTGCAGTATCAAATATGTGCTATATATGCTATTTCTCATCGGTTTGCAGCATGATGTGGTGCGTGACATTAAGATTCTCATATAAAATATTTTCATGAATGGCAAATATTTCTTCTTCTCCAATTGATTGAAGTGCATTTTGGATAAATTAGGTTGACTGAATACCATTTTAAGGTCCAAACAACTTTTTATTGTAGATTGTTGGCTGTGAAATTAAACAATTTTTTTTTCCTGTCCTGTAATTAATGCTTGTGACTAATGTTGGATGACATCAACTTAAGTTAAGGATATACTCTATACTTAGAATAAGGTCTTAGTCTGTCAGAAGGGAAATTCTGTAACTTATCATTTTATGTAATCAACATTAACTTTTCATATGTTTTGTCTAAAATAAATCCATATCCTTGATGCAGCTTTGTTTTGTGAAAGAGCTATTTTTTGCTTCTACACAATTTAACTTACCAGCAAACATATACTTGTAGGCGCACAGACTATATATGCAAACGGAGAGAACTTGCAATAATGGCATACTTGTATTTGTTTAGCTATGGTGCTAGCTTAATTGTTGCTGCTTGTATTTAGAAGTTAGAAATTTGCAATTATTTTCTGTTTACCTACTTGATAATTGATGTCAAAACTCAGTTGTCTACTCCCCACTTATGCATGCTCTGTTATGTTTATTTTCTCACACAGGATACTTTGCAATACAGGTTGTAGGCTTTGATATGGTTGATGATGAAAGTAAACCTGAGAGGCGTCCGACAAAGCACATGCCAACTCCATCAGAATGGACGAATAACTTCAATCCTGCCTTTTCTTACTATGCTTATTATTGCTATGCAAACTTGTATACACTTAACAAGGTTAATCTGATCTAAAGACTAACTGCATTTTCTGTAAGTGCTGAGTTTTTGTGTAAATGTGCCTAATGTTTCTTTCTCTTATATTTCATTTCAGCTCCGTGAATCCAAAGGTTTACCAACAATCAGATTTCGGCCTCACTGTGGGGAGGTTGTTTTTTGATTAACCTCTCTCTCTCTCATCCAAATACTGTATATTGTTTCCAACATGCCTTTAACAACCAACTCATGCAGGCTGGCGATGTTGACCATTTAGCAGCTGGGTTTCTTCTATGCCATAATATATCACATGGGATAAATTTGCGGAAATCTCCAGTCCTGCAATATCTATACTATCTTGCCCAGGTTTATTCTAGTTTATCATGACTTATTACCTTCCAGAGACTGTTGTAACTATTTCTGAAAATGCTTGTGCAATGGGTGAATACATAAGTGGTAAGTCTGATTTTCAGTGTTATCTGATTTGGCTGTTCAGATTGGTTTAGCAATGTCACCTCTCAGCAATAACTCGCTCTTCTTGGATTATCATCGCAACCCATTTCCAATGTTCTTCCAGCGAGGCTTAAATGTCTCATTATCAACGGATGATCCTCTACAAATTCATTTAACTAAGGAGCCTCTTGTTGAAGAATATAGTGTTGCAGCCAAGGTTTGTCTCTTTCTTCCTCCATTCTACATTACCAATGCACATGTCTTGGGTAATCTTTCTTTTATTTGCTGTATCAGGTATGGAAGCTTAGTTCGTGTGACCTTTGTGAGATAGCTAGAAATTCTGTCTATCAATCTGGTTTTCCTCACTCTGCAAAGGTTAGAATTCGTAAACAGTACACTGATGTTCCAGCATAATCGCTATTTGTGCTCAGTACACTGATTTTTCTCTTGTCCGATTATATTTCAACAGATCCAATCATATATCGTAATATGATTCTAGCGATCAGCAAGACTGTCGTTAACTTTACCTCGTCATTTCTAAATAAATTCAAAGTGAAAGATTTCCTTATAACTGATTATTGCAAAAAAAAAGAGTTCGGAGAACCTGAAATTAACATGACGAAACAGAAGCCCACATACATTCCCCCAGAGATTCAATTTCAGTTCTCCTTTCAGTTTGATATTATCTTTTTCATTCTTGTTGTGGCTGAGGGACGTATTATTTCACTTAGAGCTAAAAATATTAATTTGGATTGTGTCGTAGTTGCATTGGCTTGGAGATCAATACTTCAAGAGAGGTCCTCAAGGAAATGTTACACACAAGACTAACGTCCCAAGTATTCGGATTCTCTTCAGGCATGAGGTAAGCATGTGGTTGCTTCTTCTTCTTCTTCTTTGCTATGTAATGAATGAATAAACTAAATGAGTGTTTTCCAGACATGGGAGTCGGAGATGCAGTACGTGTACTCCGGAAAAGCCAGACTGCCTGAGGAGATTGAGCACTAAAAGAATATTTCCTCGAAATTTTGGTAATACAAAACATTTTCTAAATTGTGAGTTAAAATAAGAGGGAGGTTGGTGGGTAAATAAATGGAGCATAATGTACCTTAATATGTATTTAAGGTTCCAAAAAGAAAAAAAATAATCTAGAAGATAAAATAAAGAAAAGATTTGTTTACCTTATAAATTACTAAATAAATTGATTCGTAGCAAAATTTCCTTTTAGGAAAAGTTAGACTTGCACACTTACTTATATTGCGAGTTAGATACTTTAAAAATGTTGTACTATTTTTTTTCCAGAATGTATGTTTATTCCTTCTTCCTAATGAAAAAAAAGTAAAAGGGCGCGTGTTTCAAATTCTTCAATGGTAACGGGAATGCAATTTTATTTTTCTTTATTATCCTTACATATGTTGAATGAGAGTTGTGTTCATGATTTTTACATCATTAGTATTGTGCTTTGAATAAGTTGACAAAAAAGAAAGTTGTCAATTGTTGTATGGGGGGATTGATTGAGGAGTATGATTATAGGATGAGATGAGAGTAATTAAATGGGGGTGATGATTATCTTATTTAGGAGGAAAATCAATGTTGTGTATCTTATTTGTTCTCGTTGCCTACTATATATATGTATTCACAATCCCATTAGCATTGAAGAATTTTCATATCAAGCGTCCCCTAAGAGATTCCATTGTTTTTAAAATTTTATCTATACTCCTATTTTTTCTGCCTTTTCCAACCTTATTTTAATACCCATTTACATTTTGATTATACCAAATGATTTTTTTGGCATCTAATATTTGTATCCTACTCAACAAATCCTATATATTTATATGTAATAATTCATTTAACAATACGTTTATTTGTCTTAGAAAGTTGTCACACTCTAAAATTCTAGTTTTATTGCAGGAAAAATTAAGAACTACTATAACTTTTAAAAACATTATTATTAAAGTGTGAATTCTTAAAACAATATTTTATACTCTTAGGCCATGCTTGGTACACCAAATAAGGCCATAATATGGATATTTTTTCTACACTTTATTTTGCTTGGTAGACAGTAATAATTTATATTGACCCGCCCTTTATCTCAGTGACCCGGTATAACTATCTCCGATATTATGCCCTAATTACTGTTCCCTTCAACATATTTTGTTCAACCATTTCAATCAAACACTTATATACGACTTAAGGAAATGAAGAGGTGGATTTGAGTGTTGACACGTGGATTTGGGGGTGCTATTGGAGAAGAAGCATTTGTGTTAATTGGATTCGTTTGAGGTGGGAATATGTTTAAGGGTATTTTAGTAAATTACTCATACTAAATTTATATGTTCTACCAAGCAACATAATAAAAATTGTACTGATTCTAGTATTACATACCAAGCAATCATAAGTAAATAATATTAAGTATTTATTAATTCTACCAAGCAATAATATTATTGAAATCAGTATAAATGAACACACCATATTATAATCTCTCCAATTTTGTTACATCCTACCAATCACCAACTTAATTTTGATAGTAAGCTGCTGGAAATAGTACTTAATATTTTTTGAAAAGTTCTTATTTAAAAATTTTAATAAAAATATTTTTTAGCAATTAAAGGATTAAATTTGAAATTTTGGTTTTCCACACACATAAACATCACAATGCCATAATCCTAAGTCTATCTACTGTATAACTAACATCGCATGCGAAACTTGAAAATTTTCAATTAAAATTTCATCGATTTCTGTAATGTAGAAGTTATAGGACTAAATTGTAGTTTCACGTCTAAGCATATAATTATGAAACAACATTTTACCTACTAGCTTTTATAAATACAAATATTAATACTCCAGAATTTAGGATATTATTGGAAACTTACATATAGGTGCATTATTAAGGATCAACTTTTAAAAAGGTTTATTAAAAAGTTAAACTTACAATAAGTTCACATGCACACACGTACAAATTTAATTGCATACATATATAAATTGTCTATACAACAAGTAAATTTTTTTAGCACAACAGATATAAATTTTGCACAATTATATACACAGTTTGCATAGAAAATTATTTACACAACAAGCTAAATTAGTTTGCACAACGAGCTAAACTTTTTGACACAGTAGACAGAAATTTAGTTGCTCAAAAGCAAAAATACTACTCCTTCCGTCCCACTATAAGTTGCTCATGCTGCCATTTTTGTTCGTCCAACTATATGTTGCTCATTGCTTTTTTACCTTTTTTTTTGGAAATTACTATTCATTTCTTTATTATTATTTTCAATACTCTTTATACTATTTCCATTAGTTTTTCACCCTTCTCCATCACATCACTTATACTTTTTTACTTTTTCCATCACATCAATTATATTTTTTCACTTCTACCTTAATTCGTGTGACCAAAAGCAATGAACAACTTATAGCAGGACGGAGAGAGTACTTAGCACAAACCTATTAGTGTTTAGCACAACAATCAGAAATTTTGTTACACAAATATAAAAATATATTTAGCACAAATCTATTCATTTTCAGAACAACTGACAAAAATTTTATTGCATAAAAATAATTATATCTAATCTAATCCAATTTCAATTAATGATTCCATAAAGCATACGAGTCGTAAGAGTTGGATAAGATGAATTAGAGCTTAGCCTATTAAGGCTCACAAAAATGATGAGTTAAGCTCATAAATAGAGCTGCCAATTTTAGACCGATCAGTCTATCCGATATTTGGATTAAGTTGAACTCAATTTTTATAAATCCAATTAAAAATGGACTGATTCGGTCTTACTCGACCCGACCCGACCCGTGAATATGACTAAGTCTGGTGGACTGAGTTGGTTCACCTACATTTGTACTTAAAGTTAGCAATTTGTGTTCGATTCAATGGACTGGCCCAACTTACCGATATTTGGGATAAGTTAGACTCAATTTAATCCCGCACATAAATATTTTGGGCACGAATATTCTCTCCCCCCCCCCATTTTTAATTATTTCACCCCACATTTAATTTTTCTTTTGTAAAATATTTTTTAAAGACAAAAATACCCTTTTATTATATTTTTCTAAATTTATCAGATCAATTCACCCCATCTCGTTGATATAAAAAAACTGACACCACCGTCGTCCTAATCACGACAACCACCTGATTCCCGCCGCTCCTCTCCTCCAAGATCGTCGCACACGCCGTCGGCAACATAAAAAACGTGCACACCCTGAAACCTCTCTCAGGCCGCCTCCTTCCTTGCGACGTCGATCGCCGCTGGAAATCGCCAACACAACTGCCATGTTCCAGTTGTTCGTTTCTCACCGTCAACGGAAATCCATTCGAAGACCACTGCTCGGAAACGACTGAAACCATCCCTCAATCGTTGCCGAACATCGTCTTCAACACCAGTCGCAACCCAATCGAAGAATCCTCTCATGTCAATGTTCGACACTGACTGTGGAACATTTGCTTAATGTTCGAAAAAGAAATTCGAACCTTGTATTTCGAAAATTTTGTTCGAACATTGGGAAAATGTTCATGCATGCATTTTTTTCGAACAATATTTTCGAAAAAACTGATCGAACAAAGTTAAGATGTTCGACCAAAATTGTCGAACAAACACATAAATTGCGGCAAACCAGAGTCGAACTTTTATGGCCGAAAATAATTGCGGCAAACCAGGCGCGGCGGTGCGTTGGGTGGATCAGTGCCGACGGCTGTTGTTTGGCAAACGCTGGGATCGACTCCAGTTTCTGAGCGAGAAACAGAGGTGTGTCGAACGAAATTCCGACGTTTTGCAGGCGGTTGAGAGGACTGAGGCGCGCGACTTTAGAGCAGGCTGTGGCATGGAATGGTTGCAGAGGTGAGGTGAATTGAAATCCGGCGGCGAGGCTTCATTTGGCGATTGTGGTAGCAGTGGCAATTTCTGGTTTACAAGGCGGAACAGTGCTTCTTCAGTAGACGGTTGGAGGCAGTTATGATTTCCAGCGTCGGAGGTACTAGCAGGGACGACCCTGTGTCGATTGAAACAGGGCAGAATGTGAAGGAGAGCTTGTGGTGGGGTAGCAACGGCGTGAGTTTCGGCGTCCTTCGTGACGGGCGGTTGTGTGGAGAAAGAAGTGGGGGTGAAGATACAAATCTTATTTTCAATTATAAATAATACTCCCTCCGTCCACAAAAATTGGACTACCTTGACAATTCACGGTTATTAAGAAGAATTGATGTTGATGTGTAAAAGTGAGTGTATTAGTATAAAAAAATATTTAATTATTAAAAAAGTACTTGATGTGATGGGTAAAAGTGAGTATATGTGTATAAAAAATGAAAATAATGATTATAAATTTTTTATTTTAAGTAAGTAGACCATTTATTGTGGACGATCATTTAAGATAATGTGGACCATTTATCGTGGACGGATGGAGTAATAGGTATTTTTAGAATAACATGTGGTGAATTGAAATTTTGGGACAGTGAATTAAAAATGCGGGTGAAGTAATTAAAAATGGTTGGGAAGAATATTCGTGCCCAAATATTTTTTTATCCAATGGACCAAACCAGCCCATTTACCAGCACACTCAGTAAAGCAAACTGATTAAAAAAACAGAAAACAAAAAGAAATAATGGACTTATATAGACTGTATCGACGCCACCTAATCAAAACATCCTGATTAAAAAAAGAAAAAAGAAGAATTTTTTTTGACTCACATCGACTATATCACCACCTGTGAATCTTTAATAAAACCCGCTCACACATTTCTCTCGAAATCGCCGCTTGTTTTGCTTTCCCAAATCCTTCTTGGAAACTCCGCTCTGCTCTCACCGTGCTCCCTCTTACAAAATTTCCTTCATACACCCATCAATGGCGGGGCAATCAGCATCCTCTTCTTCGGTGATCGCCTATGACGGTTCGATTCTCACTGTGATTAGCAAGCGCCTCCGCGCCTTGCGCAAAAAACTCAGGCGAATTTCGCAAATGGAGGCGTCTGTCGCTCAAGGGAAGCCCCTCAACATAGAGCAGACCAAAGCTCTTAGCTCAAAATCGGAAGTGGTTGCGCGTGTAGCCGAGCTCGAGAGATTCCTCCCGCACCTGGAGAAGAATAACGAAATCTCCGACGGTAAGACCGATGCGGAAGAAAATGTAGAGCCCGTCGCAAACGACGGCGTTTCCGATCTGCTTCAATTGGTGTATTTCGCGAGCCTTTTCAATGTACAAACTCTAAAGGCGGCGGAGGAGAACATGCTAATGAGGACGCATGAGAGGAACTGCTGCCTCACATATGACTACGTGACCGATGATTCTTCCGCTGACGATCTATTGAAAGAGCGGGATCTGGATTTGATTTCGCTGATGGGGAAATTGGCGATTTCCCGGCCGGTGAATTCAACCTTGTCCCATAAAGACGCGCTGGAAAAGTGTGTGGAGCACGCGCGCCTGTGGCTTGCCAACTCAGACCAGCCCATTGAGCCTAACTCGAGTGTCACTTGTATGACATTTTTGCCCCTGCTCTCTGAACTTGTTATAATTAAGTTGTTTGTTTGTGTGTTTGTGTGGGGTATACATTTTTTTTTTGTTTTATGTTTGGTGATTGCATCATGGCATGGACAATTTATCTTTGAAGTTAATCTGATGTGTGATAACTTGTTTCAATTGCATGCCTGAGGGGAGTTGTTAGTATTGATATAGTAGATTTTCGGAGTAATATTTGTTGAAGTTAATATGTTGGTGTACTTCTTAGAGGTTTAGTTGATACATTCATGGTAATATTTGATATTTTGTGTTTCTTCTTGTTTGGAGAAGTTAATTGCTTTCTTAGGAGGATACTAATCTTGTTGCTACACTTGTGCAATGTATTATTTTATTATGCATAAGGATGCCTTATTCATACATGGGTGTTGAACAATTCTCTTACTTTGGTATAAGGTTGATTGTTTTATATCACCATTAAATAGCCAAAAAATTTGCAACTTTGTGAGAAGGTGTATTTGCTGGATGTGAAATTTACATGTTCTGTAAGACACTAAGACATATAGTTGCAATGAATGTTTTTTTACCAATTGTAATTATATTATGCAACTTATTTAGTAGTGGTGTTTCAGTTTTGTTCTTTCAATTTTACTTGGGAGATTTTATCAATATTGCAACTGCTGATATCATGAAGTTTTTAAAATGCTTGGACTTTCTTCTATTCATTGTGGCTTTTGTAGATGCTGACTTGAGGGAGAAGTTGAACAAGATTATAGGTTCAGACTACTTTACAACTAGACCACAGGTAAATCCTATAGAAGTGGCTGCACTTTTTAGCAGCTATACTTTGTTTCAATGTCCAGAACCTGAGTATCCAATCCCCCAAATTGATTACCTTGTTTCAATGGACGACTTACCTGAAGAGTCAGAGGAAGAGGTAACATCATATCTTTATTAACTTGATTCTTCTAACTTTTTTTTGTCGGTAAAAATATGTATAATTTTCTCAAAAGTATAGAAAATCTTGTTTATTTTTCATGAAAATTTTATTGGTATAATATTTATTGCGGCCATTGTGAATGAACCTACATATATAGATTGAACTGCAATTACTCGTTTCTTAATGCTAATTTACTAGGTCACGTGGCAACGAAGATGGTTCTAGCTTGTCTCAATTCATCAGCTCAAGTCATATTTGGAAGCTTGGAGTTTGTTGGATATAAAAGCTCTAATTTATTAGCATCTTAAACTTAAATTATATGTTTAATCTGAAGTTTTTTTTTATTGCATATTTCATGTTTTTGATTGATTGAATTAGATTATTAGCCTATTATGGAAGCCTTCCGTCAATGGCAGATAGGTTGAGTTCAAAACTTTGCTAATCTAATTGAGTGCATTCGTAGATCATGGTAGCATCTGGGATAAACTTTATTCAACTTAATAATTTTTTTTTTATAAATCTAGTTATTACTACCAATAACAACCAATGATTCATGCTAGGTACTTGTCCCTTTGCCCTTTTTAAAATATTCTCTACATTATATATAGAGTAGTAAATAGTGATAGAATGTTTGGACTTCTCACAATGACTCAATTGACCAAATCCAGAATCCAAATATAAGTCGTGTTTATTTCTTCTCATGTCTCAAACTACCTCCTATATATTCTCTTTCATACTTATTATTGCTCTATTTATTTAACCATATATCCACTTGATTTTTCCTATATATCTACCTTCCAATTCCAATATACTTGTTTATATATGCTATGAAGCATACAAGACATGATCTAAAAAAAAGATTTGGCTTCTCCATTAATAAAAATCTCTTCCGAAACATAAATAAACATATTTCTTTCCTCCTCAATAGTTCTCAATTGTTTCTCGAACATTGCACGAAACGATGGTACATGGAGAAATAAAACACTCGCACTTTCAGCCATGACAAAAACTTTGTGCCTTTGCTCTACCATGTTCCTGATCTTCAATATGATGGTTTCTCTATCGATGGAAATGGCGAGAGTAGATTAAATTAGGCCTTTGTTTGATATGAGAGCTTAAATTTCTTGAATAATTCAAGAACTTGTCTAAAGTGATTCAAGTTATATATCTAGACGCTCATACCTTCCCCCCATGTGTAACTTGGGGTCTCATTTGAGGGTGTAACCTGGTCGAGCTAAGTAAATATTTCAAGTTGGAAGATAATAAACTATAACTCTACTTAGCTTTGATAAATCTCATATATTAATAGCATGTTGTGATTCAATTAAAAAGTTTAGCACTTATAGGCAGCTAAGTTCAGGTAATCCATAAAACAATTGATAAAATCATAAAATACCCAAAGTTACAACGCTCAATAAATAGCATATGAAGTTAGGCATTATTGAATTCGAGCTCAAGTTCGAGTAGCTAGCTTTTCCTTATGAATTACAAAGTAATTTTTTTCTATTTCCCTTTAATTCAAAATAAGATTTTCATCATATTAAGGGAGGTTATCTACTCAAGAATTTCACATTTCAACCTATCTTAATTGAATAACACGAATTATTCAAATCAAAATAATATGAATAACTGAATCAATGACCCCTGGCTTAGTCTTTACTGGGAACTCAAGTAAAGAGTAGGCCGACTCCAATGACTGTCCATTATTTATCCATGCTAGATCTGGCCAACGACCCATCTTACCTTCTCTACGTTCTTAATAGTCCATATTTGTCTCGGTAAAGTCTTTTAGTGACGTGACATGTTTTGGTCCTCTTCCCCATGTTTTGAGAAAGTGAACCACCAATTTAGCTACAAAATACTATCATTATTGCATGGACTATTAGACATCTAATCCGTAATTGCAACGACCCGATTACAAGAGCGAAGTACTACCAACTCAATTTACTCAAAGTTAAATTCTATTTTTTCTTGAGCCAATATCGAGTAATTCACGAGCCTGCTTGATTATAATACTCCCTTCATCTCCGTGGTCGTTTTGATTTAAGTAGGAAAAGGTAATTGCAACACAATATGGAAAAAGTAAATAGAGTGAATTAAAATTAATTTATAGAGATGCATACACCAAGTCCATGTTGGTAGGTTGGGAAGCATAATAAAATTGAAAGATAATAACGGGGAACTTTGGTTAAAAACCAGCGACGGGAATACCTATATTTTGAACAAATCCTAAGTTGTGGTTATAAATGACAAGGATTTTAGCTTTATTGAGGCATATATCTCTTTATTAGTTATAAGGGAAATAATTTTAGTTTTCGTTCTTTCTTAAAAAATAGATTTAGTCAATTCAGTTATTGGGAGAAAACTATCCAAACATTCCTTTAACATTTTTCTACTCCTTATATTAGACAAAAGAAGTTCTAAAAGGGCGAAGGGACAAGTACCAAACATTAAGTCGGCCATTAGTAGTAGTAATAACTAGGTTTATAATATAATATGTCTAATAAAATTTAATTTGGATGCTATCATGATCTACGAATGCATTAGATGGGATGAACAATATTTTGAACTTTATTTATCTAGCATTGATAGAAGGCTTTCACGGTAGGCTAAATTTTTAATGTAATCAATCAAAAACATGAAATATGCAATAAATATTGAAAAGAAAAATAATTTTATATTTGAACATATAATTCAGGTCTAAGTTGCTCTTATATTAGAACTTTCAGATCCAACAAACTTCAAGCTTACAAATGTGAACTTGAGCTGACCAATTGAGGACGAGTTAGAATTATTTTCGTTGTCACAAATCCCGATAAATTAACATTAAGAAAAAAGAATAATTGCATTAAATTCTGTATAAAGTTTTGTTCAATATGGTCGTACTAAATACTACCCAAAGGTTTTCAATAAAAATAAATAAGTGCGTTCAATATTTTTGGCAAAATTATACATATTGTTACTTACAAAGGAAGCTATGAGAATTATATTGATAAAGATACGATGTTATCTCTTTCTTAGATTCTTCAGGTAAGTCTTCCATTGAAACAGGATAATCAATTTGGGGGATTGAATACTCAGGTTTTGGACATTGAAAAGAAGTATAACTGCTAAACAATGCAGTCACTTCAGTAGGATTTATATGTGGACTTGTTGTAAAGCAGTCTGAAGGCATAATCTTGTGACGTGTAATTCGTTAACCACTTTGGCCATGAAATTCGTTGACTTTGTTGCCAAAGGAGGAGCTATTTATGATGAAAGGTTCAGTTTTGACTTCTCTATCAATGAGATGTTAAAAAGGGAATTTATTCTTAGGCTTTTGCATCCATCTACTTTCCTGAAGCAAAAGTCCTGGAATTATGGTCTGTATGTCCAAATTCCATAAATGATCAATTATGCTAATTCATGCTTTAACTTTTAAGTCACATGATCTTGTATTCTTGTTGGCCATAGGCATGTTCTTCAAGCTGCATTCTGTTCATTTGAATGTAGAGATATAATTCACAACTCATATGAACTTGCTAGGTTTTATGTTGTTCATATTAAATTCTTTACAAACATGAACATGAAATTGAAAAGCATATATAGTAGTATCGTGCATCATAAAGAAAAAGTTTGGAGATTTTTATTGCATCTGAATGACTTTATTGTTTTTGGATTTTTTGAAACAAAATGTAGTTGATCCACTATCTTGCTAGGAAGAGCAATATATTCTTTGACGCTATGTGGTTGTTGAATGCCATGGGATATATTTTAAATTTGACTAGCAACCGCCAGCCAGCAGGTCAAGATTGTTGAATTTCAATTCTAGATTGCTTTTATTGTTTTATTTATTTATTTATTAATTTTCCCATGTAATAATCTTTGATTTAAGCTGATAAAAGACATATATACTCTGACGTGTCTTCAGTTCTGTAGCTCCCTTTTCAATTTTCAGCGCCTTGTGACTTTACTCTATAATTAGGGAATGGCTTTGTTTCCTTGATAACTTCTGAAGAGTTGTTTATCCTGTAAGTCCATCCTTCAATCATTAATTGTATTTTAGATCGTACCTTGTTCAACTTATGATGTGATTATGTGTCCAATTTTTGGGTTTACTACTGGCAATTTTGTAACAGTTTCATAGTTTTTAATCGTCAATTAGAGCTGGACTTGAGTACTGTTCCAATAAGTTGTCATATCCTTCATTGCTTGATCCTTTTCCTTTAGATTTGGGTGATACATGTTCAGACTACATATATTTAAAATCTGTCTGTATATGCCTTGCAAATTGCAATACCTTGCTCCAGTTTCACAATTTTTGGACATTTAATCTTGCAGTAGGAACAATCACAAATTTCTGATGACGATAATGGCGAAACTGGCCTGTGAAGAACTTCATCAGGTCGTATTAATTTTGACCGGATTTTTTACCTCATTTCGATGTTGCATATAATTTCTCCAAATATCACCTGTTCAAGTTGGTTTTAGGTACGATGAGAGGTTGAAAGCGTATCAGAACCCCAGGCAGAGAAGATCTGATGCTGAAGCTAAGGGAAGTGGAGCAACTCAAGCAAATTCAGGACAAGCCAATCGAAAATCTATGGAGGTGTGCCAGCAAGGGATATGCTAATGGTTGTGGTGGAGGATGAGGAGGCTATGAGAATTGTAAAGGGTGCATCCAATTTTATGATTGCCCAAAATTCTTATTACCAAGGATTTCGCCATGTATTGGGGTGGCTACTACAGGTAAGACGGTTCTAGTGGTCATCTTCATATTCCTCCTTTTCTCTAGTTCAATGAATTTTGAAACGCAGCAACTTTATGGAGCCTCTCCAGTCTCTTTGTTTAAATTTCATTTAAATTTGGAGAAAGAATCACATTTGAACCAATTCTTTTAATTTGTATTTATCTTTCTTCAAAATTTCAAGAAACTTACACAAACAAAATGGAATGATGCATTTCAACACTTTTGGTTGCTTTTTCATAAGTGCATCTGAATATGTTGCATCTTTCATTTAAGAGGGAGTTTTGTGGATAGGGGCATAATAATATATCTTGATATATGATATTAATATATACAAGGTTTCAGAAAGTTTTTTTTTCTATAAACTAAAATATACAAATTCCATAGAGAGAAAAGTTTTACTTGCCTTATAAGTTACTAAATAAATTGATAGTAGCACACCGTTTCCTTTTAAGAAAAGTTATGACTGCAAATTTATAGTGAGTCCATGTTGATATGATTTATTTAAGTTCAGTTAGTTTGAATTATATTACTCAAAAATACTTATATGCAATTTACCCTCATTGGACCCGGTTGTAGAATTATATATATGGGAAATTATTTTTCCCCTTGCCAGCATATATTTTTCAAATTTCGAGTCATCGCTGCCAAGAAGTTTAGTATCGTAGAGTGCGAAGGTTAAATGTGGGTAACATAGAAGGATGAACTGTTGAAGTATCATTTTACTATGTTTCATGATTAGAATTTGGTTGTTCACACTTATATTTAAATCTTGAATTACATATGACATTTAGATCTCCGGATAAGGAAGCATTCGGTGTTTGTTTACAGATGCATTTTGAGCTATTATCCTGGTTTTGTGGTTAGTAGGCTCAGTGCTTTCGAGGAAATTAAGCTGTTCAATTTTGTTGTGAAATGAGTAGTCATTTCTGCGGTTGCTGAGATTGTTATGGATTTCTGGATTTCGTTTCTCGGGTGCTTACTTTGATGTGGTGCTTATCAATATTCGAAATACTAAGAAGTCCCTCCGACTGTTCAGCAAAATGTCTGAGTTCAAATGTGAACCAGATGCTATACTAATTGCTGCTGTTAAATACTTCCTCCGTCCCAGGTAGAAATAGAATTTGTATCACTGGGGTTTCACATGGTTTAAAAAATGTGTTTTTTAAATAAAATAATGATATGAGTAAATAAATGTATAAATTTGTGAATGTGCACATAAATCAAATTTTCTTTTTTAGTAGCATGCAAATTGACGTGAGCTATTCAAATTAAGAGAGTATGCAAAATTTCTTGGAGGGAAGGAGTATTCTATAGTGATTGCTGCTGTTTGATGTTGGTGCTCTTTACTCCATCAATATGTCTGACTTTTAGCATGATTTAAGAAAGGCTAATAATTTTTACCTTGGGTTATTTATCCTGCAGGGCTGGGCGAAGCGCGAATCCAAAAACTGTGATCAGCTTCAATATATGTATGATCAACAATGTCGCACGTCCGAAGGACCAACAGTCGGGTCGGGCAGGGGGAGTTTAAAACCTTCCTTGCAGAAAAGAAACAAAAAAACGAAAAGACAATGTTGCTGCTGCGTTAGGAATTGCATTTTTGGTTCCACGTTGCACACCTTATAAAATGGTCCCGAATATATATATATATATATATATATATATATATATATATATATTTACAAAAATGAGATGAATTTTGTAATTTTTTCAGTCTTTTTGGACCATTTGTGTAAAATTTTTTTTGGATCAAATTTAAAATGTTTGAGACCTTTTCAAAACGGGTGCATTTCTTGCGAGACCAAAAGTGCAATTTCGTTGCTCCATTTCTATATCCTTCACATTTATTATTCTTCACCACCCAACAAATCTAAAATATTCATGTAATATATATTTCATTCACAATTCATTTGAGGAAGTGTAAATAAAATTTTCATAATTTTCTTCTGTCGTGAATTTGTGATCACCTATCTTAAAGCTGCTAGCATATTATCTAAGCATAATATGCTAATATGATTCTAAAGTATAGTCATTTAAGCATAATAACAAATCTTGCTTTAATATTCAAATGATCCATTGAAATGTGAAGCATTACTTATGCCTTCTAATGTAAATCTCATTGTTATAGATGTCCTAAATACAATTACTCACTCCATCTTAGCTTTATTTGTTATATTGTCAAACAATTCATTTTATACTCAATTTTTATTTTCATTTATGTAATAAAACAACATTAGTTTTTAGTTTACAATTATAATTTTTCCTTTTTTTTTTTGTTTATCTCACTACAAAAAAAACGCGTTTTAGCGACCGCCAAGAAAGCGGTCGCAAAAATAGAGTTTAGTGACCGCTTCGGTCTTTTGGTGAAATTTGAAACATTAGCGACCGTTTTGCGACCGCCGGCGGTCGCTAAGTCCATAAAAAGTTTTGTGACCGCCGGAAAGCGGTCGCAAATTATTCTTTTACCAAGTTTGCGACCGCATAACAACTGTCGCAAATATTTCACCTACATTAGCGACCGCTTAGGCGGTCGCAAAGTTTTGTAACCGAACCCGCCAACCCAAAATTAAAGACCCGGTTCGGGTATTAATATTAGCGACCGCTTTTCTGGCGGTCGCAAATATATTTTAATTTAGCGACCGCTTTTGGCGGTCGCAAATTTCGGATCCGATTTAGGGTTGTTGCGCAATTATTGGCCCATTCAATTTTATTGTTTTGCGACCGCTTAAGCGATCGCCAAAACGCGATTATAGAACAGATTCTGCCCCTTTTTTCTTCAGTTTTTTCGGGGGAAAAACCCCAATTCCTCTCACAAAATCCTTCCAAATTCAAACAAACATTGTTTCAACGTGTTGGTGACAATTGTGGAGGTCTATTATTATATTCGTTGCTTTGCTAATTCACCGTACGTTTTTACAATTTTACCGTTTAATTTTTAATTTTGTGTATTATATATATATTTGATAATTAAGTGTTATTGTGATTAATTAAATTTTATAATTTATAATATGCATGTATTAGAATGATAATGTGAATAATTATTGTAATTGATTATAGTTGATATTTTGTTTAAAAAAATTGGATATGCTTGTTTATAGTCGAAACTCTGCCGAATTTTTTTAGAATTTATATGTGATGTATTTTTAATTTGTATCAGATGGAACTCCCTGATCGTCGTTGGATGTATGAAATGTCTCGTTTGATACAAGGAAATATGAACTATGAATTTTGCGAGAAACTTGATGAGTTTATTACGTTTGCTTGTAGTAAACCAAATTGCATGGATAGTTTTGGTCGGATTAGATGTCCTTGTTCAGGCAAAAAGTGCAATAACAGGAGATTTTTTAGCATAGATGAGGTTAAAACTCATCTTGTGAGGTTCGGTTTTTCTCCATTTTATTATAATTGGACCGGACATGGCGAAAGCAGGTGGAATTATAATTTGGAAACAGTAATTGCCTTCTATAATCAGTTGAGTAGTTGTGGAGGTGAGAGATTTGAGATTGGTGGTTCGAGCTGCGACCCGTCTACACCATTGGATGAGCTAGATGAATTCCAACGGTATCATACGTTGATTGATGAGTCTGGTTTGGGTGTTCACCATATAGCCATGGAGGAGGAACCAAATCCCCGTTCAAAGAAATTTTTCGAGATGCTCAAATCTGTCGATCAAAAATTGTTTCCTGGTTGTGATACTGAGACTCAGTTGTCATTCAACGCTCAGATGTTGTCCATCAAAACTGAAGGCAAAGTGAGTCAGAAAGTCTACAATCAATTCGCAAAGTTGTTTAAACGGGCCCTACCTAAAGAGAACACAACGCCATAAAATTTATATCAAAGTAAGAGGCTGTTGAAGGATATGGGTTTACCGTTTGAGAAGATTGATTGTTGTACCAATGGTTGCATGCTGTTTTGGGGCGACGATGAGAGCATTAATCAGTGCAGGATGTGCAGCCACCCTAGGTTCAAACCCTCTGATCGTAGGAAGAAGACAACTTTCAAGTCGATGTATTATCTTCCCATCACTCCTCGTCTAGAGAGGTTATATCAGTCAAGTGCCACTGCAAAAGACATGACATGGCATGCTGAGGAGTGCTCTGGTCAGAATTCCGGAGAGATGCGTCATCCTGCAGACTCTAATGGCTGGAGACATCTTGATAGAGAGTTCCCAGATTTTGCGAGTGAGAAGCGAAATGTGAGACTTGGTTTGTGCACAGACGGATTTGCTCCATTCGGTATGCACGGGAAGAAGTATTCTTTGTGGCCTGTTTTGTTGACTCCGTACAATCTACCCCCTTGGTTGTGCATGAAGCCTCAACACATATTTCTCACTGTGTTGGTACCTGGTCCTTACAACCCGAAGCATAAACTGGATGTCTACCTTCAGCCGTTGATTAAAGAGTTGTTATATTTGTGGCATTTGGGAGTAGAGACGTATGACGTGTACCAAAAGGAGAACTTCACGTTATGGGCTGCTGTTTTATGGACCATCAGCGACTTTCCAGCATATTCTATGTTACCTGGGTGGTCGACAGCTGGAAGACTAGCGTGCCCGTACTGCATGGATGAGTCTGATGCATTTTATCTTCCAAAGAGTAAAAATATATCATGGTTCGACAACCACATGAAGTTTCTATGTGATGATCATGCCTTTCGGAGGGACAGAAAGAATTTTCTAAAGGGTAGACCTCCTGTAAAGCGTCCAAGGCCACGAGTTCGAACATGTATTTATACATTATTTATATTTTAACCAGTAATTAATTATTCTAAGAGTTTGATGTATTTAGTTTAACAATACACATTTTATTTTAGGTGATTCGTTGTTGAGAGAAGTTACAGTAACTGACTTGTGGAAAACGACTGAGGAGCACGCAATGGAACACAATAAACGGATCCGAGGAGGTTGGAAGAAGAGGAGCATCTTTTGGGACTTGCTTTATTGGAGTAAATTATTGATTAGACACAACTTGGATGTGATGCATATAGAGAATAATGTGTTTGATAACTTGTTCCACACGATTTTGAATACAGAAGACAAGACCAAAGACACTGCAAAATCCAGAGAAGAGTTAAGTAAGTTCTGTTCTCGTCCTAGTCTGTCCAGTGGTCGACGACCACGTGAGTTTCCACAAGCATGTTACCAAATTTCCAGAGAAGAGAAGAAAAAATTATGTCAATGGGTGAAGGAACTGCGCTTTCCGGACAATTACGTGTCCAACATGGGTAGGTCGTTTGAGCCAGAAACTGGGAAGATCGGTCCGATGAAGAGTCATGACTGTTATGTTTTTATGCAGCGGTTGCTACCGATTGCCTTTCGGTACTCACTTCCGAAGCATGTATGGAGTGTCATCACAGAATTGAGTCTATTTTTCAGAGACTTAACAGCCTCAATGATTAAAGTGCACGACATGCAGCGTTTGGATAGAGACATCCCTGTTATATTGTGCAAGTTGGAAAAACTTTTTCCACCCAGTTTCTTTGACTCGATGGAGCACTTACCTGTTCATTTACCGTATGAAGCTTTACATGGTGGTCCAGTGCAGTATAGGTGGATGTACCCTTTTGAGAGGTAAGTATAAATTTATTTATTTATTTGTTTCTTTCTAATTTTTATGTTATTTTATTGTTCATTAAATATTGAATTTACTATTTTTAGGTATCTCCACAACTTGAAACGTAATATTGGAAATACAGCACACATTGAAGCATCCATTGTTAATGCTTATCTTACTGAAGAGGTTGGTACATTCTGTTCTTATTACTTCGACGATCAAGTTCAAATGAGGTTCAGAAACGAGCCTCGCAACTATGATGGTCGAGCAGAAGATCATCCTCTTCGTGAGTTCGATAGTATGCTGTCAGTATTCTTACATGCTGGTCGACCACTCGGTAAGGGAAAAATACGGTATTTCCAAAGTGACTGGGAAGAAGAGACGATACATTCGTATGCTTTGATGAATACGCCCGATGTTCAACCATACATACAGTGAGTTTTATATTTTAGTCATTTTTTGAAGTTATGTTAGTATTTTAATACTAGTGTTTCTGATATGTAAGGATGTTTTGTGAGCAAACTCGTCAACAATTACCAGGCATCACAGAAGCAGAGGTGTATGATGCAGTTCGCTACTGTGATAACAATTCTTGTGTAAAATAATATAATATTATTAACACTTGAAATTGATATACAATGATTTATTTCTTGAATATATTGGGTTCTCTCTCTAGCTATGATCCTCTGATTCTCCTTCAACTTTTGACTCGACTTTGGTCTTGACTTGACTGGATTTTAACTTTTGAGTTGACTTTGACTGGCTTGACTTGAAACACTTGATCCAAGGACGTTGAAGTCTTGTTTTGGATCGAGCGAGGTCATTGGAAGATTTAATGAAGAACGCTTCAGATTTGGTGAAGAACGATCTTCGAATTTTCAAGTCTTGATTTGGCTGGAAACACTTGATCGGAGGGATTTGGCCCCTTGCTCTTGGATCGAAGTGCGTTTGTGGATGAACTTGGTGAAGAACGCTTGAAGGCGGCGATAAACGCTTGAAGTCTTCAAGTTGATCTTCGGCTGGAAACGTCTAATCAGAGGGATGGAACTCCTTGATTCTGATCGAGGGATGTTTCTGACCGGATTTGGCGAAGAACAGTTGAAGTCGGCGAAGAACACTTGATGATCTTCAAGGTGTTCTTCAAGAAAAATGTCTGATTGGAGGGATTTGGCCTCTTGTCTTGGATCGAACGATGTTTCTGGAGGATTTTGACGAAGAACGGCTTGAATCTTCGAAGAACTTCTTCAGATTTGGTGAAGAAGGCTTGAATCTTCGCAGAGCTGGATCGATGGATCTTCTTAGCTCGCAGTTTTGCTCGTTGAGAGGATTGCTTCTACTCGTTCGTCTTCGATGGGTGTGGACCGCTTCAAATGAACAAGAAAGGCCCCCTATTTATAAGGTTTGAAGGTGAAGACCTTCCATTCTTGCGCTGACACGTGGCGCGCTCCGGTTGGCTGGTGCCAATTTGATTGGCAAGATTTATGAATCAACCAAATTTGGCTTGATTGATTTCTGTCGTCTTCATAAATAGGGCAAATCAGTCATTTATTGACATTTACGAGTACCGGGAGACTCGTAATTTAATAACGACTTGTATCGTGTACAATAAATAACATTTTACTATTTAATTAGAGAATTAATTTGATAAATCCTCAAAATTAAAATAGTAATATATATTTGATATTTATTTAATTTATACACGTGTCATTATTTAATTGGGTAGCAAAATTTATTTGCTTACAACCACAAATTCATGTTTTGGTTCCAAAAATGGTATGTAACACTACCTCATTTTCGCCAAAAAATGGTATGTAACACTACCTCATATTAATCTTGTAATAATCTAATATTTGTAAGGACTAAGTAATCAGCTTCAGAATCCACATCTTGAAGCTTTGAGCAAAAGACCACTACGACAAGTGACATGTTATAATGGGTACTATGTAAATGGTTTTAAATTTCAGACAGCTGCGTATGCTTCAGTAAAAGCCACTTCAAACAACGGTGTTTGAGTTACCAGTGGAAACTTCAACGAAGCACCGGTCGATTACTATGGTGTGTTGCAAGAGGTGGTTGAAGTTGAATATCCAGGGTGGCCACGGAGAAAAATTGTTTTGTTCTTCTGTGAATGGTTTGATCCGGGTCGAGAAGGGAAGAGAGTCGATGCAAACTACAAGATCGTTGATCTTAACATCAACAAAAAATATCCAGCTGCATACGACACCTTCATCTTTGCATCACAAGCATCTCAGGTTTATTATTGCAAGTATCCGATTTTAGGCAAACCGAACTTAAGAACAGTGGTCAAGGTCAAGGCAAGGTCGTTGGTGGAAATGCCTAATTTATCCACATTAGAAACTGCACAATTTGAAGATCCATTCCAAACTGAAGTGCAAGAGGCTCAAACAGTGGTTCAGGACGAAGGTATAAATTCTTCAGTTTATTTAGTGGCTGCAAATCCAGATATGGTAATTGTTGAGAACGAAGAGGAAGGAGAAGAAGTACATGAAGATAAAGAGGAAGAAGATGACGAGGAAGATGAAGAGGATGACGAGGAAGATGATGATGATGATGATGAAGAAGAAGAAGAAGAAGAAGAAGAAGAAGAAGAAGAAGAAGAGGAACATGATAATGAGGAAGATAATGATGACTAGGATGTTTAGGAGAGTGTTTTTGTATATATATATATATGTTTAATTAATTAATATTGTCATTTGGTGTTAGTATGATAATATAAGTATAATAAGATATATAATTAACAGGGTTTAATATAATTATATAAAAAAATATGAAAAAAAAAGATTAGCGACCGCTTCACGCGGTCGCAAATATAAAATAAAAATAGTGACCGCTTATAGCGGTCACAAAATAAAAAATAAGGGCGGGGTAAAAGGCGGATTATTAATTCGAATAAGGAATTAGCGACCGCTTGAAGCGGTCGCAAAACACCACCTTTGACTATTATTACGGAGTTGACACGTGGCCAAAACCGCGTACGTTTGCGACCGCTTTATTAACATTAGCGACCGCTTTAGGCGGTCGCAAAAAAAATAACCAGATTAAATCCCCCTTTCACCAGAATACGAAAAGTTACCAAACCAAAAACTAAAATTCGGCCGTTGCTAATTTTACCATTGCCGTCGTAAAATTATTATAATTAATTCTTAAAGGAGAAAACGTACGGACGGAGGCCCAAACTCTTAGAGTCTCTTTCCATTCATCACCCAGTGAATGAGACTGGGAAATCCACGTATGCCCGCACCACCGAACTTCATGTAAGTATCTAATTAGAATGTACTTCTAAATAGATTTTAATTATTCTATTAAAATAAAATTAATATTTTATTTTGTTTAATTTCAGATCAAGTTCAAAATTGCTCTCGAGGAGGCTCAGACACAAGCGACACCTACTCCGGAGAACCCTACACCTACCCCTATTGATGAAGACCGCCTCTATGTTGATTTGGTCGGAGTCAATAGGGGTAAGATACTAGGGTTGGGAGCTTACAGTAAGGTTGCCCGTCAGACGCACCACCGGAGCTCAACATCATATTCTATGTCCTCTCATCCTGACGTCAATCTCCGGCAGGAAGTGGCCGAGTTGAAGGACAAGTTGTCCAAGCAAGAGAGAAAAGAAAGGAAGATGCAGGCTTGGTTGACTCAAGTTTCTCAAGCTACTAATATTTCACTTCCGGAGGACTCGGATGATGAGGCAAATGCCGGTACGGGTGGTGGTGCGTCTCCTCGTGGGAATGAGGGGGCCGATGGTGGGGATCTTGAAGGATGGGAGCCCGATTTTAATTCTAACGGCTAGTTATGTTGAACAATTTTTTTTTGAATTGAATATTAAGTATTTTAACTTTTTATTAATATATTTTGAATGTTTAAAATTTTATGTTTTACATCAAAATTATTTTTTATGATATCAAATTGTAGTAATTTAGAATATTAAAATTTGTGGCTAATTTTGTGTTATATACAATTAATTGAATAAAAATGAACAAATTAAAAATTTGGTATTGTAAATTATTAAATTTATAACATTACATTTTTATGGTTGAAATATATATATATATATATATATATATTTATATTAAGTATCAAAGGATTAATTTGATGAATTTAAAAAAAAACGAGACACAATTTGGAATTATATACTATTAATTGCAAAAAGACGAATAAAAAAAAAAGAGAAATGTAAATTATAAAATTTATAACATTAACAAAATTTTATTGAAATATATACACATTAATAAATTAGAGACGAAAAGGAATTAATTTGATGGATTTTAAAAAAAATGTGACTTAATTTGGAGTTATATACAATTAGTTGCAAAAAAATAAACGAAAGTAGCAAGTGTTCGAGTGGAACAGCCACCTCTGAGATGCCCAGAGGTTGCGAGTTCAACTTTTTGCAGGCACACAGTTTACAACATTTATTTTGAGCCAAATAAGGCTCATATAAAATATGTGATGATATAGTTAAGATGCTGGGTCCGTGGCCAAGTGGTTCGAGCCCAGCCAGCCCTCGAAAGGGCCTGGGTTCGAACCATCTTGACCACATTTTTTTTGCTATGTAAAACTTTAGCTACCGCCATAAGCGGTCGCAAAATATAAATATAATTTATTATTATAATTATTTAAAAAAATAGTGACCGCTTAAAGCGGTCGTTAAAATATAAATAGTGACCGCTTGTAGCGGGCGCAAAATGACTCTAAAATTTATTACTATAATTAATTAACATAATTAGCGACCACTAGAATTAAATTTAACGACCGCATTGTGGCGGTTGCTAATTTAAAACAAACCAAACCGGGTCAATACCCGGACATTTTTGCGACCACCTTTGCGACCGTTTTGGCGGTCGTAAATTTGCGACCGCCACTTAAAAGCGGTCGCTATCTATGTTTTGCGACCGTTTGGCGGTCGCTAAAACCCGCTTTTTTTATAGTGTCTCATATTATTATTTAATACACATATACATAAAATATTAAAAAAATAATTTTTGTATTAAAATTCGTATAAATAATAAAATCAAATGACTATGTGATGGACTGAATGCTATACTAATTGCAATAGATTAAAAGAACATGATGATAATGGCTGTCATTAGTGACCAATTTAGGAAGAATGTCAACAAATATTGTTGTTAGTAGATCCAACAATAAATGCTAATATTGATTATGGTAGCTGTTTTTTAATTCTAACAACTAATAAATATGATGATGATTGAGAGTACATGTTTGAAGACAATAAATCCTCAAGAACACAAAGGTTTGCCAAATCTATCTTGTGGAGCTTAGATTTAAAGAGATTTTCAATTATCTTTATTTGGCCTTAAAGCTTGTATTTATAGATTCAATGGAACATTCTCCATGTTGTCTTAGTATCTTGTCGAATCCATGAATTTAGGCATGTATGTTGTCTACTATCAAATACTTAGTGCTATCAGAGTACAAACCAATAGGAAGTTGATACCAAAACAAAAATACATGATCTTTGGCAGGTAAGATAAATCTTCCTTATTATAGGACCTGCTAAGCTGACTCTAGGAGATATATGCATTTATTATACATGTCATATTCGATTTAATCATATCCTCTAAATAGATCTATAGACGTCGTCTTCATGTCCGAGGCCAGAGGCTCTTGACTCAATCCTTCTAAGGCTTCGCTGGCATCGGGAGATGTCGGCTCGATACTTCAGGATGTCACCCGAGATCTGACAATGTCCGGGGACGCTTGAACGTCCCTATTAACGTTTGATGTGGAAAGTCTGTTGTGTCTTTATTGGGTCGGGCGAGGTGCCCCAATGTCATGTCCAACTTTACCTGAGGTCTGTCCACGTTCTCTGGGTTGGGCCAATTTCTCATGTCTTAGCCATTTCCCATGTCTTTTCCTTAGGTTTCTAAGCTTTGTAGTGTTCTACCACTAAGTAATTCTCCCCTGATGCACAGTTTGAACATTGATAAATTGTTTAATATTAATTTTAATTATAATATGTTTAATATTGATTTTTTTTTTTAAATTTAATGGTGATCTTACCGTTTGCAAAATAATTAATATTATATCCTGATTGAGAAGACGTCACCAAAATGATGATTCAATATTACGAATATCACCAAAAATGATTATAGAAAATTACAAAATGATTCATAAAATTGACATTAATTACGAATTGGTTCAATGCATAAAAATTATATATTTTTATGAAAAAAATATATTTATGTACAAATATTGTGAATAAATTTATAAATATATTCATTTTTTAATCAATGTGCAAATATCCCAAATAATTAATCAACATTATTGAAACTGCTCCCGATCCTTCTTTCAACCTAATTTTCTATGAACACAAATGTCTTTAAATTCATTAGTATTTGAAATAAAAATTTGTCCTCAACTTAACTCGAATAATCATTTATGAATAAATCTTGTTACACAATTTTTTTCCCAAATCCTTATATAAGAACATGACTTTGACTTTACAGACGGTAATCAAGGGAGAGTTTGATACAAACATTTTATGCCTGATTAATGCGGATTCCAATTAATGCCTATTAATACCATCTCTATATGTAGAATTTCCTCAGACAGCCCATTGTCATAAACCATAATCAGAATAGTGTTAATGCCTAACGTGAAGGGAGTTCACGTTTTCTCTTAAAACCCATCTCACTTTCACGATTTCACTTATTTTAGTAATTGAGTTGGATTTCACCTTACATTCATAAATATAATTGAAAAATACAATAATTAAATAAAAAAAAAAGACAAACACTTTGAAATGAAATAAAATAACATATAATTTTTGTTATTTTTTAAAATATACTCCCTCTGTCCCAACATTTTCTTCATAGGTGGAGTTTCACGCATATTAAAAAAAACTGAAGTATGTGAGTGTGAAGTTAAATAATAAAATATAAAAAAAATGTACTTTATTGACTTTTGTGAGTGTGAATTGTTTCCTTTTTTGGGTGTGAAGAAAGAGTTGGAACGTCCATATAAGGAAAGTGTGAAGTTTATCTTGGGACAGAGGGAATATTTTATTTCTTATTTCATTTCAAAGTATGTCATTTTTTCAATATATATATATATATATTTATTCATGGAAGAATATTTTATTCTTGTGAAAGAATATTAATATTAATATTAACATTTTTGGTATTCAAGACATATAAAATTGAAAAATAATTTTTTTACCCATTAGAATTTCAACTCATTTCTTATCTAATTCCTATTCAAGTTACATTTTTGAGACATTATTCTGATCATGGTTTCTGACAATGGACTTTCTGAGGGAATCCTATACATGGGCATCATTAATATTAATTAATTGGAATCCGCAATAATCAGGCATAAAACATTTGTATCAAACTCCCTCCTAATGACCGTTTGTAAAACGTGAAGGGAGTTCACGTTTTATCTTAAAAGGCGGCTCACCTTCACGATTTCACTTATTGTAGTAACTGAGTTGGATTTCACCTTAATTTCATAAATAGAATTGGAAACTGCAATAATTAAATAAAAAACATTATTTTTAAATTTAAAATATATTAAAAGTAATATACTCGGAAAATTAAAAAATTCACAAAAAGAATTTATGAGCTAGCCCAAAGGCCGTGGTCTATTGATAGTTGAATTGTTGTCGGCCCATTTTCGTTATGAGCCAGCCCGTTAATACATGCAAAATGAGTCCAACTATATTGACTTGTTTAGACTGTATCACCACCTAATAAAAGCACACAGAGACTATATCGCCACCTAAGAATCTTCAATAGAACCCGCTCACACATTTCTCTCGAAATCGCCGCTTGTTTTGCTCCCAAATCCCCCTTGGAAACTCCGCTCTGCTCTCGCCGTCTTCGGTGCTCCGTCGTTTAATTCAACCACTTCATACACCCATCAACCACTTCACTTCAATGGCGGGGACATCAACATCCTCTTCTTCGGCGATCGCCAATGATGGCCCGATTTTCACTGTGATTAGTAAGCGCCTCCGCGCTTTGGGAAAAAAATTCAACCGGATTTCGCAAATGGAAGAGTCTGTGGCACAAGGAAAAGAGCAGACCCAAGCTCTTAGCTCAAAATCAGACGTGGTTTTGCGCATAGCCGAGCTCGAAAGACTCCTCCCGCACCTCCCGGTGGCTATCAGTCAGGAAATTGAGATCGCCTTGGAGAAGAATAAAGAAATCTCCGAAGGCAAGACGGAGGCGGAAGAAAGTGTAGAGCCTGTCGCAGATGGCGTTTCTGCTCTTTCCGATCTAATTCAATTGGTGTATTTCGGGAGCGTTTTCGACGTACACACTCTTATGTCGGCGAACGACAACTTGCTAATGAGGACGCTTGAGAGGAATTGCTGCCTCACATATGACTATGTGACAGATGATTCTTCTGTTGGCGATCTATTGAAAGAGCGGGATCTGGATTTGATTTCGCTGATGGGGAGTTTGGTCATTTCCCGGCCGGTGAATTCAACCTTGTCCCATAAAAACGCCCTGGAAAAATGCGTGGAGCGTGCGCGGCTGTGGCTTTCCAACTCAGAGCAGCCAATTGAGCCTAATTCGAGTGTCACTTGTATGACATTTTTGCCCCTGCTCTCTGAACTTGTTATAATTAAGTTGTTTGTGTGTGTGTGGTATACATTTTTTTCCTTTTATGGTTGGTGATAGCATCATGGCATGGGTAATTTATCTCTGAAGTTAATCTGATGTGTGATTTCTTGTTTAACTGCGTGCCTAAGGGGAGTTGTTAGTATTGATATAGTAGACTTTAGGAGTAATATTTGTGGAAGTTAATATGTTGGTGTACTAATACTTCTTGGAGGATTGGTTGTTACATTCATGGTAATATTTGATTTGTTGTGTAATTTCTTGTTTGGAGAAGTTAATTGCCTGCTTAGGAGGGTATCAAGGCTAGTATTAGTTGGCGGTTATTAGTATTTTATTTAGTTTTATAAGTATAAATACCACTCTTACTCCATTTTATCTTTTTTTCAAGATGCATGATTGTAAATAGACTTCTTGCTTTCTCTTTTCTTATTCATTCATTGAAGAATGACTCATTTTCATGAATGATCAAATAAGGGCACTAGTCTTGTTGGTACACTTGTGCAATGTTTATTATCTAGTATGGATAAGGATGCCTTTATCATACATATGTGTTGAACAATTCTCTTACTTTGGTTTGGTATAAGTTAATTGTTTTATCACCATTTAAGAGCCAAAATTTTTAACTTTTTGAGAAGGGGTATTTGCTGGATGTGAATTTATATGTTCAATAAGGCATATAGTTGCAGTGGATGCTTTTTTTACCAGTTGTAATTGTTTTATGACACTTACTTAGTAGTGGTGTTTTATTTTCGTTCTTTAAATTTTACTAGGAAGATTTTTTCAGTAATGAAAATGAGTTTTTAAAATGCTTTGATTTTCGTTTGTTCTTTATATTCTTTTATTAAATGCGGCTTTTGTAGATGCTGACTTGAAGGAGAAGTTGAATAAGATTATGGGTTCAGACTATTTTACAATCAGTCCACAGGTAAATCCTATTGAAATGACTGCAGATTTTAACAATTATACTTCTTTCTATTGTCCAGAGCCTAAGTATTTGTTACCTCAAATTGATTATGTTGTTTTATTGGAAGACTTAACTGAAGAATCTGAAGAAGAGGTAATATTATATATTTATTCACCTAGTTTTTATGAGTTCTTTTGTAGACAAGGATGTGTATAATTTTCTAAAAAGTGTAGATATATTCTTATTTATTTTAATTGGAATTTTATTGGTAATATTTATTGCGACCATTGTGAATGAACCTTTATATATAGATTGAATTGCTATCACTCTTTTCTTAATGTTAATTCACTAGGTCATATGGGAACGATGATGGTTCTAACTCAGTCTCATTCGGCCAGTTCAAATTCACATTTGGAAGCTTGAAGTTTGTCGGATCTGAAAGTTCTAATATATGAACATCTTAAAGTTGAACTATATGTTTAAATCTGAAGTTATTTTTTTCTCATAATTTATTTCATATTTCATGTCTTTGATTGATTTTATCAGACTATAAGTCTATTATGGAAGTCTCCCATCAATGATCGATAGATAGAGTTCAAAATCTTATAAACCTCATCTAGTGCCTTCATAGATTATGGTAGCATTCTGGATTAAATTTTGTTAGATTTGATAATTTAATTTATAAATCTAGCTACTACTACCAATAACAACCAATGATTCATGTTACGTACTTGTCCCTTCGCCCTTTTTAAACATTTTCCACATTTTATGTGGAGTAGAAAATGTTAAGAGATTGTTTGGATAAATTCTCACAATGACCCAATTGATCAAATCTTAATCCCAAGAATATGTCGTGTTTATTTCTTCTCATGTCTCGACTTACCTATTGTTTTTTCTTCTATATATTCTCTTTTGTACTTATTATTGCTCTATTTATTTAACCATATATCCACTTTCTAGTTCCAACATTAAATCTCTTCCGAAACACAAAAGGACTTGTATTTCTTTCATTCTTAATAGCTCTCAATTGTTTTTTGAACATTGCATGAAGCAATGGTAGAAGGAGAAATCAAGCACTCGCATTTTCAGCCATGACCCAACCTTGTGCCTTTGCTCTACCATGTTCCTTAACTTCGACATGATGGTTTCTCTAACGATAGCAATGGCGAGAGTAGATGAAATTAGGCCTTTGTTTGCTTTTTATGCCTTGGAGATGAGAGCGTAAATTTCTTGAATTATTCAGTGACTTGTCCAAAGTGATGCAAATTATATATCTAGATGCTCATACCTTCCCCCTATGTGTAGCATGGGGTTTCACTTAAGGTGTAAACGGGTTGAACCGAGTAAATATATTGTTAAATTCAAGTTGGAAGGTGATAAACTATAACTCTACTTAGCTTGGATAAATTCCTTTATTTACAGCATGTTGTGATTCAATTAAAAATATTAGAACTTATAGGTAGCTAAATTCCTTAATGGTAATCCGTAAACCAAATGATAAAATCATAAAGTACCCAAAGTTTAGCAACACTAAATAAATAGCATATGAAGTTAAGTATTGTTGAATTCTAGCTCAAGTTCGAGTAGCTAGCTTTCCCTTATGAATTGCAATAAATTAAGGGATTAATCATGTAAAGGGAAGTGTCTACTCAGGAACATTTGGTTCATTCTTAATTGAATAACACGAATTAATCAAATTAAAAATAATATGATTGCATAAAAAATAAAAAATAAAATTGAATCAATGAAATTTGACTTAGTCTTCATTGGTAACTCGATTGGCCGACTCCAATGACCATCCGTGTATGACCCATAGTAGATCTGACCAACTACCGATCCTACTTCCTTTCAGTGACATATTTTGGTCCTCTTCCTCCAGTTTTTGAAAAATTGAGCCACCAATTTACAATATATTATCATTATTGTATCCCGTGAACTCCAACGACCTGATTACAAAAATGATGCACTACCAATTCAATTTACTCAAAGTCAAATTTGAGTTTTTCTTGAGCCAATATAGAGTAATTAACGAGCCTACTTGATTTGAATACTCCCGTCATCTTCGTAATCTTTTTGATTTTAAGTAGGAAAAGGTAATTGCTACATTTTGGAAAAAGGAGTGATTAAAATTCATTTGTAGAGATGTATACACCAAGTGTAGTATGAAGTATATACCAAGTTTATGTTTTGGTTGCGAAGCATAATACAATTGAAATATAATATTTGTTAACATTGTCGTTTCTAGGGCAGTCGAGGAACTTCAGAGTAGATTAAAAACCATTAAGGGAGATGGAGATATTTTGATCAAATCCTAAGTTGTGGTTATGAATGACAAGGATTTTTAACTTATTTAGGCATATCTTTCTTTATTAGTTTTAAGGGTGTCAATCTGTTTTAACTACAACTTATGTTTCATTCTTCATTATTTTGAATTTGTTTTGTAATATATTTCGTCAATTGGATTATTGGAAAAAAGTTATCCAAACATTCCCTTTATATTTTCTATTCCACATATTATGCACAAAAAATTCTAAATGAGGCGAAGGGAGAAGTACTAAACTTTAAGTCTGTCATTAGTAGTAGTTACAACTAGGTTTATAAAATAAATCACCAAGTTTGACAAAATTTAACCCAGATGCTACCATGATCTAGAAATGCATTGATGAGATGAAATTATTTTGAACTTCACCTATTTTACATTGATAGAAGATTTAACGGTATGCTGATAATTTAATTTAGTTAACTAAAAACATGAATTATGCAACTATAATATGAAGAAAACAACTTCAGATTTGAACATATGCTTTAGGTTTAAAATGCTTTTATATTAGAGCTTTTATATCCAACAAACTTCAAGCTTCCAAATGTGAACTTGAGCTGATCAATTGATGACGTGTTAGAACCATCTTCGTTGTCACCAAACCCGGTAAGTTAACATTCAGAATAAAGAGTTATTGCAGTATAATCTTTATATAAATTCATTCAATATGGTCGCAGTAAATATTATCAAAGAAATTTCAATAAAAAGTAAACAAGATTGTTCTACAATTTTTGGCAAAGTTATACACATCCTTAATTAACAGAGAAGCAATGAGAATTAGGTTGATAAAGATTTGGTGTTACCTCTTCTTGCATTCTTCAGCTAATTCTTCCAATGAAACAACATAATCAATTTGAGGAATTAGATACTCATGCTCTGGACATTGGAAAGAAGTATAACTGCTGAAAACTGCATACATTTCAATAGGATTTACCTGTGGACTTGTTGTAAAGTATTCAGAAGCCATAATCTTGTAACATTGTGTATTTCGTTGACCTTTTTGGCCACGTCATTCAACATAATGCTGACTCTATTGCCAAACGAGGAGTTATTTATGATGAAAGGTTCAATTGTTTTCTCTATTAAGGAGGAGTTAATGTTAAAGAACATTTATTCACCTTAACTTTTGCAACCATCTAGTTTCCTGAAGAAGTTCTGGAATTATGGTCTCCATATCCAAATTCCATAAATGATCATTTCTGCTAATGCATGCTTTAACTTTTAAGTCTCAAGTTCATTAGGTCTTGAATTCTTGTTGGGCATAGGCGTGTTCTTCAAGCTGCTTTCTGTTCATTTGAATGTAGAGATACAATTCACAACTCATGTTTATATTAGATTCTTTACAGACATGAACATGAAATTGGAAAAGGTATGTAATAGTATCATGCATCATAATGAAAAAGTTTTGAAGGAATAATGTTGCATCTGAATGACTTTTTTGTTTTTGGATGTTGTGAAACAACATGTAGTTGATCCTCTAACTTGCTAGAAGGGCAATATATTCTTTGAGGCTATGTGATTGTTGATTATTTTCCCATGAAATATTTAAGCTGATAAAAGCCATATACTCTGACGTGTCTTCAGTTCTGTAGCACCCTTTTCAATTTTCAGCTCCCCTGTGACTTTACTCTATAATTAGGGAATGGCTTTGGTTTCTTGATAACTTCTGAAGAGTTATTTATCCTGTAAGTTCATCATTCAATCATTTCAGTTTTTCTCTTCATTATATTCCTGGCATTTCTAATCCTAATTTTGATAAATATATGTATTTTGGATTGTACTATGTGCAACTTATGATTTGATGATGTGTCCAATTTTTTGTGTTTATTAATGGCAAAATTTTTATCAGTTTCATAGTTGTTTATCATCAATTAGAGCTGGACGTGAGTATTGTCCAAAAGTTGTCATATCCTTCATTGCTTGATCTTTCCCTTTAGATTTGGTAGATACATCTTCAGACTAGATTAGATCATATGCCTTTGCAATACCTTGCTCCAGTTTCACAATTTTCGGACTTTTTATCTTGCAGTAGGAACAATCACAAAATTCTGATGGTGATAATGGTGAAACAGGCCTGTGAAGAACTTCATCAGGTCGAATTAATTTAAAAAAGAAAATATTGATCTGAGTATTTCTTAACCCATTTCTATGTTGCATAATATCTCCGAATTTCATCTGTTTAAGTTGGTTTTAAGGAGGATGAGAGGTTGAAAGCGCTTCAGAACCCCAGGCAGAGAAGACCTGATACTGAAGCTTAGGGAAGTGGAGCGACTGGAGGAAATTCAAGGCAAGACAATTGAAAACTTATGGAGGTGTGCCAGCAGAGGGTATGCTAATGGTCGTGGGGGAGGTCGAGGTTAGTATCAACAAGGCAGGCTACGAGAATATTAATGGTGCAGCCAATTTTATGATTGCCCTAAATGCTTATTACCGTGGATTTTGCCATGTGTAGGGGTGGCTGCTACAGGTAAGATGGTTCTACTGCTCATCGTAACATCTCATGGGTGGGATTTCCTCCTTTTTTGTTCTCTCTAGTTCAATGGATTTTGAAATGCAGCAATTTTATGGAGCCTCGCTATTTTCTATGTTTAAATTTCATGTAATTTTGGAAACAGAATCACATTTTGAATCATTTCTTTTAGTATGTGTCTCTTTCTTCAAATTTTCAAGAAATTTACACAAACTATATGTAGAGATGCATTTAGACACTTTTGGTCTCTGTTCTGTAAGTGTATCTGATTCTGGGACATTATTTTCCCCTTTCCGGCATATATTTTTCAAATCTCTAGTCATTGTTGACAAGAAGTTTAGTATCGGAGAGTGTGAAGATTAAATGTGGTAATGAAGGATACACTGTTGATGTATCATTTTACTATGTTTCATGATGAGAATTGGCTGTTTGCATAGAAATCCTAATTAAATTGTTTATCTGTAGATGCATTTTCCGCTACATATCCTGGTTTTGTGGTAAGTTGTCTCGGTGCTTTCATGAATGATGGACCAATCGAGGCAATTAAGTTGCTTACTACGCGGTTGTGCTTTTCAATATTCGAAATGCTAAGAAGTCCCTCCAAACTGTCCAGTGAAATCCCTGAATTCAAATGTGAGCCAGATGATATACTAATTGCTGCTGTTAAATATTTTATATTGATGATTGCTGCTGTTTGGTATTTCTGTTGTTGGTGTCCATCAATGTGAATATTTAGCATGATTTAAGAAAGACTAATAATTGTTACCTTTGGGTAATTTATTCTGCAGGGGTAGGTGTTCAATTTGGAGTCTCAGGTTTGATATCCAATAACTGAGATCAATTTCAGCATCTGTAATATCAACAATGTCACACTTCAAACAATTTCACATATTATTCTTCACCACCCCCACAAATCCAAAATATTTATGTAATTAATATTTCAGTCGCTATTCATTTATTTGTTTTTTTAAAAATAATTTTATGTTGTGACTAGCTACCCTATAAACTAAACATCATTGAGTATGTATTGTGTGAAAATAGTTCATGATACAAATAAATGAATTGCGACAGAAATTTGATACTTTAAAACTTGTTCATGATAAACTTATCGTGAACCAGTTTCATACAATACTTTGCCAACATCTTTTTATCGGCGACAAACATTCGTCCATCTACTCATGCAGTATCTTAAAGCTAGCACATTATCTATTCTTAACGTCCATCTACTCATGCAGTATCTTAAAGCTAGCACATTATCTAATCAATAAGAATATTGATTTGTTTAACGCTAATTTGATTCTAAAGTATAGCCATTACTATTTAAGCATGATAACAAATCTTGCTTTAGAATTTAAATGATCCCATTCAAATATGCCTTCTAATATGGAATTCATTTAAATTTCATTGTTAGAGATGCCCTAAATACAATTACTCCTATTACATGCTGAATTGTTACTTTTTTCATATACATAAGAAGTAGAAGTCGGGAGAAAGAATGAAACAACATACATATTATATAAGATTTAGTGAGTGAGTGAAATTAACAGAAATATATTTTATTAACTTTTATAAGTGTAAATTTTTTTTTATTTTTTTTTGAATGTGAAATTAATATACGTTCGAAAGATGTAGTGTGAAAGTAATCATAGGATGAACAGAGTACTCACTAAGGGTGCAAATGATTCACAGTTGTTACTTATTAGGCAGTCCAGTGCCGCCAACTATCTAGGTGATGCTAAGATTTTTTTTAAAACTTTTTTTTTTAAAATTTATTTTGACTAATATTAAAAATTCTCTAAACATATATGATATATTAATTAAAATATATATTATACAATAAATTATAAATTTAAAATATGGTTAATAATTAAATGTATGTTTTACAAAATATAACAAGTCAATGAAATGTAAAATCTATCATAATAAGACATTGTCTAATTTTTAAATGAAATACAAAAATAGCAAAATACATATTACGAATAAATTATTATGTAGTTCAATTAAGTTTCCATGTTTAGTAATTTAGTTTCTATTTTTTAGTTTAATTTGTAACTTGAAATAAAAATTAAAGAGAAAAGATTAATGGTCGTTTAGGCGGCGCTAAGGCGACCTCGGCAGTGCCAAATGTATTGATCAATTTTTTTTCCAGTGATTTGATCTTGGTGGCTGAGTGACGCCAAACGCCTAGACGGTTTCGACGGTCGCCATTTACATCTCTGATATTTATTGGAACAAGTGAGATGCACTTGCTTTCTTTGTATGGAATGATGAATCTTACTCTCCACTAAAAATAGCGAGTTAATTTTATTAATTTTTCTTTTTAAAAAACAATTGCACCAACAATTTCAAATTTCTTTATGTTTTAAATTTTAAATCT
Source organism: Prunella vulgaris (assembly GCA_026898435.1). Lineage (NCBI taxonomy): Eukaryota > Viridiplantae > Streptophyta > Magnoliopsida > Lamiales > Lamiaceae > Prunella > Prunella vulgaris. The sequence continues at coordinate 3,033,102 of JAPKLY010000010.1, forward strand.
ACTCAATACACTTAGATATCAAATTAATTGTCTTCTGAAAATTTATAAATTTAACATATATATTGCACATTGAAATAAGAATCAGACCTAGAATATTTGATTTACTATTTTTAAAGTGTTTATATATAATTTAAGAGTATTTCTGCTGTGCACAGGGGTGCATGGTATGCACCCCTTAATTTTGACTATTTCCAATTAAATATTCTTTCCGCCACAACACCACCGAAATCTCGCCGCTGCAATTGGGAACCCCCCGACGCGCAGCCGTAGCACGGAATAAAATCTCCATCGCCCACTCCTTCCACCGGAAATTGCGCTGCACCCAGCCACCATCCCGCTGCCATCGCACGTCAAGCCCTTTTCCTTTCGTTTCCTGAAAAAAATAATTCTGATATATGCTCAAGTTTTTGTCTGTTAGGATCTCCTTAACCAATTTTAGCGTTTGCACTTCACGGAAGAGCTCTGTTTCTGTTGATTGCTTGTTTTTGTAGTTATAATAATAATTATTATTAATTTATTATTATAGATAACATTTCATTCATCATATATATGTCTTGATGCCACACTAGAGTACGTGGGTTTACTTTTCAGGTTGATACCCAAAAACAAATTTACTTTCCACATTAATACCCCAAGAACAAATATAAAATACCCAAAGAACAACTTAATTATACCCCAAGAACAACTTCTTAATACCCCAATAACAATTCTCTTTAATACCCCAAGAACAATTTGCTTTCACAAAAGAAGCAATCATGATAAGTCGTATGATCTGAAAGGCAATGAAATAATTATAGTGATTTAAACTGAGGAGAGATTCATTATCAATCAAGGTTACAATAACAAATACAGAAGGTTACAACAACAACTACAAAAGCAGCCTAAAAATAAAAGCAATTAATTGTACTGGAACTCCCTTGCATTAAAGTAAATACCCCAAGAACAATTTATAATACCCCAAGAACAAATAATAATACCCGAAGATAAAATTATAATACCCATCAAGTCCAAACATATTGGACATGAAAATAAACTTCTCAGAAGTATCAGTGGAATCTATAATGGAGTAATGAATGAATAAATCAACCCTGACACCTCCTTTTGCAGCCATGTTCAAGAGGTGAATTTCTTTAGAATCTGCATAGATTCATTTGTTAATCCATATTGAGTTAAAAAGAAAAATTAGTATATTATTGTGTGGAACTCACCCAATATAATATTATTCCTATCAATTCTCTCTCTCTCTCCATAGCATAGATTAGTATATCATAGCGTCGGCTAAATTTAGTTCTACAAGAATATCCAGGAGGGTTTTGATCAGTGTACAAAAGTCAAGCTCAACAAATAATATAAGAAGAAATTTGAATCGATGAAGCCTATAGTGTGGGAGCTCAAACAAGCAAGAGTTATATTTTATTTTAAACAACCATCCAAGTTATAATACACAAAGAACATCTTATAATACCAAAAAATATCTTATAAATGAATAATTAATAAATAAATAATAAATAAATGAGTAAAAAATGAAATAATAATTTATAATACCCGAATAACAATGGAGTAATACCCCAAGAACAAATCTAAGTAATATATACCCCAAGAACAAGTCTAGATAATGTCTCAAGAACAACTCACTATTACCTCAATTTACTAATACCCCAAAAACAATATGAAATACCCGAAGAATAATGTGGAATACCCCAAGAACAACTTTTTAATACCCCAATAACAATTCTTTGTAATACCTTAAGAATAACTTGCTACTCAATCTTCACGTGAATTCGTCTTTGGATTGGTTGGCTTGGGCATTGTCTTCTGGAGGGGTTTCGGATTTATATTTACACCATTGTTAATGATAGATGATGTTGTTTTCTTGTTTCTGGAAACAATATCAATGTGGCCACAACCTATTGTTTTTGGATTTGATATTCTTACATCAATTTCTTTTCCATTGTGAATCAGGGGAACAAGAAAGAAAATATGAGGAAATCCTTCTTAAGTTCTTCAGCAAAATCAAGCAAAGGATAGTGGCAGACCAAGCAGCATGGTTATTAGCAGTAGCATGGGAAACATCATTCACAAAATATTATTAATGCCCTCAGTAATTATCAATACCCAAAGAACAATTATTAATATCCAAAGAACAATTTAGTCATACCTCAAGAACAACTTTTTAATACCCAAAAAATAAACTTTGCAATACTCAAAAACAGATTGATATACCTAAAAACATACAGTGTGGCGTGTAGTGTGTGTTTCTGGAAAAATCAAATTAAATTTAAAATTAAACTAAAATCAATGTGCATACTATGCACCCCTGTGTATGCTAGAATTTGCGATAATTTAATTATATAATTGAATTTTAAATATTTTTATTTAGATTATATAAGTTTTGTTACAATTTTAAAATTATTTTATGAATCTTAGTATATAAACTAAAAATTACATAATTAAATAAATAATAGTAATACACTAATAAATATACAATATACAATATTAGTATAATGTATCAAAAGACCCCTAAACTAT
>JAPKLY010000010.1:3035640-3060336 GCA_026898435.1 Prunella vulgaris
TACAATATACAATATTAGTATAATGTATCAAAAGACCCCTAAACTATTAACTTTTATTTCAAAGAGCCCTCAAACTATTTTTTGTTTTAAGAAACTCTTAAACTATTAATTTTTATTTCATGAGGCCCCTAGTAATGAGAATTCATGAAAGTTGCTGATCCAATTGAATATTTTACATTAGAAAATAACGAATTAACCAAATTCAAGGTTATTAAAATCAAATTTCAACAAATTTTTTTTTGAATTGTTAAAAACAGTCTTATAAAACAAAATACCTATATTTTAAGGGCCTTTTAAATTAAAAAAAATAGTTTAGGGGCCTAATGAAACAAGAATTGATAGTTTAAGGACTTTTTAAAACAAAATAAAATTTGAGGGCTTTTTAAAACAAAAATTGATTAGTTTAGGGGTCTTTTGATGCATTATGCCAATAATATTTTCTTATATAAAAAGTTGCAGTAAAATAAATTAATAAAATTAATTGTATTTAATTTAAATTTCTACTATAATTTGTTATACCATATAATTTAGTATTTTAAATTTAGTCCCAACTTAAAGTTTACACTTTTCTTTATAAGACGTCTTACAATAAATTTCATATCCAAGAAAATGAACAACTCACACTCACAAAAGTCATTATTCAACTTTTTTACAATCAATTATTTTCTTAATATGTGTGTAACTCTACTTATAAAAAAATACCCTGGCATGGAGGGAGAGATTAATAGTCAATTCTTGCATCATAAAGTAGGAAATACTATGGAATAGAGAAAGTATTATAATATTTTTTTATATGTAATCAATTACAATAATTTTCTAACATAATTAATTACAATAGTTCCTTCTACCTCGGATATATGATATCATTTAGTTTCGATATATACCGAAATCTAACAATCGCACTCCAAAACCACACCACAGCCCGAACTATAATCTCCACAAGAGAGGAATCATCACAAGAAAAACCACCATTAAAAAAAAAAAACTTCATATTTCGAACTCAATACTTTAAGGTCTTAGACAGTGAAATTCTAATCACTTGGGTATCAACATTTTAAGGAAGTATTATAATAATTGCAATTGATTAGTGGCCAGTTCAGTTAGAATGTCAAACGAATACCACTACTTCATTGCGGCCGCATCCTATTTTCTACCGTTAATGAAAGTCGCACACCTTTTCTTTTCTTCTTCTTTTTTTCCTCGATGCTGCAGGAAATTGGAATTTATGGTAAGCCATTCGTCCAAAAAAAAAAAAAAGTATTCTGTGCAGCAATTACACGGTGCAATTCAGGTTTATTTTTAAAAAATTATACAATTTATTATTAAAAAGTTGCACAAATTATTACTGAAAAGTTACACTATAAAAAATACACTTTTCAGTAAAAACACGTGTAACTTTTCAGTATTATTTTGTATAACTTTTAAAAAATGAACTTGAATTGCACCGTGTAACTTGTGCATACAAGACTAATCCTAAAAAAAGATATAAAGAAGAAGTCATTATCTTGATAAATTAGTGTTAGCATTGATAGAAATTCAAATGACGTCCTTATAATATAAAGATTCAATTAACAAAAAACGTTGTTTGTTAGAGAAATATCATTTCTCAAGTTAAATACTGATTATTGACTCAATTTTGTATGAATAATGAATGACGTGGTTTTATGTATCTTGCAGGAGAATGCATCAAAAATATATACGTGAGGACCGTCGTATTATAAAACGAAAAAATCAATCTCAATTTAAATATTCCTTCACTTGCAAGCACATTAGATTCATCCCCTCCATTATTAATTGGAATCATGTCATTTTCTTTCACCATGATAATTACCCTTGACGGAATTTAAAAGTTGACATATTTTAAACTAAACCCTCATGTTGGTTTATGGGGGTGAGTTCACTGGACAAGATACATGCATCTTGTTGGCTGCTTTTTACATGTATCCTGTTTTTTTACTTGAACTTGTGCAGGCTGCAGACTCGGTAAAGAAAAAAAATTGCACATTTTATTCTCCAAACTATTCTAATCCATGATCTTTTTGATTGGGTCCAACTGTCATTTTGGTGAATGATCGATGTTTCACTATCCAAACATTCAAAACTTGCTTCACCAATACTCAATAATTGATACTAGTCATTTTCTTGCTCGATTAAGATTTCCATAATAGTAAACAACGGGATGGGATTTCCTGTTGTAAATGAACGAGACGTACCATCTCATTCACGTGTAACAAGAAATCCCACCACGTCCATACATTTAATTCCTTAGAGCAGAGTGTAATAAACACTGCCTCAATTCTGCTCACTACGCGTCTTTCTCGAGAGATTAGAGCGAAGAGCACATTATCTCACCATATTTAACACCTACGGCTCACAAGGTTTATGGTCCCAAAAGGAACATATTCTGCTAATATTAAACTAAACAAAAGCAGGCGCACCAACCAGTATAAAACAGATTGCCCATCCAAGCCTCACCTCATATTCAACTTCAAACAAACAAAAAATAAAAAATCAAGTCTTGATCAATAAAAGAACTAAGAAAGATGGGAGGCAATGTTTCAACTGTTTATGAAGCCAAAGGACTTCCTGAAATAACCAATGGATCATCATTACAATCACCTACCAAGAAGGGTCAAGTTATGGCATTTCACTCCTCATCAAAGTGGAAACTCCATTTTGAGGCCTCAAAGCAGACTTCTAAACTGGTATATATATATTTTATCAAATCTAGTTTGATTTCCATTATGATGTTTTGATCAATGTTCTAATGGTGGGCTGATTTGTGTGATTTGCTGAAGATGGTCATCGACTTCACTGCTACGTGGTGTGGGCCTTGTCAGTACATTCTGCCTGCAATCAACGAGTTTGCGGAGAAGTATGGTGATGTGGAGTTCATCAAGATTGATGTTGATGAGCTAGATGTATGTACACATGCAGCCTTTTAATTCTTCACAAATTAAAGACCTTAATTATGTTTGGTAATTAATTAAAGAACCATGTGATCGTAACGTGCAGGATGTGGCTCAAGAATTTGGAGTGCAAGCAATGCCGACTTTCATACTGATGAAGAGAGGGAAAGAAGTTGATAAGGTTGTAGGGGCCAAGAAGGAAGACCTCCAGAAGAAGATTGAGAAGCACAGATTCTGATATATTTATATGATTAATATAAGCATTGTTATTCAAGAATTGAGTCGGAAAATGATGTCATTCATATTTGGTAATAATTCGGCTCCAGATTGCAAACATATATGTTGAGGTGATGCTGTAATTCGTTATGCACGTCCAAGCACTGCAACAGGGATTTGGTTCCTGTGCTGTATAGGACCATCCCGTGCAATAGGACCGTGCGGTTCTACTATCTTTTTTCCATATGTATAATCGTATTTTCAATTTCCAATACCATGAGTATAGTAACAAATATTATTTTATATACATGATGTGATTGTCTAGATATAAAATGTCAAGAACTTTAACCTGCAGCATATGCTAGGAAAAGCCTTTAAGTGGACAGGAAATGATAATGATAAATGATGCATTTCTGCAAATATTATTCTCTGAAGTATTTGCATTGCAGAAAGTTGTGTTTGGCAGCAGAAAAATAGCTGCTAAGTTAAAGCTTAACTTCAAATGCTGAAAGAAGAGAATAACTTACTGTATACATATCGAGTAAAACAAAGTGCAATTTCTGCATGGAATTGGAAATCTGGAGAAGTAGTGGTAATCACAGAGCAGAATACAGGCAGGCATCAAAATATTCTTTTTTAGATACAGTTATTTGAATGTGAAGTGCAGGGGCAATCATAAATCACATTATAACACTAAAGAGAGAATAGTTACATTACTTATTCTTAATTTGATGTAAGTTTGGGCTCATGAATGGATCATCATCATCAGAGATGGTGTTATCTAGATGATGAATGGCTGCCGTGCAGCACATAGTAAGCGTGCGTAAATTCTTTGAATTTTTGGAAGGTCGGGAAAATGTGATGAAAAGGAAAGATATGCAATATTAACTTTAGAAGCAATTCCAGTTCATGATTCTTTGACTGGAGCACTATTCTCTACTGGCCATTGTTGGCAAGTGTATTACATTACTTTCAGCAATTGCATGCTTTAAAATAATCTGAAGTATTGATGCCTTTTGTTAGTACAATCAAGGCCACAATATCTGATAGTGTTGTTAAATTTAATTATAGGGATAATTACTGGAGTAAATTATATACGTAGCATCCGAGAGTACAAAGAATATTGTATGAAGCTGCCACTTTCACCGTGCATGGTTTTATGGGGTTCTTTTAATGATGTTTCTTCCTTGAGAAATTCGAGTAAATAGCATAAAATATATCCATATTTAACACAGGGTGGACATGTTTTAAGGTCCCAACAAGACCATATTCTGCAAATAGCTGTGTAATATAAGAATAGTTGCATCAACACTATGAAAATTGCAGCAAAAAACCTAGATCTGCATCACCATTGTATTTCAGTCCTGATCAAAATGGAAACTCCATTCGAGGCTCAAGGCAAACTACATAATTTTGATAATTTTTTCCTATCTATGAGTCTATGATGTAATTTACGTTTCTCGAAGATGGTCATCAACTTTACGTACTCGTTGAGATGGTCATGCCAATGATGTTGATGAACTGGAAGATAATTCATGGTCTTTCTTTATAATCAAGTAACCTTAATTATATTATGGTCTTTCTTTATAATCAAGTAATCTTAATTATGTTCTTCCATTGTACTGATGTTTAGTAATTAAACTGGATGTAGGTCAAGGAGCAGAGGCAACTTTAATACTGATGATAAAGAGAGGGAAAGAAGTTGATATGGTAGTGGGGGCCAAAAAAGATGTCTTCCAGAAGAAGATAAGAAGCACAGATTCTGATATACATAAAAAATTAATACAATGATACCCCACTGGTCTTTAATTTATGGCTATGGAGAAATCATCAACAAATTAATAATCAAGAATTGAGTCTAAATATCATTAAATAGAAAAGTCTTTCAGTGGACAGACATAGATAAAATTAAATAATGAGACAAGATCAAGAAATAAAGTTTAGGAATAACGGAGCATTATTATAATCTAGAGATTTCACATTGCAGAATATCTTGTTTGGCAGCTGAAATAGCTGCTAAGTTAAAGCTAAATACATCTAAATATTAAAGGAAGGAAAGGAAACTGAACTAGAGATTTCTCTTAATATACACAGTTGATATTCTAGTCTTCTTAGGTTAAATATATACACTTAGTTGCAGTTGCATACTTGAGTTAAAGCCAAATTACAGCTTTCTCACTAAACCCAGGATCACTCGGTAGTCCTGCCCAAGACCCGTCTCAATTCTGTTTTTTGTTCTGTAGTAAGTCTTGAAGGAAACTTGATATCAAACTTAATTTTCAACTTTCCATATTTAGTAGGTTCTTTTGATATGGGCATTCCTTCATTATCAATCACCATTTCTTGACCAGGTTTGACAATATCTGATACTGTAATAGGTAGATCTCTTCCATCCAAGCTAGTTATGTTGAGAGTCTTACCCGTGAGAGCATCCAACAGCAATATTTTCTGATTGACAATTAGGTCATTCCCATCCCTCTTAAAAATTGGGTGGGGCTTCTCATCAACAACAAAGATGAGGTCTCCAGGGGCAGACCCGGGTTCATGATTTCCTTTCTCAGGAAAAGTGATCTTCGTGCCTTTCTTCCAACCAGGTTTGATGTTTATGGCCAACACCTCTTCGATAGTTCCAGGCTTACTGCATTAATGATCATCAAATTAATAACACCAGTTTACTTAAGCGTATAGAAGGGTTATCTCAACTAGTTCGACAAGGAATTGTGAACAATAAAGGTAGAAATATTATACATAGGCAGTATCTGTGCTTATGTTCACTAAATGGAACATATATATTCCAAGCAGAGTAGAGTACTGTACTGCAAAATCCTTATATTCTCTTTCAACCCCATTAAATATTTTTCCAATAATTCCAAATAAAGATATTATTGCCCAATCTTTATCCTATTACATAGTCCATCCAATCACAGAGACAAGTTAAAGCTGTAGCTATATATCATGAAGCAAACAATGTCAAAAAATGTATGCGTACTCCATAATAAACAAAAATGGAACTACAGAAATATCTAAGCATTGCTACATTAATAGTCCACTAAACAGATATAGAAATGTATGCTTCGGAACGTTGTTCATGCTAAAGCTATGCAATCTACCATGTGTCAAAATTTCTCTTACATAGATGCATACCAATATAACCACAATTTGTCCATCTCTATCTATTCATATCTCCTACAAATACAGTGCAATAACTTATTAGCCATGCCTTGAAAATACGAAATCCAACATCATGAAGGCAACTTAAAGCATTCACAAATACAAAAGACCACAAGGCAACCAATAATGATCACACAAACCAAGATTCTCCCCAATAATGTACAAGTGCTTGCGAAACAATATATCTTGATTGAAGATTATAACTGTGTACTTTTCACCTAAACCTATTTTTTCTATTAAACGATAAAGTTATTGATCAATAGAGAAGAATGAGAATTCAGAAAAACACCCAGTTTTTGTGATTACCCGGTCAGACCAAATATTAATCTAAATTCAATTTGAAACCAGAAAACCTAATAACTCCACAAAGCACAAAGATCACAAGAAACAAATCAGAAATCATAAAAAGTAAAAAGTGTAAATGCACGTACCCAAAGTCATCAAGAACGATTCTTGATATCTTCATCTTCCTTCTTGACCCCTTGTACAACTCCTCCAAAGTACAAGGCAACTTAGTCTCCATGGCCGCCGCCTTCTTCAACGTGCCACCACCAGCACTAGTCTTCCCTTGTCCAACATCAAAACCCCCAAACAACTCTTCAAATATATCCTCCGCATCTCTCGGGCTAAACTTAAACCCCCTCTGCTTCGAACTCGGTGGCGGATGCAAACCAGCTTTCAGCCCTTCTTCACCGTACAATTCATAGATCTGCCTCTTCTGTGGATCGCTCAACACATCATACGCCTCACTAATCTGCTTGAATTTCGCCTCCGCTACGTCGGTGTTTACAGCATTCTTATCCGGATGCCATTTCATCGCCAATTTCTTGTAAGATCTCTTCACATCCTCTTCAGATGCACCTTTGGAGACTTTGAGTATGCTGTAATAATTAACGCCCATCTCTGGTTTCTATCTGGAACAGAAATGGCGGAATGGGAGTATGTATAAGAGGGTTGTTCCGACTGTTGGGGCGGTCGTCAACGTTGGGAAGTCCGGATGCGCAAAGTAGCGAGATGGCGGAAATTGCGCTAAGATACGCGTAGGCAGCGATATTTTAAAGGAGGTTGTTAAATTGACAGGCGTGGAGCTGGAAGGAAGGTAGTCGGATACACTTTGGAACTGGAAGAACAAAGTAGGCGTGAAACTCTAGGCCCTCATTCATTCTGAATGTTTTATAAACAACTACTATTGTTATTTTCGGCTCAATAAATTTCACAATTTTTTTAGATATATTTTACAATTAATTTTGCATATTTTTTTATAATAATATTTATTTAATTTCAAAAATCTTAATTCATTAGTTCAAAAAATTAATTAAATAATTTTATAAAATACATGTTTAATAAAATGTGAAATTTAATCCCGACAAAGAAAATAGAAAGAACTATAATTAATTTTACAAACATGCACATGATGTACTGTGCACTCAATTTATAATTAAAGTTGTTTATTATTTGAACGTTACACTCTAATTTAGACATTATTAAAAAAGAAAATATTAAATTATACGTACACAAAATTTTATACATATTTAATTCATATGTCACAATTTTGTTTTAAAAAATATTAACCACAAAAGTGCAACTTCTCTAAAACAAAGAGAGAGTGGTATTAAAAAAAAAGGAGAAGATTTATGAAATTAAGAAGCACTCTCTTCATTATAAAATAGTACTCCCTCGTTCCTTCAAATGTCCCGACAATTTTATTCACATTCCTATTCTAAAAAATATTATTTTAATATCACACTTACAAACAATCACCTTATTTTTTAGTGGACTCCATAATTATTCCATAATATTTTTACTTTATCTATTTTATCTCATTTTTCTTAAAATTCGTGTCCACAAACAAATGTCAATAAATTTGGGGGAAGGGGGGAGTACTGAAATTTTGAAAGAAATTTATTTATGCTGAAACATATATGTGTTTTAAATTATTTTAATAAAAAAAAAAATTAATTAATTTTGAAATGCTTTTGAGTAAGATAGAATTTTTTTTAAAAAAAAATTGTAATGATTGATTTTTATAACTAAAATTTCAAATAAGAATCCATTTAAATTTCAAAATTTCAAAATAAAGATTACTAACGCAAAGAAAGTGTGATATCATAATATTTGAACGATTTTAGTTAAAGAAGCCTACATAAATACATTAATGAAAATAAGTTATTGCAATTTACAATGTAGCAATTCACCACTGGATTAGTTTACTTATATTTAGAAAATAAACAATAATTAATTTTTTAAATGCAAAATCAATTTCAATTATTGAAAATATAGACCAACGGTTATTTCTTTTGTGTCACAGGCATGTGACCGAGTCGAAGACTTGCAGCGTAGAGAGAAAAAGGCGGCGAGTAGGTTAGAGGAGTGAACGTGCAAGCGCGTAAAGAATGGGAAAAGCGAGCGCTTTCGTTACACAGAATTCTTTTTGGCGTCTCTGACGGCCGGTACGATGTCGTTTCCACCTCCTCGAAAACTGCGTCGTTTTCTTTTGTCGCGTATCAGTGGCTTGTTTGGACTCGGGATGAATTGAGAAGATAAGGCTGGGCCCATTTGATATTGCATTAATGGGCTTATCTCTATGTGGGGCTTTCTCTTGTGGCCCAACCAATTAATTGGCTCTATTTAATAGTATGGAAAAAAAAGGCAAAACTGTTCACAAAATTGACATTAATTATAAATTGATTCTGTGCAGAAAAAAATGTATTTCTATACAAATATTGTGAATTAATTTATAAATATAGTGATTTTTTTGAATCAATAGGTAAATCACAAAAAAAAAAGGTCCTTTAATTAAAAGAAAAGGGAATAAAATAACTAATAGGTTCCATTTTAAAATTTATTTGGTATCTAAATGCATAGCTACTGATTTGTGGCTTATATCATTCAATTCTGATCGAGTCACTGGCTACTCATGTTCACAAACGCATGTTAAGAAAATTTGGATATTTTTATCAACTCATATGTCTTAATTTGATAGAATGCAATAAAACTCACTGCAAACATGTTTACCTACCATTTCACCTTAATGTTCTCATTATAGATATATCGCATATTGATACGTTAGTTAGTTTTAATTGTAATTAAATAAATCGTTATACATCAATAGTGCACACATTATGACTTGTCTAGTTAAGTTAATATGTCATATCAACCATGCATTACTGAAAAATGTGGGAATGACTTTTGTAATCATAAAGTAAAGGAGAACACATAGATGCTTCAAATTAAATTTAGAGTAACATTTAAAAAGGGGTGCTTTTTTATACATTTAAACTCAATCACACAGTTCACATTAGAGTGAACCAAAGTGTAATATTATTATAATATCTAATCCAGTGGATGCTCCACAATAATGTCAATTGTTAATTTTTTACTTAGGATAAGGTACTATTGACCATATATTTTCACGCAATTACATATGCATTCATATATATAAGATATGGAGCGAAGGGTACAATTATCCTTAGCTGTGAATTGAAAAGTGTACATCTTGGGCGTAGGCTATTGACTCTAGCGAAATTGGGTAATATGCACCGTGTGATTTATATATATGTTCAAAAAAATTATTATATTTACAAATAGGTATTGTGCAGAAAAAAAAAGTGCTTCTGTGCAGAAAAAATGTGCTTCTGTACAAATATTGTGAACCTATTTGTAAATATAGTGTTTTTTTGAACATATATGTAAATCACCTATATACTATCACTGTTAAAAAAATTGAATTTTTTTAATTTTTAATTTTTTGGAACATAATGAAAATTAAAAATAAATTCAATTTTGAAAAAAGGGTCAAAATATTTTAACGGTAGCAATTTTACAGTTTTTTAATGCCAGTGCAAATAACATGAAAAAAAAAAACATGAGTCTATAACTTTTATTTATAGCCCACATATAATGGTCCATTGGGCTAAATTCTTGGCCCGAAAAAGGTTGGGCTTTTGGGATGCTGATATTTTAAGAGCCTAATTGGGTATCTCGGGAATGAAGTTGAAGAATGGCAACACCTGCTGTTCTAGTCACTAGCCCACCGGGGGAGCTCTCCACCGCCGTCCGCCACCATCTTCAGCACCGTATCCGCTTAACTCAATCCGCCTCCGTTTCTCTCACTCACCTCAAACAAATACATGCTCAAATCCTCCGCACGGCTCCGCCGCCAACACAGAGTCCGGAAACTGGCTTTCTCTACAGCAGATTACTGCACTTTTCCTCCTTACAAGACTTATCTTACACATTGCAACTCTTCGGCCAAATTCCATACCCAAACACTTTCATTTACAACACTGTAATTAGGGCCTATGCGCATAGCAAAGACCATAAGAAACAAGCTTTTTCTCTTTTCTTAGAATTGTTGAAACAAGAGAGTTTACTCCCTGACAAGCATACATTTCCGTTTGTGCTTAAAGCCTGTGCGTTTTTATTTGCTTTGAGCGAAGGGAAACAAACTCACGCACACGTCCTGAAACATGGGTGTGGCTCAGATGTTTACGCAAACAACAGTTTGATTCATTTTTATGCCTCATGCGGGGACTTGGAGAGTGCCAGGAAAGTGTTCGATAAAATGTCGGAGAGAAGCTTGGTCTCATGGAATGCGCTTATTGATGCGCTTGTTCAGTTGGGGGAGTTTGATGAAGCATTGAGAGCGTTTGTGGAGATGATGCCATCATATGAACCAGATGGGTACACAGTGCAGAGCGTGATAGATGCTTGTGCTGGTTCGGGAGCATTATCCATGGGCATGTGGACACATGCATATGTTTTGAAGAGGTGTGAAATTGGTCCAAGTTTTGATGTCCTAGTGAATAACTCTTTGATAGAGATGTATTGCAAATGTGGAGCATTGAAAATGGCCCAACAGGTTTTTCAAGGCATGGCTACACGAGATGTGAATTCTTGGAACGCTTTGATTTTAGGATTTGCAGTTCATGGAGAAGCAGAGAGAGCATTTGATCATTTTGATCGAATGATTCGAGAAGAAAAACTTGCTCCTAATTCTATCACCTTTGTTGGCATATTGAGCGCTTGCAATCATAGAGGCTTGGTCGATGAGGGTGTTAGATTCTTTGATATAATGGTAAACGAGTATAACATGGAGCCAGAGTTGCAGCACTATGGCTGCTTAATCGACCTCCTAGCCCGCAAGGGGGAAATTAACGAAGCACTTGATATTGTATCGAGGATGCAAATGAAGCCAGATGATGTAATATGGAGAAGTCTTGTTGATGCTAGTTGTAAGCAGAGTGATTGCTTAGAACTGAGTGAAGAAATGGCGAAGCGATTAATGGCCAATGGAGGGAGTGGAACCAGTGAAGCTTATGTTCTTCTGTCGAAAGTATTCGCATCTGCTAATAGATGGAATGAAGTTGGAATGATTAGGAAATTGATGACGGATAAGGGCTTTGGTAAGGAACCTGGTTGTAGTTCAGTAGAAATCAATGGGATTGTTCACGAGTTTTTTGCAGGGGATACAACTCATCCACAGACCAAAGAGATATACCAGTTTCTGGATAAGATTGAAGAAAGAGTGAAGATTGAAGGCTATGTTCGTGATTTTTCTCAAGCACCTCTGGTTGATGAGGATCATGAAGGAAAGGGGAATACACTCAGACTCCACAGTGAGAGGCTGGCGATTGCCTATGGCCTGCTGAAGACGAAACCAGGCGCCACCATTCGTGTATTCAAGAATCTTCGTGTGTGCAAGGATTGCCATAATTTTAGCAAATTCGTCTCCAAGATTTTCAATGTGGAGATCATTATGAGGGATCGCCTTCGATTCCATTGCTTCAGGGACGGGTCGTGTTCTTGTATGGATTTCTGGTAATGGTTTTCGTGATTCTGTTGTAGCATCATTACCGTTTACATTGTCATCTACTAGTCTTTGCAGATATATGTAGTTAAAAGATGGGGAAAAAAAGAACAGAAAAATCATCCATACTCTCTCCACATACTTAAATGCTTTTATTGACTAGTTAAAATGCCAAGAGCTCAGATATCAAACAGAATTTCACTGTTCACAGACCATTATACAATGCTCTACTGCAAAACAAAAGAAGAAAGAATAGTAGATAACTATTAGCTGCTAACAAGAATCACCTAATAATTGTATCTATATGTACAAATGTTTATATATCTATATTTCTTGATGGAAGCACAGGGACATAGCTGAGGCAGCTATACAAAAACAAGCAGCATATGCAGTCACTTGAGCAAAATTGTTGAGATCCTCGACCACTGATGCAGAAAAATAATGGTTTAGTAATTCGTTTGTCGACAAGATTAGCATATAAACTACTAAAGGAGGTAAGTGAAAAAAGATCATATGACTAAGTCGAGCAGAAGAAAGTACCTTAGTATGAGCTAATCCCTTGTGTCGAGGGTGGAACGACGACAACGTGCATGGAGGTGTTATTGGGAGGAAGCTGCAGACGGAGAGGGTAAAGCTTCCCGTTTAAGCGCCCACACACACTAATACCATCAATTCCCAATTCGTCTTCAAGCTTCGTCCTCAATTCATCCACTCCATAGCCTTTGAATGTGATACAGAGCTCCTCAAAAGCTTCGTCTATTTCGCCGTTTTCATCAGCTATGTAGAAGAAAATTTGCCTTCCATCACTGCCCTTCGGAGGCGACCTCACAAAAGAATCATTCGACTGCACAAAATAACACCACCATCTATGTTTTGAGTAATGAATGAGCAAGGGAAATAAAATTATATTGAAAAGAGCAATAATAAATTTATGACTATTTTAAAAGTGGATTGAATTATTCTACACGGATCAAAAAATCATAATCTTATCTGGTGAATCCAAAACAAATTAAGGCAGACTAAATCATTTGACTCAATCTACTTATTCATACAAAATGGCTAATACTTTTGGTTACTTTTTTATACAAATCCTAATTATACTTCATGCATGCTTTGAATATTCGATTCCATCACTTCCTATACATCAAACTCAAGAAACTAAGCTTTGAATATTCTTTCAAGCACGCTACGTATATTCAATCCAAATTCCATGCATTATCAACAGAATCTTTCATGTAAGAAAAATATAAAGGATAGTTAAAAAAAGAGATAAGTTTATAATAAAAATAGAGCAAGTTTGCAATTTTTAAGAATATTTGCACATGTGCAATTTTTATAATTTCTTATGCTTCTCTTTGCAATTTGAAAAGAAAGTGTCCTCCTTATTTTTTTCTCAAAAATAAACTCACATATTAATATATTATGCACACAAAAACCAATATTAATTTAATTAAACTACCTCTTGTCTAGAAAAGCTAGCAGGCCCCGAATGTAGACTTGTAACCGGAGAGTCATACTCCGAAGAAAAGGAATCCACCTTCCCAACGACGAGCGGCGGCGTCGGCCTAACCGCCGGCGAGAGAATCTCCGTGGTATGCACCTCCCACAAAACCCACTCCTTGGTGGAGGTCCGATGCGGAATATCATGTGTCACGGAGTTCCTCCACGGCGGCAGACCACCATTGGCCCTCAGGAACTGGCCGTACCTCGTCTTCAGCTTAACGGCGCCGCCCTCTCTCAGCGGCTCCCACTCGACGGAGCTGTCGAGCCGCTTGGGAAGCGTCTGCAGGACCTTCCTGCCCGTCATGCCCAGCAGAAACGGCTGGTTCGACGCCGTTAAGTACTTGCCGTAGCAGCTCTTGAGGCGGATGATGTTGTCGGAGCCGACGACGTATTCGACGGCCCATTTCGCGGCCTTGGAGGAGCCGTCGCGGGCTTGGGTGACGGACTCCTCGTCTTCGTCCGCCGTCAGAAACTTGTCGTGGCAATTCTTCAGGCGAACGGTTTTAGCGTTGAAGAATAGATCCATGGCGGTTGAGATAATATTGAGAGAGCTATGAATAAAATGAATAAGAATTAATCAAATTTCTAAGAATATTTTATGTTGCAACGGGATATGGATGAAAATTGGATTGATTGAGAGGGTTAAGGGTAAGAAGAGAGTGAATATATATGTATATAGAGAGAGAGAGAGAGAGAGAGAGAGGAAGTTTCTTAGGGGAGAGGTGAAGGTAGAAGTGGCGCCAGCTATGTTGAATTAAGACAACTAGTGGATAGGCCGAACGCGGTCACGGGGTCAATTATTTTGACATTTGCGTGCAAGAAAATACAAGTTTGACTAAAACTATACACTCCAAATTTTGTGATTCCGTGCCTCTCTTTAATAAATATACTTATATATTTTGCTTTCATTTTGAATTTAATCCTTTAAATTATATGCTTTGATTTTGATCTATAAATTTATTGACATTATATTTTATTTTCTTAATATATATTATTTCACATGTAAAAAAATCATGAGATAGAGAGAATTATTTTTTTAAAAAAAACTTGCATTTTTTTCGTCTGTTCTACAATAATTTACACATTTTAAAAATAAAACTTTTATTTGTAAACATATTAATAAAAATATACTATGTAAATTTACTCATATGTACTATTTTTCCAATTTTATTTTTTAACTTTTATGCACATTGGTATATGTAAATATTTTAGGGATGATATTTATATGGATTAATAAGTATTTGAAAGAAAATCTTGATTTGCAAACATAAAATAGAATGAGATGTAAGATTCCCGTTCACATCTCATATCCTTCCTTTGCTTCTTTTCTTATCGATACCTAAGGAATTTGATATTCTACGATTCTTGCTTATCTTGTTTTTTCGGGCGATGGACTTGGGATCTTGCTTTTTGGGGTGATGATTTTTGACTTGGTTGACCGCTCTGGATCTCTAATTTAAGACTATATATACGAAAAAGTCTTGGGTAGAATAATATTTTTCAATAAATATTAAAAATAATGGATATTTTTATAAAATAAAATAATACTGTAATTTTGTTCAAATGGATAATTTTAATGTATTCTTGAATATTAATTATTTTTTGATGTGGTACCTTCGAAATTTTAATATTTAGGGTATTGATAATTGAATTTTTGTTGTTCATGATTTTATGATATGGTGAGCTTATTTTGTTAAATTTGATTTATAATATGATGATAAACTCATGCTAACTCGCCATTACTATTCCAATATAGTAGTAAGATTAAAAAATGATAAAGTTTTGTGTTAAATTATTTATATAAGTTTATTAAGACACTATTTTAAAGTATTAAGTATTTGATCAAGTACCGTATTAAGATTTTTGTTAGGAATATAACAAATCGAGATTAGCGTTGTTGATTCTTTTAACCAAAACTTTAATACTCCTTATTTGTTTATACTTTTAATCAAGAGTAGATTTTATATAAAAATGGTTCATGGTAAGTTTTTCATAATTTTTAAAGTATCAAATATTTGATCAGACTATCAAACTATTTATCAAGATTTCAAAAGTATAAAATTTTTGAATAAAGAAACTAAAAAATAATTAAAACATAATACTACCAACCAATTTTGATATTCTAGAGAACTTTGATACTCTTGATCAAATATGATACTTTAAACAATTCCATGTAGACTTAATATAAACCATTTTCATACAAAATATTTGTCTTTAATCAAATATTTGATACTTGAGTAAGTGTTGTTCATGTCATGAGACATGCACTTATTAATAAAAAGTTATTACTTTTAAAAAGTGATAATAATTTTTTTTTTAAAATTGATAATTTTTTATTAATTAATGATAGATCTCATGTAATGAGACGGTCCCATATAATTTTTTTTGATACTTTAAACAGTTTTTTGATAAATTTATCATAAAATCATTTTCATATAAAATATACTCATATAAAATAAAAGAAAAGAAAGTCAAACTCTATTTTCTTTCAATTGACCTTAGTGTTAAAAATGTTAAAATAAATTAAAAAATATTAAAAGTCAAATATTTAAAATGAAACATTAAAACTTAAAAGTCAAATATTTTAAAAAAATATATTAAAAGTCAAATATGGCATGAATATGTGTGTAAGAAAATTATTGTGGAAACCTCATAGATAAGATTAAAAACGATATTCGCTATCTTATTAAAAATAGAATAAATGAGCACCAAGATTTCTATGAATTATAAAATTATATTATAAGACATATTTATTTATATTATTAGTTATATTTATTATTATTATAAATATTTTATACTATAATATTAAAAAATAAATCTCCCTCTGTTCCAGGTCTTTTCCCCAAAAATTTGGACACATGAATTAAAAAAAAATAGAATATATGAGTATGAAGTTAATTAATAAAATATTAAAAGTGTACCTTAATGACCTTTGAGAGTGTAAATTTTTTTTTTAAGGTGGAAAAAAAATAGTGACATCCCAAAATAGAAAATGTGAAAAAAAAGAGTTGGGGCGGAGGGAGTATAATAATATTAATAAGTATATCTCATGATATTAATAAATATATTTTAAAATAAAAAGCTTATATTATAAATAAATTCCACAAAAAATTTATTTATAACGGATTAAATAAAATATAAAAGGTGTGTATTTTTTATATAATTTTAAAGTACAAAGTAATATTGAAATGTTAAAAAGTGTGAAAATAAACGTACGGATGATAAATAAAATTTGAGTGATAAAATGACACATTTTCAAACAAACATAAATGTGTTGATGTGGTACTCTAGATAAGGATGTGACGTATGTAGTGTAGCATTCAAGATTGGTCCGTTTGTTTTGTAGGGTACTTATGTTGGTTGGTTACTAATAAATACAAGTCCCTCTCCTAACTAAACAGTTGATGCTTTAAATATTTTTTGGTGATATAAAAAAGACATTAAAGTTTTTTGTAGGATTTTTTTTTCTTTAAAGGATTAAAAAATGTATTTTCTCTTATGTAAAAAATTTTAATTAGAGAATTCTTTTTGAATAGTTCTTTTGTGCACCAAATAGACAGTGCAAATTAAGTATGTTTTAAAAAAATTATATTTGTTATTATTTGAAAAGTCACATTTGTTGTTAATGAAAAATTATTTTTTTTAAAATATATTTTTCAATGATAATATGTGTAATTTTTCAGTAATAAATGATGTAATAGTTTTAAAATGTTATTTTGTTATATGGTGCACTTGATGCAGATGCACAAAAAACTAATGCTTTTTTGTTTAGCACATATATATTCCTCCATTCACAAAAAATTATATTCTCATCCTATTTGCATATTAATTAATTTTTTTTATCCTCTAGCCATCACTTAATCATTCAAATAATCATTACACTTTATTCATACAATCATTTTATTCATGAACATGTACCTATACCTATTCCTTATTACCTTATATATAATTAAATATAAAAATAATGGAATATAGTATATTTGTCAATTCTTATTTAAGTTGTTATAAAAGGATGAAAAAAAAATTCAAATGAATTCATAAAAAATTATATTTTAAAATTATAAAATAATAAAGTATATATCAAATAATAAGTTGAGGCCTGAGGGATTTATAATGAGTTGGGGGCAGGAGTGGAGTCTAGAAAATTATAGGTTAACCAGGCTAAGTGTAAATAAGGATTTTGTCTTAGTTTGATAATAAAAAACATAATTGTTATGTACCTAAGAGACAATTTTCCTTTTTTCTTTATAAATCTTTCTTGATAAATATTTTGTATGTATGTGTGATTGAGTTTAAATAAAATTTTCTATGTTTGTATCCGAGTTTTAATAAATAACTTTTTTGATAAATTTTATTTTTAATTTTTGAACTGAGTTACAAAGGAAATTTGAAGATGAAATATTGTAATTTTTTTATTTTAATTTGTACATGTAAATTTAAATGAGTAAATCAATAATTTTTTGAATATTTTTACTGATTGTACAAATTTTTGTATGAAAATTTTATCTTCGTGTTCTTCATTTCGTTCATATGATAGTTGTTTGTAGGTGGTTAGTTTAGCCACATTCCAAAATTTTCATTTACCCGATTACAATGATTATAACATTTGTGTATGATTAGGTGTTGAGGAATGATATTATTAACAATGGTATCTTATCTATAGTGAGGTTGGCGGAGTTGATGGAATATTAATTTGAAAAAAGTATAAAATAGTTCAACAAATTTACACAAATTACATATTAATTTCGTGCAAAAAAAAAAAACTTTCGTGTAAAAAAAAAACTTTCGTACAAATATTATGAACCAATTTGTAAATATAGTTTGAACCAATATGTAAACCACCCTATTAATTTTTGTTATTGGTTGTATAAATCCAGAGGTGTATTAGAATGAGACTTTGTAATTTTTTGGGTATGCCTTATACCCAAGCCCTGCTCTATTAAATTATTTAAAAAAAAAAAAAGTAGGTCACTAAAATCTATAGTTGATTCATGCATACTTTTTTTCCATTCAGATTGGAAACTTAATATTAATGGAATTCAATAATGTTTCTCAAATGAAATAAGGCGTGTGTTTATGGCATTGGTTTATCTTAATTTGATTTGGTCCACTAATTTTGTGATGACATTGATATTCCTCTTTGGAAAACGAAGGTACTAACATCGTCAAATGTAACTATGAGGCAGACAGTGATTGTTTGTTTTTTGTTTTTTATAATTATATGGAAGATATTATAGCATTTGTAATTTATCCACTTGCAATTTGGAAGTCCGATTTGAATTTGGGATTCTTATCAATTATTATTTTGTTACATATAATTATTTTCCCAAAATGGAGTGATCATTTTGGGATCATGAGTGACATTTTATGGCTATGCAATGAAAAATGTATTGAGTGTTAAAGGAAATTACATTTATGTGCCTTCATCAAAAGTATTTACTCGAAGGATAGTTTAGTCATTTCATTATGTATCACATATCATGTAAACCCTAGTTTGTAACCTATATAAAGAGATCTCATTTTCAAGATATAGTGGAATAATCTCCTGGCTTGGTACGCCCCCAGATGTAGCCTTTCAGGTGAACTGGGTCAACAAATTCTGTGTTCTACGTTCTTTCATGTTTATCGATTTTCCTAAAACACGTTATCTGCACGAAATGCTCTTCCTAGAATTTGTACGAGAGAATCGATTTCCAAATTTTTCAGAAAATCCCCAAATCCTAGATAACATACGAATAAGGAGATTAGGGCTTGAATCTTCATTTGATTAGGCTCTTAAGATCGCCTTCCAGAGTCTTCAATGGAAGCGTTTTAAGTCATAGCCGCGCCAGATTAACCGGGTTGAATGAAAGATTTGTGATCGTAAGGGGTAGAAATGCGCGGCCAGTCTTCTGTCCCCATCAATCCAATGGCTTCATCGTGGCATGGGTGTTGGTGAGTGCACAGCCGTGCGAGATCTAAGTGCCTGTGCACTGTGATGTGGCGAGAGGCACCTACCGGCAGCAGCGACAAGGAGAGACAACGACTCGATTTGTTGCACACAACCTGTTTGATCAAATGCCTATGAGAGTTCTGTTTGAGGCGAATGGTTCGGCCGCTGTGTCATCAATTCCGATGGTTCAATTCTCAGGCCTCCTCATCGGCGAGTGGAGGCGAGGGTTCACGATCTGGTCTAAAGAATTATTCGTGGGTCTCAACTGTGGGCGCGTTTCTCGCCGTCCTGTTCGCAGCGACAGAGACCGATTCTTCTCACCGTCGATTCTCCATCAATTCTGAGGCAATTAACTCAGACGGTCAGGTGTCACACACAAAATTCGAACCGAAGCGCCCTTCATTTTCGCCTTCGCCACAGAGTGTATAAAATCGTCCCACCTCAGATTATGTTCTTCTTGGAAATATAATTGGGAAAACCGAATCAATCAAGAGGAGCAGTTAGGCGGTTTCGAATCACTCCCCAGAGGAGCAGAATATTCGCCAATTTACATCTTGATCGGAGCGAACAACGAATAGACTCGCCCCACACACGCTACCTTGGCTAAAAGCAGGCCGTCCTTCTGCTGCCGCCAAACCCCTCGCCACTTCGGGTAAGCACAGGTTAGTTCCTTTGGTTTTTGTATTCTTCTTGGGGTAAGCACAGATTTTGAAAAAAAAAATCACAACTGAAACCGTTCTGATCACTAGTAGAAGTCCTCCATGGCGAGGGAATTTGTCACAGTACTTAATATGGTATTACTGTTTTGAGGCTATACGGTGTTTATTTTGGAGTTCTTGGTCTTCTTACAGTAGGACTCCGCTATGGTAAAGAGGCTTAATCCCTTTTAAAATATCAGCACTTAGAACTGCTTGCCGCAGAATAGGCTTGAAATTATTTGCTGTAGAAATTAGGATTTTTTTTTTTGTGAAGATTCATATGGTATGCATGTTAATTACTGCAAAATATTTATTTGTATAAATACATATTCACTATTGAAAATCTCCATGAAAAAAAAAAATTCATGGAAGGTAATTATGAATTACAAATCAATGTGATGAAGCATTTTCACAATGCATCGATAAATACGTGACCCATGGTCTCAAAATCTAATTCAAATGAATACATTCTTGAAAAAAAATTATATATTGCTATGCTTGCATATTAAATTCATATCCTTCCTTGTGTTATAATAAATGGTTGAACGTACTCGACCTGATTATACTGTATTGGACTCCAAAGAAACTGAGTACCATTCTTGAGTTTCACGGGAGGAATTTATGTCTTCAAAATTAAACTATACATGGATACCAAGGACAAAGAATTGTCCGACAAGGTCAAAGTAAAGAAGTGAGATTACACATTGATCATATATTACGCTAAAAATACTATCTATTGAAAACACACAACGAACAGTGCGGGATCTTAAATGGACACTTGGAAATATTCATATAATGGTCAATGATTTAAAAAGCTTTTCTCATTCTTCATACTTCAGCTAATTAACGCGCTGCAAATAGCTGAGAGGGATGAAACAAAAAATATATATATTTTTTAAGTCTATTGGGATAAAGAACTTTCTCAAGACTAATGGTCCTCCCACTAGAGGGTATTGCAAATGTATTAACATTCCTAGAGGCCATAGTGATATCATACCAAACTATTATGCAAGCACAATATAACAGTTAAGTATAAGTGGTAAATGAGATCTAAAGTACAAGATACCCACTATATTAACCTCATAATAATTTTTTTTTTCATTTTTCAAGAATAAAGGCATAATGCCTAATTTATTTGAAGTATTCGTTATGGTCTTAAAGTTATTTAGACTAATGATGAATAATGAGTTAGATTTTGATACGAGATCTTATTTTTATTAATGTTGGTTCATTAGATTTTATTTAAAAGTACTCAATTTATTTAGTATACATGGTTCGAATATAATATTTTCAAGATGTAAAGTGATTCATTTACGAAATAAAAGAAAATATTAAATGAAAAGCAAATCATTTTACTCAAAATGAAAAGTAGATTATTTTATTCAAATTGAAAAGTAAATCATTTTGTCTAAATTGAAACTCAAAAGGATATGTGATTTCTAAAAAGAACAAGGAACAAAGTCTAATGAGACAATTGTTGAAATAAAAAAAATAAAAGCTCCATATGCATCAAGAGCTAATCGAACCATGTAGAATTTAAAAAAGAAAAATATTTGTACCAACGTTATTTATATATATACTGTGAGAATGAAATTTAAATATATCTAATAAATGTGAAAGAAAACACATTTTAAAGGAACTAAGATGTCGATATAGTGAGTTGTACCTCATTACTATTTGAATTTTTGAACTATACATTATCAGTGACGGACTATGTGGTACTAATTTATATAGGCTTTTGTATAATAATTAATAATGTTGAAGAACTCACATTACGTCCTTATTTTTAGAGTGACGCATGAAATGAGATAAAAATTGATATAATGCACTATATCGATCTTGTTGCTGCATTGTCGCACTTTATTTTCTGAAGCACCAGATATACTTACATCTAACTCTGCCTCATTATAAATTTTAAAGGCAAGTCGCTTATTCTGCAAAGCCTAGTCTTTAGCAAAAATAACATCGAGACATGTTTATACTAAAGATACAAAATAAATATTTCATTCTTACACAAGATATATGATGATATTTGTGGATTAATTAATCCAGAATGCGGGATCATTAAAGTATTTTATGATACTTGATTATACTTTGACATACGGGTCACATATCACTTTACTGTCTACAAGACATTATGCATGCAAAACTCTTAACACAAAGTACATGTCTTAGGGCTCACCACCTTAATCACATTATTACATTAAAATCATTTGATGATTATTGCATATAAATCAGGATCAATGTAAAGCATCTTGATACACATGTGCTACATAAATTGGTCTCGCATAGGCCACCATCAAAAGAAAATAAATGGTGGTTAATGCATTAGTTATGCGCACCCACATGCATTCCTCTATATGGGTTTATGCAATACTACATGCATCTTAACTTATTCGTTCTAGACCCCCTGTTCACAATAATTTTCTGCGTACCAGTTGGTAACTGGTTATAAGCCTGATATTTTACATTTACGCATCTTTGGTTGTGCAACATATGTGCCGATTGCGCCCCCACAACGCACTAAGATTGGTCCTCAGAAACGTTTAAGTATTTATGTTGGATATGAATCTCCAACAATTATCCGCTACTTAGAACATTTGACAGGCGACCTATTTACCGCTAGATTTGTGGATTGTCACTTGAATGAGGCAGTCTTCCCGTCATTAGGGGGAGATAAGAAAAAGATTTTTCTGTGGGAACGACTGGAAGATGGTTGATCCCCACTCTGTCTCATTTGATCCCCAAACTTCACAATGAAAAAGTGATGAAAAATAATAAATATCCAGAACGTAACAGATTCGATGCCTGATTCGTTCATTGATATTACTAAAGTGACTAGGTCATACATATCAGCTGCAAATGTGCCTGCAAGGTTAGAAGTCCCCAATAAGGGGCACAACACCGTAGAAAAGGTGTTGTAACCACACTTGGTGGAGGTATGGTTGAGGCCGTGGCTCCCAAAAGGAAAAGGGGGAGGTCACCTGGTTCGATTGACACCACCCAAAGGAATGAATGGTAGGTGTGGCACAATTCAATTCATTGATCATCAATATCAAAAATATATCTTATGAGATCATCTCTGTTTATAGTTATGTCCAAGAATCATTACTGGAGGATGCTCCGATGTTTAATATGATTCCAGAGAATGAAAAATCTCTATTAATTATGAGAGTGCAAATGAGTCGATGGACAGACATTGCACGCAGATTAGTGATGTATTTATTTATACTATTGCTCAAGAAAATATAGAGCACAATAAAATCGAACCAAGCTCAGTTGTAGAATATCAATAAGAGCAAACTGGCCTAAATACAAGAATCAATCCAGGTAGAACTTAATTTTCTGACAAAGTTACAGGTATTTGGTCCGGTAGTGCTAGCCCGACCAAGTGTAAAGCCTATAGGACATAAATAACTCTTTGTCATAAAGCGTAATGAGAAATATATGGTCCTGATAAAGAAAACTTGCCTTATAGTGCATGGCTTCTCTTAACGCTCTAGAATTGATTATAAGAAGTCATACTGTGTTATAGACATTATAACGTTCTGCTACTTAATTAGCTTAGTAGCATCCGAAGGATTGGAAATGCAGCTTATGAATATGGTTATTGTATATCTCACAGGGGATCTTGATTCAGAGATATATATGAAAGTGTCTGATGACCTTCTATTAACCAAGTCAAGTGACTACTTGATTAGGAAAGGTTACAACAACAAAGAACAATGCCCCTTCGTATTTATAAAGAAAAATGAGTTTTGGGTTTGCAATTATGATACTTATGTTGATGGATGAACATATGTACTCTTAATGAAATAAGAGAAATCATGAAACTAATTAAAATTATTGAGATAAAGGATTTTGGGAAAACTCAACTTTATTGAGTTTGTGGATACTTATCCACCAGTCTGCATATGCCCAAAAGATGTTCAGGCGATTTAATATGGACAAAATGCATTCTGTTAGCACTCTCATGATCGGCCGATGATTGGATTTAAAGAAATATCCCTTTTGTCCAAAGCAAAATGACGAAGAGATATTAGGAACTGAAATTCCTTGTTTAAGTGCAATAAATGCATTATTGTACTTAGCTCAATATACTCGGCCTGATATTACTTTCTCAATGAACTTGTTAACTAAATTTATTACAGGACCAACACAATATCATTGGAATAGCGTGAAGAATGTACTTTGATACTTAAAAGAAACTAGTGACATGGGCATGTTATTTACTATATAAATGTTGAAAGGGACTGTAGATGAAATTGCAACCCTTAAGAAAATATTGAATGTTATCCTATACATTTATACACCAAATAATATGTTATTTGGTTTTACTAATGTTGGTTATATCTTAACCACATGAACGTTCTCAAACTGATTATGTAATTACCATGAGAAACATGGTGATATCTTGGACATTAATTAAGAGAACTTTGATAATTATCTCTTTAAACT
>JAPKLY010000010.1:3061468-3084549 GCA_026898435.1 Prunella vulgaris
TGTAGTGGTGGACTTAGGCTCGGTCTCATTGACTATGGGCGAGCTTCTCTGCCGACCTTCTCTCTCGGGTATGATCAGGAACCTTGGCGAGCTTCCATCCTTGCAGGGCAAGTCTCTTTATGTGGACCTCGGCCGAGGTTAGTGGCCTGATTCTTTTAGGTATCTTGGTGACCTTCCCAACCTTGGACTAATTGGCCCCATGATTACCCTTGGGTAGCTCGCCTATCAATATACGATACTCGCTCTCACGTTAAATCGTGAGACGCAATTGCTGCGTGAGCATGTGAATGAGTATATATCTCAATTAAATATGATGCTTGAATGACTGACCTTCTCATTTTTAAAAAAAATTACATTGAAACAAAACACTTTACAGTTATACTCAGACTCCTCAAATAAATTATTCTGATTCAATTCAAATTTCAAGAAATCTCATAAATTTAAAATTTTAAGGCTTTTCGCTGTGAGCTTCTTTATGTTTCTCTCTTCTCGCAATTTACTCCGGCGAGAAAAAAGGCTGCAGATTCTGGCGTGTTGCAAGGAGATGATGCGGCGTGATGAACAGTGGATTGAATTGGTGGCTTGCAATTTTCGATCGGTGGCTTTAGTGTTTGTGTGCAGCGACAATTGGGACGGTTGTTGTAGAGGTGGAGCACGACTCACAGCCTGCAATTGAGCTCTCTCTCTTTCTCTCAAACTCAAATGTGAAGATGATTGTGGCAAACTTTCCTTCAACAATGGAATGGTGGTAGTTGTGACCTTCGTTTTAGTCATTCACGTGGCTCCCCTTATTCTTTACACCACACACTTAATCAAATTGATTAGAAAATTATATGATTGGACCCAACTTTGGGCCTTAAATTTAATTCAATGGTCATTAATTCAATTAAGTGATCAAAATAATTATCTCCTCCAATTTAATCTATTGTTTGGCCTAATTAATAATTCACAAATCAAATTCATGAGAATTTCCTATAAAATTATAACACATGCAATATTTTTATAATTAAACTCAATTAATCAATTTAAAAATTTATCACTAAGTGTCTCATAAAAATATTACCATTTACCAAAACACATTGATAAATTTAAATCTTAAATTTGAACGGTAAACAAGTTTAAATTTTAAATTTGAGGCTTCCATATGTTAATACCCTGCTTTTTAAGAAAAAAATGATTATGCTTAATTTTAATATACAACTAATAAATCATCTATAAAACATCTAAAAAAAATTGCTTCCCCCGTCCCACTATAAATTGCACATTTTGTCATTTTCGTTCGTTCCACTGTATATTATTCATTTGATTTTTTTTTTTAAGAAAATTATTATTCACTTTTTTGTGAAAGAAATAATAATGGAAGTAAAAGAAGAGCAGCACGTATGAACGGACCACTGTTGACCCTTGATTTAAGAATTTTTAGAAAGACACACCAACCCAACATAAATTGGGCATTCATGTAAAAAGCAAGCAATCATATCACACACGACTCTCCTTTTAAAAGAGAGGCAGATTATTTTCCACATTTCTTTGGACCTTTGGTTTCCTCACTCACTATTTTCTTATGGTGTTTTTGTTTTCATCCCATTATCTTCACGTGAGTCTCCCACTTTTCCCTCTCATTGAGAACCCCAACTCCACCTCCATTATATTACTACTACTACTACTTAAAAAAAAAAAAAAAGTAAATAATAGAGGGCATTCTAAATTTCAATTTACAATCGCATATAATCAAGCACAACCACGTGCGATATGCAAATATCACATTCTACATACATGTATATACTTGTGTTTGAATATCCTTATCTAAATCTCGAATACATATATGATAAGTTTGGGACTATTTTAAAATAATTTTTTTTTTATAATTTTTTAAGAAACAAAATTTAGAAATTATTTTATGTATATATTAGATTTATCATATAATTTTAAAAAATATTAATATAATGATTACATTCTACAATTACAGTTTTAGAACTAATTTGTTCAGTAATTCAACTGCTATTTTTTTTAAAAAAAAGGACAACTCATTTTTTTTTTTTCAAAGTGTTTGCCATATAACTTTTGACTATTCCGAACCAGTATACTAGTATCTACAAAGACGACAATTCCACCCACCCCCCTTAGTAGGACCACCCAAAGTAGATCAAGATTTAGATCTTTACTCAACTCATTATTGATTACAATTCCCATTTTGGTTCCACCACCATGCCACCACCACGACGCTCATCTCCGGCCTCCGTCTGTTCTACCACATTCATCTTTCTTGCAACAGTCTTCGCTTTCTTGGCCACTACAGCAGACTCCCACAGCTGCTCAGGTTCGTCACCAGGAACCAAAATCTTGTGTCCACCGTTCACGTCTCCGCCGCGGTTCCCGTTCTCCTTCGCCGCCGGTTGCGGCCACCCTTCATTCCAAATCCGCTGCTTACCGTCCTCCGGCGCCACCATCTCCGTCAACAACCTCTCACTCTCTCTCCTCCACTACGAACCCAACTCCACATCCCTCACCGTCTCCCTCACCCCACACCTGCCCCCACCCAATCCCCGTAACTGCACCTCCCCTCCCACCATCTCCACACTCAATAGACCCATTTCCTTTTCCGGGTCGCCGTTCCGGGTCTCGGATTCTTCTTGCTCTCGGCTCGCAGCTCTCAAGCCATGCCCACCCCCAAATCTCCCAAACTGCAGTCGCTGTTCTTGGGAATGCAAGCTCATCAAGAACCCAATCCACCTCATCCACGACTGCGGCGCCGCCGCCGAGCGCCACCGCGAAGACTTGCAGCCCGAATGCACCGGCGACGTCCTCGGAGTCCTTGATAAGATGTTGAGGATAGGATTCGAAGTGGAGTGGGAAGAAGACGAAGACCCCTATTTCTCTAGCTGCAAATCTTGCAACGGAATCTGCGGATTCAACTCATCAGATTCGAAAAAGCCCTTCATTTGTTTCCCACCCCAGATCCGAATCCGGCAACAAAGCCCTAATCGAATAGCAATTTTGTCGATTGTCTCTCTGTTTGTGTGTATTTTGATTGCTCTGTCGATAGGCTTTGTTGTTATTCACTCGAAGAGAAGATCCACATTAGATGCAGAGGAAGACCCAACCATTGTTTTCCTCCGGCGCCACCGCTCCGCCAGTCTTCTGCCGCCGGTTTTCACCTACGAAGAGCTCGACGCCTCCACCAATCACTTCGATCCCAAACGCAAAATCGGCGACGGAGGATTCGGCTCCGTGTATCTAGGCCACCTCCGCGATGGTAGTTTAGTCGCCGTGAAATACCTCCACAAGCACAACTCTTCCACCGCCGGCGTAGAAAATGGGTTCTCGAAAAAGTCATTCTGCAACGAAATCTTGATACTATCATCAATAAATCACCCCAATTTAGTGAAGCTTCACGGCTATTGCAGCGACCCGAGAGGCCTACTCCTGGTATACGATTATGTCCCCAACGGTACTCTAGCAGATCATCTCCATGGAAAGCAGAGTGTGCACAGAAAAGGGGCCTTAACGTGGAGCACCCGAGTCGACATCGCCTTCCAAATTGCGATGGCGATTGAGTATCTGCACTTATCAGTCGTGCCCCCTGTAGTTCACAGAGACATTACTAGCTCCAACATTTTTGTGCACAAAGATATGAGAGTTAAAGTCGGGGATTTCGGGCTGTCGAGGCTGCTCGTATGCTCAGAACCGACAAACACCTCAGAGGGCGTTTGGACAGGGCCTCAGGGGACTCCGGGATACTTGGATCCTGATTACTACAGATCTTTCCGGTTAAACGAGAAGAGCGACGTGTACAGCTTTGGAGTCGTGCTATTGGAATTGATCACGGGGATGAGAGCCGTCGATCAGAATCGGGAGATGAGAGAGATGACGTTGGTGGATATGGTCGTTCCGAGGATCCAAATGGGGCTGTTGCACCAGGTGGTGGACCCTGTTTTGGTGGTGGATGGGGAGGCGATGGACGGGGTAACGGCGGTGGCTGAGCTGGCATTCCGCTGTGTTGCGGCTGATAAAGACGATAGGCCGGATGCGCGGGAGGTGGCGGCGGAGCTGAGGAGGATTAAGGGCCGGGGAAGGGGCGGCAGCGGCTTGTTGAGGAGTTCAAATTCGAGCAATGTGGTGGTGCCTGATGGGGTTGGAGGGCTAATGATTTGAGTGAAATTTTGTGATTATTTTAGTTTGCGGGTCGGAGTTTTAACGGGTGGGTTTGACACACGTGGGGATTTTTTGACTGGAAAAGGTGTAAGATGTTTTTTATGTGATATTTTATATTTTGAGGTAATATTTGGGGTCACTGTAAGAATTGAAATTTCAACTTTTGTAGGACAGTATCAAACTGGAGTATTAAATTATTATAAAGAAGGATATTGGACATTTTAAGAATAAAATAGGAGAATTTATTTTTAGTTTCATAATTTTTTTTTTTTAGAATTCAATTTTCTAAATAATAATTTAATTAATTGTTCAATTTTAATTATACCTATAGGAATAATCAACCGAGAAAAGCAAAATAAATAAATAAAATACTTACTAGATTAAAAAAAAAAGTAGACAAATAAAAAGCCAAAAAAAAAAAGATATTGTGAACAAAAATAAATAAATACAATTTAGTTTTTTTTTTCAAAAAAGTGTATTTTAATGAAAATGTAGTATTTTACAACTTTTTGAAATATAAAGTCCCAAAAACTCTATTTTCTGAATATATTTTTCGAAATTATGTAATTATTTAAAACAAATAATGACATAATTCATAAAAAGAAGTTTGAACAATTTTTTGATAACTTTTTTTTTTAAAGTCAAAATTTTCGAAAACAATAACTAAAAGATTTATAATTTTCATATAAATAGAGTAAAAAAAAAAAGTTCACTTAACAGTGGAAATAGAGGTTGAAGGAGGGGAAGGAGGGAAGCATGGGGTTTGAGAAAGGAGAAAATATGCAACTATTTCCTTTTACTTTTTAAATCATGTTTTTCTGATCTATGTGTGAACTCCATGTCACCGCATGTAAAAACTCCAGTGATTAATCAAATAAAGAAGATGACGCCACACAGAAAGAGGGGACCTAGGGGAGAAAGAAGATGTGGAGAGGTCTGAGAGGAGGTGAAGAAAAGAAACCAAGGGAGTACTGGGGGTCCAATGATTGCCAATATAAGTGTTCACCCAAATATACGTGGTCGATGTGTAAAATATCAATAAACGAGTAAAATATCGAACCTAGGGAGATGAAATGCTAGACTAATTTGATTTGGTGATCACACAATTTTTATCAATATACAAATTAAAGTGTAAGTTAAGGTTCCTATCATACAACTACTTAGAGTGAAACGTAAACTCTTCACAAGTAGGTGTACTAATCTAACTCTGTTTAGAGTGCAGGGGAGTGGGTGTATAGTCTAGGTAGTCTCCATTATGCATCAACTCAAGCATTAATTTATACTATAGTTATTATGAGCCTAATCAAATGATTAAACTAGGTATTTAACACCATATTAAGCGCTAAACTCTCATTTGAATGCCTAATACTCCTATTTGTTTATTCTAAACTCCTAGGAATTCTCATTGATATAAAAATCAAAATACAAACACTTAGTGGACACTACAATTAATTATGTACAAAATTCTCATGTGTTGTCAATTCAATCAAAGAACTAAATTTCAAGTTGCAAATAACCAAGGTTCAATAAATCATCCAATTAAAAAATTTAATCATCTAAATCAACTCAATTAAACTATAGCATGAATCAACACAAAAATAAATACATAAATTTAATTATCCAAAATACAGGAAAGTTTAGCCCATGAGTAATTGGACTAATTCAACTACAATTAAGAGAAAATTCATCACAATTAAAAGGAATTCAAAGAAAATAGGTGATATCAATCTTACCAATTTAGATGCAAATCAAAGTAGAGAGAAACTTCACTAGCTAAGTGCTTTAATCCAATTCTTCACCAATCTTCACAATTAAACCATACAAATGAAGAAACCAGTTGAGTTAGCTCACCTGGCCACCGGGCTTCTCACTTGAGTAGTTTACCCGGGTTCAATTCCCTTTGAGAACGAATAGGAGGGAGATATAATGTTGGCTTAGAGATATGAGTGTTTGGAGACTTGATGAACTAACTTCTAACGAGTAACGATTAACAATTAACATTTACCGATAAAAAAAAACCATACAAATGAAGAGAAGCTATCTAATGGTAAATTTAAGAGTAATTAGGAAAATTGAAGAAAAACAATGAAGAACAATCTTGAGAGCAAAAGTAGTAACTTCCCTAATCTATCTTATAAAAAAAAAAAAACTACTTAAAATCTTATTACAAAGGGTGTAGGTGCTAAAAACGAATATTGCACATTGACTCTTGAAATTAGCATGAAAATTCCAAAATTTTCCCTTATTTACTCGTGCTTGAACTAAGCTTTCATCCTGCTCGACTGAGTGGTGCATTTCATCCGGGTAGGGCCTAAGGCACTCGATCAAAACCTTATTCACACTTGACCTGAGCAGTTTTCATCCCTTTGATCCACTCTCCACTTTTACAGGGCCTCGTTCTTTCGAAATACGACCCCTAAACTTTATCCAAGCTGCATTTGGCTTAATCAAACTTTTCAATGCTTATTTTCTTCAATTCTCACCCTTGTTCCTGCATAACTTGATATTCTTGTACCAAATAGATTAGTCAAGAAGGTAAAACCATTAGTGCCGTAAAATGCATTATATATGTACACCATTCGTACCAAAATAATCCAATTATGATGCAAATATTATCCTAATCACACCCAAACTAGTGTATTGCTTGTCATCGGTCAATGAACGATAAAACAAGGGAATAATTGCATCAACAATAACCTTCATACAATTCAATGTCATACACTTTTCTTTCACTACTATGCTCAACTCCACACGTGCATATATCAACTTATCCACCTTAAATTCATTTAAGAATTGATTGATACGCAAATTGCTTTCACAAACAAAATCGCTAAGCCTACAAGTGTATAAGATCAATCTGTGGTAAGCTTGACTAAGTTATAAAAAACATCGAACCCTAGGGAGGTGTTCTAGTGCAATGATACAGTAAGAAATGAAATGCTATTAAAACTATGAAAACAATAAATTTTTGGGTTTTTGAGCTAAACAAGAATAAAATCTAAGCAACAAAGTTAAACTACCTAATTAGACTAACTAAGATGATTAAGTGAGGATGATGTATGCTTTGGGTAATTTCAATTAAATGAGGCTCGGTGACCTATTGCATCTATGCACTAATCTCGATTCATCAAACAATCAAACTAGAAAAATAAACTGTAACCAAATCAAGTAAACACAACTCTCACTTGTTGCCTACTTAATCTAGTACCTAATCGGGAGTGTTCTCAACGATCTATCACTGCTCGGTGTAATAGACGTCTCAATAATAGCATTTAACAAATCATTCAACCAAATTAAACACTCAATCGAACAAGCTCAATTCTCGTTTTTTGCCCACTCAATCAAGCACAATCAATTAAAGCTCAAGAAATCCACAATTAGGAGTTCAATAATTTAACAAATTAAAATCAATGCACAAACACAAGAAAATCACTAATTCTCAATCAATATCCAACACTCAAAGCACAAAAATATTAGTCTATGCTCAATCTCAACAACTCATGACAATAATAAAGCAATAAACTAAGAACATTAAAATAAAAGTAATAAAATAAAATAGAAGGAGATATATCACTAATGAATTTCCAACACTTGAATTCTTGTAAAGAAATTAAAATAACTCACTAAAATCTATTTAAAATTTGTAGAAAAATAAACCCTAATCTATTGCGTATTTAGTGTATGTGGGGAGAGGAGCTCCCCATTTTTTTTAAAGAAGAAGCCTCTGCCGTGTGTTGTAAGTTTTTTTTCTAAATATTGTAATTTTTTTTTTGATTTATCAATTTGTGGTGATTTTTTGGTGGTTTATCATTTTAAGTATGAGCGCCGATTGAGACGGGCTTAAAAGGGAGCACCAGCCCCAACGACGCCTTTTAACTGATCACCGAGCCCCACTGAAGGGCGCCCACTCCACTGGCGCCCTCCCAGCTTCCATCCAACGATCCTGACATCATTCATTCAATCATCAAAACACCCCTCCCCCACTCCACTAATTATTATTTTTGTATGAATTAATAAATTTCCTTCTACGAACTAATAATTTCTATTATATATTTAAGTTTTTTAATTAATTAAAATTTGATCAAAGTTGAGCTTGTAATATATATATATATATATATATATTTTGCCTATTTTCAAATGCTTTTTAGTTAAGCATATTTTGTTCGAAACAATCACTACAAATTGTTTATTTGTTTAGCATTTTTTAATTTATTTGATTTTTTAAATTAACTAAATATTTTTCTATAGCTTATTTGTATTATATTTTTTATAATTTCAAAATTTTAAATATAAATAGTTAGTTTCTAAAAATAATTCTTGATTAATATTGAGATTATTTTATGGGCCACTTACAACAAGGGGCTTTCATAAGACACTAAACACAACTAAGGGCTTGAATTTCCCTTACTTACAACAAGGGGCTTTTGCCCCAAATCTTTATAAATTAAATTGTCTGAACATAGTACAACAGGTAAGCTTTTTACTATTGACATGATGTTTACTTTTTAGAACTTACACCCATTAATTAATTTTTTAACATTTAATATAGTAAAATTTTAAAATTACTCAATCTATCACATTTACTCAATCTATCTCATTTGAAACTTCCCCCCTCGTCGTCACTCCCTCATGTTTTTTGCTATTTAAAGTTATTTTTCTACTATAAAAAGATTAAAAAAAAAATCACTGTTTCAATGTGTATTTGTTAGTTATATAACTTACAAAATGATAATATATGTTGAGCAGCATCTATGGTCAATTTTAATAAGATATACACGTATCTAATAGGAAGGAAACATCAAGTGCTAAAATGTACTTAACACAATCTAAAATCCAGTACGAAACAATGTTGATGGACTTACAAAACATTGAGCAGCATACATGGTCAATATTTATTTGACATAATCGTATCAAGTTGGAAAGAAACCTAAGGAGAAAAAATGTACTTAACACAATCTAAATTCCAGTACAAAACAATGTTGAGATGAAAAAACATTGAGAGTGGCAGTATTCCAGTACATAGATAAGGTACTTGCACCCAAATTTCAGTACTCCATTATATTATAGTAGTACTCAAGTATAAAATTAAGTACTTCACGGGTACGTGCACAACAACAGCAGAAGAAGCTAATACATCATGTGGCCATATCTACCGAAGACCAAAAGATAAAAAAACATGGCAGTGTATCAATGTTTAAGCCCACTACTAACAGACACAAAATAACTTAATACAAAATAGGTCAAACAACATGGAGCTGACTCATGGACCTGGAAACACGCACCAAATGGCATTTACTCTACAAAATTGGCGTACCTAAAGATAAGAAATAGTAGACAACTTGCCATGGAGAACGATGTGGACAAAAAACCCTTCAAATGGCTTTGGAATTCAGCTGCCCCGAGGCGTGTTACCGCGATTGCTTGGAAAATTTTGAGACAACGGGTGGCGATAAAAGTTGATCTTCAACATAGAGGAATAGAACTTTCGTCTGATAAATTAAAGTGTGTGTTCTGCAGAAAGACTGATGAAGACTTGTTCCATCTTTTCTTCAATTGTGAGTTTTCTCTTAAATTATGAAATAATCTTCATTCATGGTTGGGTGTGAAGTTGGTGATGCATATGGATCCTACTATTAATTTTTTGCAACATGGAGACTGTCTGGGAAGATGGAATATGCGAAAGTTTGCATCCTCTTTTTGGATTGGATTAGTGTGGCTAATTTGGAGATCTCGAAATAACATGGTTTTTAATGATGAAAAATCGGATGGAACCCAAATTATGGAAGAACTGAAATTAAGGTATTGGTCTTGGTATTCGGCTAAATTTAAAGAACTCAGAGATTTGCAAATCTCAATTTGGTTAGATGGGCCAAGAGTTGTTTTGGAGAGACAATTTTTTTGACAAGGATATTGATGTAGTTTCATTGTGAGCTCTCATATGGAATGTGTATTGCTAGTGTGTTCTAGTTGTTTACATATCTCATAGCATAAAAATTTTGTAAACATTGTACGGGTTGGAGTACCCCTTGTACTCTATTTTATTGGAAATCTTTTATTGACTGCTAAAAAAAAAAAAAAAAAAAAAAAAAACATAGAAAAAGAAAAATTAACCATCAAACTTACATGGGAAGGGGAAGACACTGGACAAATGAAAAAATAGAGGCGCACTCCTGAGGGTAAATTGGAGCATTAACCCGAACGTAAACCCGGTCAACAATGTCATACTCGATGAACCTGCCCCATGGCTCAACCCTCATGAGAAGTCTTCTACCGTCGAAAATCCATCGAAATTTGTAATCGAATTTCGGCGAGGGATCACAAATATATATAAGTTCGGGTTCAATAAGGGTAAACAGTTGATAGCAAGCGTGGAAGGAGAGAAATCGAATATCGCCGAAAAATATTCAAAATATCTGATAAATAGGATACGTCTATCGAAAATCCAGCGGAATTTGAAATCAGATTCTGGCGAGGGGCCGATAATATTTGTAGGATTGGGTTAGATGAGAGTGGAAGAAGAGAAGCGAAATTCAAATCTGAAATTTTGAATTCAGAATCCAAATAATTCCTTGAATGTATACCTTAGCTGATGGTAGGAGGATGGTAGGAGGGAGTACCTAGTATTGTAGAGGAAGAATGTTGACTACGTGCATTGGTGGCAAATGGGTCGGGTCGGGCTGGCCCAGCACTGGTCCACCGGGGTATTCGTATTTTATGGGCTGGGTCGGGCCTGACCCGGTACTAATCGGGCCTTCATTTTAATGGCACTGCCTGGCCCTATGCGGGCCACCGGGCCAAAATTGCCCATTATTTTGATAATTAAATTTATAAAATATTATTTATATTTAATATTTTTAGTATGTAAAAATAATAAAGATATTATGTAACACACATATTTTAGTAGCAGAAATCTAATAGGAAACACACACAAATTATATATATATATATATATATATATATATATAATTAATAAACCTGGAAACAACATAAATCTAATTAATGAAACAAACAAATAAAAATCTAACAAAAAACACACTCGAAGAATCATGTTATATATATAATTAATAAATTTAATCAAAGAGTCTCCAATTAAGGAATCTAATTATATATATAATTAATGAATCTGTAAGAGTTCCCAGTTAAGGTATCATATTATATATATATATATATATATATATTTCGAACGGTGGACATGGTTTGGGTAATTATTTTGGGCCTTTGTATTACTGTATTGGTAGTTTGGTAACTTGCCTTTCGTTGCATAATAAAATAAAAAAAAAAAAACCGGGCCAGGATCATTTTCGGGCCAAGACTGGGCCGGGCCAAATAGGTCCGGTTCATTTCGGGCCGCTTATTTTTAAACCCAGCCTGGCCTGAAATACAGGCCAACTGGGCCAGCCCATCGGGCCGGACCCATTTTGCCACCCCTAACTACGTGGTACTTGTTTAGCTGGTAGGGTCAGAGAGAGATTTGAGTGAATTATTACATTTTGGCCCTTATTTGCACTCACTTTACCCTTATTTGATACTTTTAAAAAGGTGAGTCCTAGAATGTGTTTTGGGTCTTAGATGTGCCCTTGGGTGTAATAAATCCTTATTTTATTTATATATTATTATTAACAAAGCACATGTTGCCAGTTTAACTTTTAAAACCTGATCTAATTTGAAAATATTATGAATTTAAAATAATTTACAAGAAATCTACACTAGAACTTTTCAATATAAATTCTATTTGGATCATTAACTTCCCTAAAATCCTAAAAAACAGTCACTTTGTTTGGATCATTAACTTCCCCTAATAAAATACAATTAATTCAAAATTTTAATTTCTCAATCCATGCTTGGTCAAATTGAAAATTATTTTATAATTGAATTTAAAAGTCTAAATCTAAATATAAAATATAATTTATATATATATATAATTTTTATATATATATATATATATATAATATTATATATATATAACTACCCACTCACGTACGTAAAATAAAAAACCCTTCAAATTGTAAATTAAATTATTTTAAAACCCAATCCGTTGTCATCCCTGTGATAAAGTGATCAATTGCTTCTAAATAAAATTTAATAATAATTTGAATAATAAAATAATAATTGAAATTTAAGAGAAAAAGACTAGGTCAAATAAACCACCAAAATATTATAAATTTAAAACATTACAATCTATACATATATAAAAGCAGCAGTATCTAGCCAAATTTTAAGTTTATATATGGGCGAGTGAACACTCACGCACTTTATTGTGAAATAGGGCATGAGACACTGCACTTCATATGCTACATAATTCAAAATAAAATATTATTCTATTGACAGCTGTAACTTACAGAAGTTTAAGGAATTCAGAAAATTAATTTATTGTTTGTTCTAAAAAGTCGTGCAGCATTCACGCATGCTCATAGATTTCGAAAACAGTGACTTTTGATTTACCCTTTATGTAATATAAATAGGTTGTTTTGGGTTGCTTATTATTCAGCTGTATTTCTTCTCATATTGTCTTTAACATTTTCATTTTTTAACAGTTCATTTTATGTATTTGTCCAATATATTAGATTTACAATGCATTTTGATTTTTCTCATAGCAGGTCAGTGGATAAATGACGCCCCAATTTCAGAATAATGGAGACAGTTGATTGGGAATTGATTCCATGAAGCGAAAATGATTTTTTGCGCAAAGGTAAGAGAGGGAAAATAAACTGTAATATTGAAAAAAATAACCACTTAGCTTATAATAAGTGATCTTGCACAATTGCTGTATTTTTCTCGATGAGTCTCGGTGTTATCAGCTTTTGAGATGACATATGCTTTGTTTTCATATTCTTGACTATTGTTGCAATTCTTGCTGAATAAGGCTTGATTTTAAAGGATTTTAGCCGACATTGGATGACGTGATTGATAGAGAAGAGCGAGACACATGATTTTGAATTAGGTTTGGAGTGTTCGTATTGTCAAATTCAATGATACTTTATCGGTGATATACTTTAGCCCAAAAAATATCATGGGCATGTATAATTTTGGCCTAGATTATATGAATCCACTCTTATATACAGTACACACACCCTATAACTTATTAAGATTAAATATAAAAAAATTATAAAAAATGCCCTCACACTCTTCTCCTTTTAAACTCACATACACCTACTCCTAATTTAAAAAAAAAAAAAAAAACGTCGTGCAAAAAAAAAAAACAATTTTAAAAGAAAAGCAAAAAATTGAAAGTTACCACAAATATTAACTAGTAATTCACTTTTTTTTTTTATAAAAGTATTGCAAAAGATATTAAAAATAAAAAAATAGTTCCAAAAAACACTCTTTTTTACCAAATTTTTTTGACATTTTCAAAAGTAAAAAATCGGATAAAGTAAAAGCTAATTTTCGATAATTTTTTTTAAAAATAAGATAAGAATTTAAAAAAAAATGAAAACTATACAAAATTTCACAAAAATATAACCGATTTTTTTTAAAAAAAAAGAATACAAAAAAAGAAGAGATATAATTGGAAAATTAGAAGGTGGGGGAGTGGTTTGTAGAAGAAGTTAGAAAAAAGAGAGTAGAGGAGAAAAGGAAAATGTCAAATCGTGAGGGAGCAGAAGTGAGAGGGAGAAAAAAGAGTAGAATATATGTTGAGTTAGGTTTTTAAAAAATGGGTAAAAATGAGAATTTGTGTAGGTGAGCTAATTTTATGATGTGCGTACTCAATTAATTATAAATAAAAGTTAAAAGTGGGTGCATATAAACTGTGACCATAAATTTTGTAGTTTGTTTCTATAGGGCCAAGATCAGTGGTTTGACTAACTTCAATTTAATTTTTTTTATTATTTTGTATTGTAAATAATATCTTAATCTTTTCTTTTATATATTTAACGAATAAACATTTTCTCAATTATAATGACTTTGACAGTATACCTTCAAAAAATACCTTTAAATATAAATTTATTAAAATTTTATAGAATTAAAATAATTTTTTAACACAATACTATAAATTTTAAAATATTGGATATCCTGTTTTAAATTGTACTCCCCCTGTCCCGCAAGAATTTGCACACTTTCCTTATTTGGTCGTCCCACACAAATTTGCACCCTACTAAAAAAGAAAGCGTTGATTTACGTGCACACTCACAAACCTTTACACATATTTACCCATATGCCACTACTTTATATATAAAACTATCTTTTCTTAAAAAATATGCCGTCCCGTAGGGTGCAAATTCCTACGGGACGGAGGGAGTAGTATTTTATAACTAATTATACCATAGTCAAATTATAAGTTAAATTATAACCATGCATGCATGGGTAAAAATACTAGTATTTAGAAAAAAAAAATCGTGGGTTGTATGCTGAATACCTTATCTATCTTTATAATGGGTTATGACTTCTTCTTTTCAATAGCAAAAGGGCTATGATTTCTTCTTTGGCCCAGGCTATATACCCCTCAATACTTATTAGATACACACCTTTTTAATGTATATATTTTATTTTTGCTATATTTTATCAAAAAATTAATTAAAATTTGACAAATATTTACTGACAAAATATTTTTAAAATTTTTCCAAACATATATTTCACACATTTTTGTTGAAATATCAATTAAATTTTAATAAAAATATATATAAAAAATAAAATAACTTTTTTAATGTATATATTTTATTTTAGCTATATTTTATAAAAAAAATTTGACAGATATTTACTGACAAAATATTTTTAAGATTTTTTTAAACATATATTTCACACATTTTTGTTGAAATATGGCTAAATTTAGATAAAAATATGTTAAAAATAAAATAAATATATTTTGGGTAGGGGTATCTAATAATGTTGGAGGGTATATAGTCGGGCCCTTCTTCTTTTCAATAGCATATGGGCCGCAGAAAATTAATTAATAAAAGGGCTACAGCATATAAGCCCAAACGTTTCTTAACTTTGCTTCAGCAGCGGAAAAATATATTTGATCGAGCGGAAGGTCTTCTGTACCGATTAATCTCCTTCGCTCGAGTGAAGAACAAGTTCCTCGCTGATCGGGCGTGAAAAATAAGTTTTCAATTTCTTTGACAACTCTTCAAGTAGAATCACGTTTACCTTCTTTTCTTCGTAGGCAGTGGCAGTGGCTGTTGCGAATTCCGGCAACAGCTTCTCATCTCCGGCAAGGGGGCTGCAATTTTAGACGGACTTTCAATTCCAGCAAGGTAGCAACGACGGTGGCTTCGGTTCTTCCGACAAAGGGAAGAAATGCGGCTGAGCAGTTGGCGGCGATGAATAATATAGGTGGTGGCCGGCTGTTGGTTCGAAAATTCCGGCGACTATGGTGAGGATTTGCGGCTTCAATTGCTTTCGGCGACTGCTTATCACGGCTTTAATGGCGGAGCTCGGACGATGGGCTTCCAACAGTGCGATGGATTTCTTCGCGGTGTTGTTTCTCTCTATTTCCGGCGGGCTTTGAGGTGCGACGGCGGATGTTGGAACAGAGCTTTGACGGTGGTGGTGGCGGGTGACAACAGCTGTAGGGCTAGTTAGTGGCTTCCATGGTTGGAGGTTTCCGATCGGTGGGGTGCTTGTGAGGTCTTCCGGCGAAGTGGTGTGTGCAGGAATGCGTGAGTAGTGGAGCTTCCATGGCAGTCATTTCTCTCTCATTTCCTTGGTCAACACATGGAATGGTAATTGCCTTCAATTGTGGCCTAAGAATTTAAACTTAATATTTCTTCATCAATTATCCCTTCAAATTGTATCTGCAGTAGAATTGGGCCCTTAATTGCTAGATAAATGGGCCTTTTACATTATGCTCAATGGGCCAAATAAACTGCCAACAATTAATTACATGACT
The DNA here is from genome assembly GCA_026898435.1 of Prunella vulgaris. Lineage (NCBI taxonomy): Eukaryota > Viridiplantae > Streptophyta > Magnoliopsida > Lamiales > Lamiaceae > Prunella > Prunella vulgaris. Next base: position 3,077,454 of record JAPKLY010000010.1, read on the forward strand.
AATAATATTTCAATTAAGCTGAAATAATAACTTCACATTTTAATTCATCAACCCATTCAATATTTCATTAAATTGTATCTCAAATAATATTTTTACAATTAAGCTCAATTACTCAATTTAGTGTAGAATATACATGAAATCCTATTAAAATTAACAAGAAAAACATAAACATTTCGAGTAATTTTCACACTAAGCATTGATGAGGCACACAATTAAAGTCGCTTGTAACAATTCTCATGGTCATGTTTCATCTCAACACTCAAGTGTATAGATTAATAATAATCACTTCATGTCACACCAGACACAAGTACTACCGTAAGTTTGTCAATTATATTAATTCTCCACCATTAATAGAGTAACTTGTCAACAAATCAATGAAAACTTTCTTTTAGTAGTAGTATTGACTCTTTGATAAGGGTAGGACACTTTGGATAGAAGTGACTTATTCCTCCATCCCATATCTTTTTTCTCTTTTCATTAATTTATGTGAGAAAAATATAATAAAAATGAAAGAAAAAGTTGAGACGGAGGTAATATTAACTAGCTAGTGGAACAAGAGACTAAGATGTTAATATTTTTCCTACCCCACAATATTATCTTCCACACTCTCCCTTTCTAGCACATTTTTCTTAATCTCCAATATCAACTACCCCACAACATTATCTTCCACACTCTCCCTAATCTTAATCTCTAGAATCCAAGCATCAATAGCACATGCATCGTCAAACACAATAGTATTTAAAAAGCATATTTCACCAAATTTTATGAACACATACAATCAACACAATCATCTCCAGTATGAACTTAGCCCTATTAATACAATAGATTAATCCAAGAAAATTCAACACAACAATACCATCATAAAGTCTCAAACACATCATTCATAAATCCTACATCCCAAGATAAAATCTCAGAGTCATTCAAATCCACAAAAGGTAAATCCTTTATCATACACATCAAAATAAATTCACTCAAATAGTTCAAGTATCTCAAACTAAGCAATAAAAGAAGGATAGGATAAGCAGAAATAGCTGAGACATCAGGTGCAAAATAAAATAAATATGTAAAGATTAATGAGAAAGATATTATTAGAAATTCTCATAAAGGAAATAAATTGCATGAACTGAAGTTGAAATTCAAATAACATCAAATCATCGAAAAGTAATTGCAATAAACCGTATAAATTATTCCTACTCCTAATGATTGAAAAAACAGGAAACCAATTCTCCTCCTAATAAAACCTGCTGCCTCCGTTCTTTTCCTTATGTGGTTTTCTTTTTAAAATCAATTAAACTCTCATGCTCTCTTTTCGTCCTCTCCTTAGTAAAATGGGCTTGATATTTTCTTTTGAAAGAAGTTTTTGGGCTAAACCAATTAAAATAGAAAATAAGACTTTGTCCCAATATTTCTTCAGTTACCGGAAACAATGGAGTTCGCTCCTACTGCTCACCGTCCGTCACCGATTCACGCCGCCGGGAATCCTATTTTACCGGACAGACGCGACTTTCGCCGGGTTCACACTCTCGCGAAGCCACTGCCCATAACTTTCTCTGTGATGAAGTCGTATTAAGAGATATCCCACATCTGTAGTGAGTGTGGTCTTGGGTGGGCTTATAAGCCTGGGCAATCCTCTCACTTATAACCTGGGTTTTAAGTGTAGAGTTAGGCCTTCATACATGGTATCAGAGCCACCTCTCAACCCGATGTGTGGATCCACCTGTGGAACCACGTGTCGAGCCAGATGAGTCTCTTACGTGAGGGAGGGTATTAAGATATCCCACATCGGTATTGAGTGTGGTCTTGGGTGGGCTTATAAAGTCTAGGCAATCCTCTCACTTACAACCTGGGTTTTAAGTGTAGACTCGATGTGTGGATCTACCTGTGGAACCACGTGTCGAGCCTGATGAGCCTCTTACTTGAGGGAGGGTATTAAGAGATATCCCACATCGGTAGTGAGTGTGGTCTTGGGTGGGCTTATAAGCCTGGACAATCTTCTCACTTATAACCTGGGTTTTAAGTGTAGAGTTAGGCCTTCATACAAGTCGTTCGACGCGGAAACAGGAGCAACCGACGCACCTCCGGCTGCCACTGCTCTCGCCGACGCTCCACCACATGCCTTATTTCTCGCCGTCCGATTCCCAGTCCCTGTTTGCCAACAAGAAATCGCTGTTGGACACAATTTTTGGATAGATTATATTTTAAGAATAGATGATAGTAAAGCTACTGCAATTGCTTTTTAATGGATAATTTTTTTTGACGATTAAAACTCATTTGATTACATGAGAATATATAGGAGTATTTCATCTAGAAAACATAATAGGAATTAATACTTTTGACTTGACTAAAGAATTCTAAGAGACATTCTTTGAATATGACTTTACAAATTACCATTTAACATCCCCTTTTAATTTGTAATCTTCATGGCATCCTTGAAGTTCTGAAGCTTTTCCAATGTAACAGCTTTGGTAAGAACATCAGCAGGCTGTTCTGATGTTTTGATGTATTCCAAGTGAATTTTCTTCTTTTGAACCATGTCACGAATGTAGTGATGTCGCAGCTCAATGTGTTTTGATCTTTCATGAAACACCGGATTCCTTGTCATCAAGATTGCAGACTTGTTATCACAGAAAATGGGAGTTGGATCAGGAACTTCTTGCTGTAAATTTTTCAGAATTCTTCTCAGCCAAATTGTCTGTCGTATAGCTTCATTCACAGCTATATACTTGGCTTCCGCAGATGATAATGCAACTGAACTTTGCTCCTTAGAACTCCATGATATGGGATTGGATCCAAGGCAAAAAATGTATCCTGATGTACTCTTTCTATCATCTTGACTTCCAGCCCAATCACTGTCCGTAAAACCAACTAACTCAGCTCCTTCCTCCTTTGCATATTTGATTCCAATGTTTTTTGTGCCTTGGAGATAACGAAGGATTCTCTTCGCTGTTGGGTCACTCATAAACCTGGAAATGAGGCTAACAGGATACAAGATATTAGGTCTTGTATTTGTTAGATAAATTAAAGAGCCAACAAGACTTCTATAAACATTTGAATCAGTTTTTTCAGCTCCATCATCCTGCTTCAACTTTTCATTTAACCCCATCGGAGTTGTTGCAGACTTGCAATTCTCCATTCGATTTTTTTTTAGCAAATCTGAAACATATTTCTCTTGAGAAATGAAAATCTGCCCTTTTTCTTGCCGTACTTGAATGCCCAAAAAATATTTCATCAATCCAAGATCAGACATCTTATACTATTTCATCATTGTGTCTTTAAACCATTGCACCATTGCATGGTTCGTTCCTGCATAAATTAAATCATCAACGTAAAGACAAACCATCAAAAAATCAACTCCATTTTTCTTCACATACAGAGATGGTTCAGATGAACTTTTCATGAATCCATTTCTCTCAAAGTAAGCATCAATCTTGTTGTTCCAACACCTTGGGGCTTGTTTAAGCCCATAAAGAGCCTTGTGTAACATGTAAACTTTTTCTTCTTTATTTTTTACTTCAAAACCTTCAGGTTGCATGACATAAACCTCATCTTCCAATTCACCGTTGAGAAAGACTGTTTTGACATCAAGTTGGAATACTTGCAATTCCAATTGAGCTGTAAGAGCAAGAAATACTCTTATCGTTTTCATTCGGGCAACATGGGCAAATGTTTCTGTAAAATCAACTCCAGGTTGTTGAGCATAGCCTTTCGCAACTAAACATGCCTTATACTTTTGCACCATCCCATCTTCATTAAACTTGGTTTTGAAAACCCATTTTAACCCAATTGCCTCCTTTTCTTTTGGAAGATCAACTAGCTGCCAAGTTAGATTTTTTTCAATGCTTTTCATTTCCTCATCCATTGCCTTTCTCCATTCTTCCTCTTTGACAGCTTCTTCAAAACACTGTGGTTCACTTACAAACAATGCAACATTAGATGATGCATAAATTTCAGACAAAGAACAATATTTTATTGTATGATTTTCGGAATCAGAACCAGAATCTTATTCATGAGTATTACTACTCGAGGGATCAACAACTTCTTTGGGAGAATGCAATGGCACAAGTGAAGTTAATTCAACAGGTACTTGCTCATCTTCAGGTTCCCATTTCCATGCAGCATTTTCATAAAAAATAACATCCCTTGAAAGCACCAAATCATTAGTTGAGGGATTATATAGACGATACCCTTTGGATTCATCACTATACCCAATAAATATCAATTTTTCTCCTTTGCCATCAAATTTTTCTCTACTTTGAGAAGGAGAAGTGCATATGCTAAGCAACCAAAAACTTTCAGCATACTTACAACATGTTTTCTTCCATGCCATGCTTCAAATGGTGTTTTATTGTGCACAACCTTTGTCGGTGATCGATTCAGAATATGCACAACGGTATTCATGGCTTCTGCCCAAAACTGATTTACAAGTCCCATGCCTTTCATCATGCTCCTGGCCATCTCTTCAATTGTACGATTTTTCCTTTCTGCAACACCATTTTGTTGTGGTGTGTGTCTAACTGTAAGCTGCCTTTGAATCCCTTCATCTTTGCAATACTTAAAAAATGGCTTGTAGATGAATTCTCCTCCTCGTTCCGTTCTTAGACATTTCAACTTGTTGAGTCAACAATGATTGTTTGAAATCAATTGGAAATTTGGAATAAAGAAATTGAAGAACACCAAGATTTACGTGGTTCGATCAGAAATGATCTACGTCCACGGATGAGGGCACCTCTCTCACTAATCGATGAAGAAGATGATACAGATTACAAGTGTTTCTTATATGTGATGATTCTCTAAGTATATGATTGTCCTTCTTCCTCTATACATATGTGCATATATATATAGGAGTATGAAATCCCTAATTAATGCCAGTGATCGTAACCACCTAACAAGAAAACTGCTACAGTTGCAACCGAAAATGAGTAACTGTCAGAGCCCAACGATCTTCAGTTTTGATTCTGTTAAACTGATCGCCCATTGTCCAATTTGGAAGTTTAAACCGCTTCGTAACTGATCCTGAGTTAATTCCTGACTTTGGAGTCAGTATGCTCCTTCCTTGTCTTGTCTTGTCTGCTGATGTGATATGTCCTCAGCTGAGTATGAGTACTCAGCTGATATCATCAGTAGACTTTCATCTTGATATCATCAGTAGACCTTTTGTCCTGATCTGACCAGCTGACCTGATCATACCATCCTGACTGACCATCATCTTGATCTCCTCAGCTGACTACCATCAGCTGACCTCCTCAGCTGACTCCGCTGATATTTCAGATGACTTTCAGTAGACTTCTCAAACGATCTCAGCTGACCTTATCAGATGAATAACCATCAGCAGACCTATCAGCTGACTTCCTCAGCTGATAGTATAATGTTCAGTTTAATCAGCAGTACTTGCTCATCTCAGTTTATTTCACTTTCTTTGCACCCATAACAATTCTCCACCTCAAAGTAAGTGAGATGCCTCCACCTAACCTTCACATCACAGTAGTATTAAGGCACATCCCACGACTATACCTTAACCAGCTCCAAACAGTAGTTGAACTTAGAACTTGGTATGACTTTAGTCAGCATATCAACAGCATTGTCATCAGTAGATACCTTTTGTATTGTGATCACCTTCTTTTCCACCACATCTCTCACAAAGTGAAGCCTCACATCAATATGTTTAGATCTTTCATGAGAGACCTGATGCTTGACTAAGTGAATGACACTCTGATTATCACATTGCACAGTAACTTCATCTTGCCTGATCCCAAATTCCCTGATAATGCCCTTCAACCACATAGCCTCCTTTACTGCTTCTGTCACTGCGATGTACTCAGCTTCAGTGGTTGACAATGTAACCACTGACTGTAATGCAACCCTCCAACTGATGGCTGTGCCATATAGTGTAAACACATATCCAGTCAGAGATTTTCTTGTATCTATGCTTCCAGCATAGTCAGAATCTACAAAACCTTGTAGAGGTTGCTTGTCCTCCTGAGTCCTCTCAAATAATAATCCCAGATGTGCTGAACCTTTCAGATATCTCATTATCCACTTGAAAGCTTCCCAATGTGCCTTTCCAGGATTTGCCATAAACCTGCTAACCAAGCTCACTGCATGAGCAATATTAGACCTGCTACAAACCATGGCATACATTATGCTTCCAACTCCGTTTGAATAAGGCATCTTGTTCATCTGAGATTTATCTTGATCACTCCTGGGACATTGATCAGCTGATAATTTGAAATGTTGTCCTAGAGGAGTAGAGACTGATCTTGACTCATGCATATTGAATCTTCTCAAGAATTTCAGTATGTAGTCCTGCTGAGTCAAGAACATCCTTCCAGCTGACTTGTTCCTGATAATATACATACCCAGAATTCTCTTTGCACTTCCAAGGTCTTTCATGTCAAAGGTTGAACTGAGCTTATCCTTCAGTTTCTGAATTCTTCCAAGGCTTTTACTAGCAATTAACATATCATCCACATAGAGTAATAGATATGTCAGTACCTCTGAGCCTTGCTTTTCCAAATACACACAGCTATCATACTTGCATCTGATGAAGCCTATAGACACCATGAAGCTATCAAACCTTTTATACCACTGCCTTGGGCTTTGCTTAAGTCCATACAGAGACTTCTTCAGCAAACATACCTTTCCTTCATTTTCTGATAGTATGAACCCTTCAGGCTGCTGCATATAAATGGTTTCTTCAAACTCTCCATGTAGGAATGCAGTTTTTGACATCCAGCTGTTGTAACTCCAGTCCATCCTGATTCACCTTAGACAATAAGATCCTTATTGAGCAGTGCTTCACAATTGGTGAGAACACTTCATTGAAGTCTATTCCTTCCCTCTGACTAAATCCCCTTGCAACTAACCTTGCCTTATATCTGATCAGCTCCTGTCAATCTGACCCAATTTCAGACTTTTTCTTGAATATCCATCTTGAGCTGACAACCTTCTGCCCTTTTGTTCTATTCACAAGAACCCATGTGTTGTTCTTTTCAAGTGAATTTAATTCCTCTTTCATAGTTGAAATCCACTGATCTTTATCCTTCCTTGTCACTGCATCAGTATAAGTCTGAGGTTCCTGATACTCTACTTCTTCTGC
>JAPKLY010000011.1:0-42315 GCA_026898435.1 Prunella vulgaris
CCCCCCCAAACTTTTTCGGATTGTAAATCCTAATAAAGTTTGGAAAAGTGGTAAATTACACATTTGCTAGCACATAAAACCCATTAATCACAATTCTTAACTCAAAACTAAATATTCATCAAGAGTATATAAAAAATTCACTTCTCAAACTCTTCCTAATCATTTAAGCACAAAACCAATCAAGCAATGATAATAAGAAATTGGCCTAAAATACCAAATAACCTCATGCTTCCATTCCAACATAAAAAATCAATTAAATCAAAACTAAAATCTAAAAGAAATAAAGGATACGGATGTGTTGCCTTCCATTTAGCGCTTGGATTTAACGTCCCCTAGCCGGACGACTCTTAAGCTCAAGTAACATCAAGATCGATAAGAGTTGAGTGACGTACATCACTCAATTTCCTCTTCCAAAAATAAGCTTTCTTCACCATTTGTTTCACCCCCTTACCTTCATTTACCTTCTTCCTCTTTTCAAAAGGATCATCACCACTAAGCTCACTCTTGAGATCAATTTTTCTTGACTTATCCTTTTCTTCACTTTCCATATCATCTCGTACAACTCTGTTCATCAACCCTTCAATCTTCTTTGGGGAACTCTTGGAATTACCATGGATCGAAAAAGTTGCTTTCTCACCATTCATTCCAAGAGTAACCTCTCCTCGCTTAATATTAGTTAAAGCATCCGATGTAGCAAGAAAAGGTCTCCAAAAAATGATAGGACTCTCCAAATCTTCTTCAATATCTAGCACAACAAAGTCAACGAGATAGACAAACTTACCAACATGAACAACTACATCCTCTATAATTCCCCTTGATCTCACTTTTGAATCATCGGCCATTTGCAAATTCATTTTTGTTGGCTTCAAGTCATGCAAGCCTAACCCTTGGCAATAGAAAATGGCATCATGTTAACATTTGCGCCCAAATCACACAAAACCTTTATTTTCTTGCTCTCCTTAATATGGAAACTCAATGTGAAACTCCCCGGGTCTCTAAGCTTTTGTGGTAAATGATTTTGTATCAACTCACTACTCTTACGAGTAAGCTTAACTATTTCCGGTTCATTTCATTTTTTCTTCTTTGCCAAAGCATCTCTCAATAACCTTGTATAATTTGGCATTTCTTCAATAGGTTCATGAAAAGGCATCTTTGAATATAACTTTCTGAAAAGTTCCAAGAACTTCTTGAATTGATCATCAAGCTTATTTTTCATTCCTTTTGAAATTTCCACCTTTACCTCCTTTTCCACTTTCCCTTCTTCCACCTTTCTTTCCACACCCCCTATTTTATCTAATCCCTCAAAATTTTCTTTCTTTTCCTCCTCTTTCTTCATCACCATATCTTCTACCCCCAAGCCTTTCTCGTTACTCCTTACCAATTTCACATCCTCACAACGAAATACTTCTTCCACCATCTCATCATGAAAAACTTTTAAAGGAGAATTCTCTACAACCCCATTTTCAACCTCCACACATGATATCAAATTACAATGCTCACGAGGATTAATCTCGGTTGTAGAAGGGAACTTACCTTTATTCACTTGTGGGCTTAAGGATGAAGCAATTTACCCCATTTGAAATTCCAAGCTCTTGATTTGATTACCTTGTGAAGCATACAAGTCATCAAACTTCTTGTTCGTTTCACCATTCATCTTTCTAAATTCCACTCTCATATCTTCCATGTTCTTCAAAATCAATGCCAAGGTGTCCTCCACACTCCCCTTACCCTCATTATTAGGCGGCTTTGATCCCGGATCAATCCCGGGTGGCAATTGGATTGCCCCCTTAGGATTGGAGTATGAGAAATTCTTGTGCCTTCTATAAGGATCGTAAGGAGAATTGCCTTGAATCGGATATTGACTTCCTTGGTTTCTAAACGGTGGAGCAACATACGACCTTTGATTTTTTTGATAAGAATTGTTGAATTGCGGACGACCCATATAGTTTACTTCCTCTTGAGTGGTGGTAGTAGGAGGAGGAAGACTCTCAACAATGCTAACTTGCATAGGAGTTGGAGCAAGGTTTTGATGTTGGCCTCCATAGACCAAATTACACACATTAGTCAATCTTTCCTCAAGAAGTGCAACTCGATCACCTGCTCCATTGCTAGACTCTCTTTGGAAAGCATCATCTGCAGCTATGTTCTCAATGATCTCGTTCACTTGATGAATGGTCTTCGTCCAAACCGAGCCTCCGGCACAAGAATTCAAGTAATTCTTGTCTCCTTCATGCAATCCTATGGTGAATGTCAAGAGTATATCTTCATCCCTCAAACCATGTTGAGGACAAGCCAACAACAAGGTTTGGTACCTCTCCCATGCACTAGATATGGTCTCTCTCGCTTTTTGTCAGAAATTCTTTATATCTTCTCTCGCCTTAAGCATCTTTGATGGAGGATAGAATTTCTTAAGAAATTGAGAACTCAACTACTCCCAAGTGGTAGCTTTAGGATTCATAGCTCTAATCCATGCTTTAGCTCTCCCTGTCAAAGTGAAATTGAAGAATCGGAGATTCTTCTCACTATCCCACATTCCTTTGTACTTGATCGTATCATATATCTCCATGAAGTTATTAAGGTGAGCATTTGGGTCTTCTCGATCACTCGATCCTTCAAATGGAGACTCCTTTAACAATTTCAAAAGATTTGTATTAAGCTTAAACTTTTCAGCATCAGTCGGCGATCTTTCTATTCCATCATATTGCTCAATATCTCTAGGCTCAAAATAATCTCGCAGCAATGGTTCATGGTTTTGAGGTGGGTTTATGATTTGTGGTCTTAGGTGTTGAGGTGGTGGTGGGTATGGATAGTATGGGTAATTATGTGGTGGTGGTGGGTAGTATGGTTGGTTAATTGGGTAATTGGGGTAGTTGGGATATTGTGGTGGATAGTAAGGTTGATTTGGTGGTGGATTAGGTGAGTATTGGTGTGGTATAGGTTGTGGTTGAAGTGGAACCTCTCTTTGAGAAAAATTCTCTTCTCCTTGATGTACTTGTCCTCTTAAGGGCTCTTCTTCTCTTATCTTATCTCGAGCATCGTTCATATTATTCTCCATGTTGATTTGATTCAAATGAGCTTCTCTCCTTCTTCTTCTTAGGCTTCTCTCAAGATCCGATTCAAAAGGTAGAAGATCTCCCGCTTGACTTCTTGTGTGCATACACCTAAAAAGAAACAAGTATCAAAACTTCTCACACCAAAAATAGTAAAGACAAAATCGAAAACAAGAACAACTATCAAGCAACCAAACAAACAAGCCGTCTCCCCGGCAATGGCCCTAAAAACTTGTTTAGCCAAAAGGTGTCTACGTGCAAGTGTACACGATTGTTATTGCAATGGCAAGCTTAACCAAGTTTATTTTATATCGAACCGAAAGGAGAAGGGGATTTGTAAGGTAAGATAATTGTTCTTGATTAAAAAACACAAAGCAAATAAAGGGGATTTGGTATCTATGTCTGCGTCAAACTTGTAAACTACCTATCACCTTGGGTTGCAAAGTTTGAGAGTGTGAGAGTTATGTGCTAGTGTACTATCCTATGTTTCATATGGTGAGGTATCACTTTCTCATGCCATGGAATTGTGTACAATAAATTGGTAACCCACTCTAACATGCAAGAGGTCTCCCTAATAACATATTAAAGCCTCTAATTATTCTTCCTATTCACTAAGTATAACTCTCACTATCTTAGGAATTTAATCAAACACTTGGCATGCATTTGGCCTAGTACAAGAAGATTTAGGAAAATAGGCCAATTCTCATTGAGACTATCTCCTAATGGCCCTTATGATCAAATACATGCAAGGTATTCATACAATCCATCAATATAGAGAATTGATTATACAACAATTCATAGCAATCAAAAGATCAACATAATCACCATACTACTCCATAGGAGTCATACACCAATACACAAAGGGATTAGCCCATGGCTAATTTGGTAAACATAAAAGAAATTGAAGCAATAGCAATCATCATTATGCAGAAATTATACAAAGTATTCAAAAATTTACCTATTACAATTGGAATTGAAAAGATACATGATTACCTCTAGAAGCTAGAAAATGATCCGACAATAGAAATTTAAAATCAATGTGTAGAAATGTAGCTTGAGCTATGCCAAGAATGCTGGAGAAAACTGATCGTCGATCCAAATGGTAGATCACAAGTAATCGTCGAAATCATAAATGGAAATCTAAGAACACCACTTGGAAACTACCTCTAACTTCTCCTAATTTAGTGAGAGAATATGAATCTAAGAAAATGATAAAAGTCCTTTAGAAAATCTGAGATGGAAGTATAAATAGTGCCCTAGGATCATTGACTAAGATGCCCTTCATTAAAACGCGCGAAAATACGAAAATAGCCCTGAAAATCCAAGAAAACTGAGCTGCTGTCGCCTAAGAACTGTGCAACTGTCGACCACTCGGGTGACAACTTGCTCGACAAAAGGCCCTCTTGTTGTCCAAGAGTTGAGTAACTGTCGACCAGGCTTGGTCGACATCTAGCTCGACAAATGCCTGTCTTTCCAGGTAATTAGGTCGCTCAAGGTTTGTCTTCCGAGGAAGGAGTCCGTGTCGCCTGAGGCCTTGGTCTCGGTCGATGCGTGATTTCCCTGTTTTTGTCATATCTTGAGCTCTATAACTCTAATTGACTTGATTCTTTTTGCGTTGCGACCCTCTCTTCAAGATCTTCAACATAGGATAGCAATTTATCCATATTACTCAACTCCAGAATTTGGACTTTTCTCGATCTTGCTCGTTTCTTCCTCATTTTGCTTATTTTCACCTACAATCACAACTTTCTAGCCAAAAAGGGTTAAATACACAAAGTATCACATAATAGGGTCAAATATGAACATAATATCACCAAAAGAATATAGAAATGAGTGCTAAAACATGCAATTATGACCCTAATCAGTGCCAATCCGAGTGGTGAATCCTATTTGGTTAGGAAACAATTCCACGGGTATGAGTTCCTCTTTAGGGAGTACCTTTAGCTCTGGCTTCTCTTCTCTCATTTCTTCCAATTTTATCCTCTTTCCGTGAGGATCATCTCCTCTATTCTCTTGGCTCACTTTCCTGGCCACCTCCCTCACAGTATCAATATAATATTTTCTGGAGCACATTTGATTGCCACTGATTTCTACTACCTCTCTTCCCACAGGAAATTTCATTTTCAAGTGGTAGGTAGATACTACTGCTCGAAAAAAATTCAAAGATGGTTTTCCCATTATTACATTGTGTGCGGAAGGTGCATCTACCATAAAAAAGTTAACCATTTTCCAATTGAACGAAGGTGGCTCTCCCAGCCTGACCTGCAATGCTACATGCCCTCTAGGATGTATCGCCCCTCCAGTGAATCTAAAGAGTACAGTGTCCACAGGCTTGAGTTGCACATTCAAGTTCATCTTTTCAAAACATTCTCGAAAAATAATATCAGCTGAGCTTCCAGTATCAACTAACACTCTTGCCACTCCGTATCCACCTATCTCAGTTGTTATTACGAGGGCATCATTATGTGGCCTCTGGCCTGTGACTTCATCCTCTGCTCCAAATTTGATTATAGGCATATCCTCCTCCATTCTTACTTGATGAACGTCTCCAGTCTCCCAAGGCCTACTTCCTCTGAGCGATGCCTTCCTGGCTCTGTTCGAGTCACCATCGGTGGGTCCTCCCACTATCATCAGAATGAATCCTTTTCTTTGGACCAAACCATCTCTTCTAGGAGCTTCCACCAGCTCTTTTCCCTTTTCTCCGGGCTCCCTTCTCCTTCCTCCGAATCTATCTCTATCTCTTTTCACAAAATCAGATAGGTGACCTTCTCTAATTAATCTTTCGATGGCATCCTTCAGATGCCGGCATTCATTGGTCTCATGACCAAATTCATTGTGATATCTGCAGTAATGCTCAGATCTGGGATTTTTGGGAGGTCTCTTTGCAGAGGAAGGGAACTTAAACCCAGGTTTATTAGCCGCCACTTCTAACATCTCAGTAGGCTGTAGAACTAGGGGGGTGTAAGTATCAAATCTCTCCTGTGGTAGTTTTTCCTTCTCATTCTTACTCCTTTCTACCCCTCATTTCTTCTTCTCAGGCTCTTTCCTTTTTTCTGATCCTCTTTCTTCTTTCTTCATACCTCTAGCCTCTTCCAAATTAATGTACTTATCCACCCTAACTTGCAACTCATCAAAAGATCTGGGTTATCTTTTAGCCAGAGACCTGAAGAAATCCCCATCCAACAGTCCTTGTGCTAACGCATTAGTTCTCACTTCATCAGAGGCAGAGGGAACCTCCAGAGCCGCTTCATTATAACGAGTGATGAATACCCTGAGGCTTTCTTGAGGCTTTTGCTTCAAACTGAGCAAGTATAGAGAGGTTTTCGCTATTTTTCTGGCACTTGGAAACTAATGCAGAAACAGGTCGCTGAGTTCAGTGAATGAATGCACAGAGTCAGCTGGCAGTTGGCTAAACCACTTCTGAGCAGATTTGGTGAGAGTGGTAAGGAACACGCGGCACTTCACCCCTTCTGAATACTGATGCAGTAATGCACCATTTTCAAATCTTAACAAATGATCCTGTGGATCTGTGGTCCCATCATACTCATAGCTCAGAGCTTTGAACCCACGGGGCAGAGGATCCTGGAGGATTTAATTAGTGAGAGGAGATCCTCCAAGTCTCACCTCAGTTTTTGTTACTTTCTCATATTGCTTCTTAATTGCTTCCATTTCTCGTTTCAAGGAGGCTATGGCTCGATTCCTGGTTGTTGCAGCGGTGGATTCAACCACCTCCTCAGAATCATCTTCGTAATCTACCAGATGGGAATCCTTATTCCCTCCCATACTAGTCCTGTTCTCTGGCCGATCATCTCTCACTGTAGTTCCCCCAACAACTGTTCTGCCAATTCTGGTTTGAACATTCCCATCCTCTGGGTCGTCTCCCAAAGGATGAGGTAATGTGTTGGGCACGTTCCAGGCCCTAGTTTCGGGTCCACTTTGGGTCTTAGCCGGGGGCTCGATCGGTAGCCCGACCTCAGACACGCCCGTGGCCCAGTTTTCTCTCCTCCCCTTATCTAGGGGAGTTTCAGTGTTTGCAACAGGGGCTTCTCTCTGCCCTGTGACTTATGCAGCTTGATTTTCCAGGGCCTGATCCACATCTGACTGGATCAAGGCCTTAAGGCTGTCTGCTGTCAAAGTAATTGTATTCACACTGCCCGGTTGTTCATCTATTATCGTAGCCGGAGTGCACTGAGCCGTAACCACTGACATGTTGGCACTGGCCGGGGTATTAGCCACAGCTTCAAATTTTGCCCCTAAATCTCGGGGATCAGGATCGACCATCTCTGTCATCCTTTCTCCCATTAGTTAACCATACGAAGATAAAAGCAGTGACATAATATATACGTGTACATAAACATAAACAACAATAGATCTACCTCCGAGGAAACTGTTTTCCTTTTCCAAAGATAGTAACAAGGGATTCTAACATTCACTCTAAGAGAACTTTCATCATATCTTTTCGAGATTCAAATTTCTACCAGCCATTTCATACAAAAATTAAAAACAACATTATTACATCCTACAAATCCTTTCTTAGCGCAGATCGCTATGAAATGGGCATCGAGAGATAAGATCATCCTTATTTAAAAAAATATCGCATCATTCATGGGCAAATACAAACATAAAACTCACGCCTCAGCTCATAAACATTTTTCCACAGACGGCGCCAGCCAGCTGATCGAGTCAAAAAATACTCGTCCAACAAATTAAACAAATGATATCAAACTTATTAAATCAATACCTGTCATCCTCTATAATCGTTGAGCAGCAATCCTCCTTCTGTCTTCTGCAATGTCCTTCTATCCTCCTACGCTTTCCTCCTTTGAAGATCTGCACAAAATTGAGCTGGAAAGGATTCTGGCGTCGATCCTCCGACGCTCAAGTTAGCTTTCGAAAAACTCCTCAAGAATAATCAGAATGAAAGTGTATAATGTATTTTGTAATATGTGTCCTGGAAAAATGAAGAAGAGAGAGAGAAAACTATTTATACCCTCCTCTTTAGCAAGAAGGGTAGGATGGTCCTTTTCTTCTCTTTTGGGACCACTACTAATGGCTCTTAGTTAGTGGCGCAATGCAGCCTAAAGGTGGTATCAATAGTACCATACATGGCACTCTTCTATTGGTGGGAAGTACACTTTTATTCCCTTATTCTGATTCGGATGGATATGCACACCTAGGTCATAGGTTTCAATGATAGTGACAGGGATTTGTTTTCTTCTCTATACTCTGCGTGTAGGTAGGTCAACTTACCAGAGGTCAGACCTCAGAAGTGAGAGGAAAAGATCCTCCTTCAACCAAATACCCTTTGCTAATACGTCTAATCCTCTGCGTTCTGGCAGAGGAATGAGTCCACAGGGCAGCGCTTAAAAATCTTCCACTCTTTGAGATGACCATCATTTCTAACCAATGCTTTGTTAAACACATTGGGGCCTCGAGGTCCATATTAAGTTTTGAGGCTTTATCATTCAGGTGCTTCTCCTTTTGAGAAGGATTTGTATCTGGTCGGTGACCTCTGAGATCACACATCCACGCCCTATCACCGCAGATGGTGGTTCAAATAGAGCCAGGAAGACATCTCTCAGAGAAGGAAAGTCTTGGGAGAATGGGAATTTCCATCAAATAAGAATGGAGGAGGTTACACCTATGATTAAGTTTGGGGCAGAAGATGAGATCACTGGTCAGAGGCCACATAATGACGTCCATGTTATAACAACAGAGATAGGTAGGTACGGAATATCTAGAGTGTTCATTGATACTGGAAGTTCGACTGATATTATGTTTCGAGAATGCTTTGAAAAGATGAATCTGAACGTGGAGCTCAAGCCAGTGGATACTGCCCTCTTTGGTTTCACAGGAGGGGCGATACATCCCAGAGGTCAGGTATCTTTGCAAGTTAGATTGGGGGAACCTCCTTTGTTTAGTGTAAAGATGGTTAATTTCCTAATAATGATGAACCATCAGTGTACAATGTGATATTGGGAAGGCCATCCTCGAATTTATTTCGTGCTGTGGTATCTACTTATTATTTGAAGTTGAATTTTCCAGTGGGAATGGAGGTAGGAGAGATTTGTGGAGATCAGTTATGTTCCATAAAATGTTATATTGATACGGTGAGAGAAGTAGTTAAAGGCATGTGGCAGGCGAATAGAGGAGAAGACCTCCACGGAAAGAGATTGAAGTTAGAGGAGATGAAAGAAGAAAAACCAGAGCTGAAAGTACGCCCTAAAGAAGAACTTATGCCTGTGGAGCTGATTCCTAACTAGTCAGGAATTACCACTCACATTGTTACCCAAATGGAACATAAAGTGGCGGAGTCTGTCATTGCATTCTTAAGGAAAAAAGCTGATCTCTTTGCCTTTCGACCAGAGGACCTGATAGGAATTGACCCGGTGGTAGCATTACTCAGTCTGCATGTGAACCCAGAGGCTAGACTCGTGAAGTAAAAGTTGAGAAGGTTCAGGCTAGAGAAAGATTAAGCGATCCAAGAAGAGGTCCAAAAGTTACTAAGGGCAAAACATATAGTGGAGGTCCAATTTCCAGAATGGGTGTCTAATGATGTACTAGTAGCAAAGGGAGCTGGAGCTTGAAGGATGTGTATGAATTTCTGGGATTTGAATAAGGCGTGCCCTAAAGATCATTACCCACTACCCAGAATTGATCAGCTAGTGGATTCCACTTCTGGATGGGAGTTGTTGTCTATGATGGATGCTTATCAAGGATACCATCCGATATGGATGGACAGAGCTGACGTACCAAAGGCTTGTTTCGTAGTGATCTGTGGAACTTATGGCTATGTCAAGATGCCATTCGAATTGAAGAACGCATGGGCGACATACCAGAGGATGGTGGATGTAGTTTTCAAGAAACTGATTGGGAAAAACATGGAGGTATACGTGGATGATATGCTAGTGAAAAGCAACAAGGCAGGAGATCATGCCTCTGATCTTGAAGAAATCTTCGGAGTGTTGAGGACATATCAAATATGGCTTAATCCAGCCAAATGTGCCTTTGGAGTAAGGACAGGCAAATATTTAGGATACATTGTAACCCCTGAGGGAATTGAAGCTAATCAGGATAAAGTAAAGGCTATCCTGGAGATGCAAGCTCCTAGAAACTTGAAGGAGGCACAGAGGTTGAATGGGCGGATAACAACATTGAGCAGGTTCATCACTAGATCGGCAGAAAAAAGTTTACCTTTCTTTAAAATCTTGAGGAAGGGGTCGCGATTTGAATGGGACAAGGAATTCCAGAAAGCTTTTAAGGAACTAAAAGGGTACTTCGCGAAGCTACCACAACGATGAAACTCTTGAAAGGGGAAACATTGTATATGCATTTTTCGGTGGGAAAAAATGCTCTAAGTTCTATTCTCTTGCGAGAGGAAGGGGTAAGCAGTTGCCTGTTTATTACGTAAGTAAAGTAATGCATGGCACAGAGGTAAGCTATTCAGAGATAGAAAAATCTGCATTGGCGGTAATAACAACAGCTAGAAGGTTGAGACCTTATTTTTTAGCTCACAAGGTGGTAGTTCGATCTCATATGCCACTGCAAAGAATTATGGGAAGGCCCGACCTATTGGGGTGAATTGTAAATTGGGCAGTCGAATTGGGGGAGTACGAAGTTGAATTCGAAGCAAGGACAGCCATAAAAGCACAAGCTCTAGCCGATTTCATACAAAAAATGGCGCAAGGAAAGGATGTTGGAACATGGGAAGTATATGTAGATGGCTCGGCTACTTCTGTAGGATGTGGTGCCGGGATCTGGATAGTTATACCTGAAGGAGAGGAACTGCAGTTCGCTGTGAATTTTGAGTTCAAGACATCAAACAATAAGGCCGAGTATGAGGCTATGATTAGAGGAATGAGAATACTTCATGAGCTAGGGGTGCAGAAGGCAGTGATGTATTCAGATTCTCAGCTGGTTACTCAGCAAATTCAGGGAGCATATGAGAAGAAGAATGAAAAAATGGTCAAGTGTGCAGATGTGGCAATACAACTGAAAGAAAAATTTGAGGAGTTATGAATAGAACAGATCCCTCGGGAAAGGAATCAGAGGGCTGATTATCTAGCTAAAATGGCGAGCTCCTAAGAAGAGGCCAGTGGAAGGATCACTATAATCGTGGTAAAAGACCAAGTAATTAATTTAGAAGTGGGAGCGATAGAGGCGGAGATAGATTGGAGGTCCCGCAATGTTCATTACCTGCAAACAGGGCAGAAGCTAGAAGGATATGAAAAGGTGAGAATAGTTGTATATGCCCGATTCTGCATGATAGGAGAATTTCTATACAAACGATCATTTTCCCAAACATATTTGAGATGTGTATCGGTAAGGGAAGGTAACTATTTGCTAAAGGAGATACATGAAGGATGTGGAGGATGCCATACAGGAGCTCGGGACGTGGCTCGAAGAGTGCTAAGAGCAGTATACTTTTGGCCTACCATTTTGAGAGATGCAAAAGATCTGATACGAAGGTGCGATAGATGCCAGAGGCATGACTCATTGATTCATGTGCCAGCTAAGGTATTGGGAGTGATGCATTCTCCCTGTCCCTTTGATAAGTGGTGAATAGATATAGTTGGAAAATTTCCCAAGGCACAGGGAGGAAAGGTATTCTTAATAGTGGCGGTAGATTATTTTAGTAAGTGGGCAGAAGACGAGGCCGTGCAGAAAATAGATGAGGGAACAGTGATCAGATTCCTGTGGAAAAACATCTGTTGCAGATTTGGACTACCTTGAATCCTGATATCAGATAATAGAACACAGTTCACAGGGGCTAGAGTAAGGAAGTGGTGTGAGGAAATAGGTGTGCAACAAAGATGGGTGTCAGTTACTCATCCACAGGCCAATGGTCAGGTTGAAGTAACCAATAGGACCATTGTGAATGGAATCAAGACAAAACTTGAAGGAAGCAGAGGAAATTGGCCAGAACAGTTGGATTCTGTCCTCTGGGCGTATCGAACTGGTTTCAAAACAGCCACGGGGGAAACTCCAGTTAATCTAGTATATGGAGCTTCTGCGGTTATCCCTGCAGAAGAAAGAATTGAAAGTCATAGAGTGCAGATGGACGAAGAAGACCGAAATGCGAAATTTAGAAGAGAGAATCTGGATATGGTGGCAGAAGAAAGGGAGATCGCTCGACTTAGAGCCGAGAGGTATAAAGCACAAATAAAGGCTGCATACAACAAAAAGGTACGAGGACGCAAATTGGAAAGATGGGACCTGGTATTGAGAAGAGATGATGCACTTAAACCAACTGAGAAGCTGGAGCCTAATTGGGAGGGTCCATATGTGATCGCTAGAGTGCTAAAAGGAGGAGCCTATGTGCTGCAGGATGAAGAAGGCAACAAGATGGCACGACCATGGAACATAGCGAATTTGAAGAAATACTATGTTTGATTAGAAGCAAGAATATGGATATTTAACCGTTTTCAATCAAAAGACCATGCATATTATGTAAGCATGGCAGTATTTTACAAAATTCAATGAAAAGCTCCCGGGAGTTGCGATCCACAATCCTGAGAGATCTTATAAGAAAATTTTATGTCTTCAAGATAGGAAATTTTCAGAGGGGGAGGAGCACAAGTTTTTGCTCTCTGACCTCTGAAAGTATGAAGTAAGAAAATTTTATCTTTTTAAGATAGGAAATTTTCAGAGGGGGAGGAGCACCAGTTTTTGCTCTCTGACCTCTGAAAATATGAAGTAAGAAAATTTTATCTTTTCAAGATAGGAAATTTGCAGAGGGAGAGAAGAACAAGTTTTTGTTCTCTGACCTCTGAATGTGTGAAGTATGAAAATTTTATCTTTTCAAGATTGGAAATTTTCAGAGGGGGAGGAACAGAAGTTTTTGCTCTCTGACCTCTGAAAGTATGAAGTAAGAAATTTTTATATTTTCAAGATAAGAAATTTTCAGTGGGGGAGGAGCACAAGTTTTTGCTCTCTGACATCTGAAAGTGTGAAGTAAGAAAATTTTATCTATACAAGATAGGAAATTTTTTCGGAGGGGGAGGAGACATACATATGAACATAGATTAGAAGCAAGATATGACAAGAAAATGAAAACACCAATCAGATAAGAGCAAAAGATAGTAGAATAAGATAATATCATTGTTATGAGAGCACATGCGCTCTAGAAAACACTGAAAGGCATGCAGACCTATAATAAAGGATAAGTTTGAAAAAACAAGAAAAACAAGTCAGCAGTACTAAAATTAAACTTTGTCACCATCGCCCACACCGGGCCCAGAGGAAGGAACGTTGGTGGCAGTAGCAGGATCGGAACTTGAAGAAGTACAGAGGATGTAAAGCAGAGGCTGCGCAGGAGGAAGAGCAGGATCGAAAGAGTTGGAATCAGTCAGCAAAAGGAAAACTTTCTTCGTTACAGGAAAAAACCAGGGCGCATCAACGGGAGCATCAGGGTCGCCCTTGAAGTAAGGAAAATGATTGACATCTTCCTTGGCCCGAGAAATATCAAGTTTTTCAGAAAAGCCTTTCTCTTGTGCCTGTTTAACAACAGATTTGAAACCAAGGGGAATGAAGTGGCTAGTATGAGGGGTCATATGCTCTAAGAACATGGTGCTATGATTATAAGCATCCAGCAGACCCTCATGCATCTCCTTAAGGAAGTCTTGCCCAGTAGTGGTATGAAGAATCATCCTACGACAAAAATCCACGCCTTGATTAAAATTTTGAACACTGGCTTCCGCTGATTGAGCTTTCGAAGCTGCTAACTGGGCCTCCATGCTCGCCAACTTCTCTTCCAAATTCTGGTTCCAGACATTCTTCTCTGCATTGTGACCACAAGCTTGAGTCAATTCACGAGCAATTTTAGGCAGTTCTTGGTCCTTGCGATCCAGTTCTTTGCGCAAGAGATCTGATCTAGAAAGTTTTTCACAATCCAGAAAGCAAACTTGATGAGTCAAGAACTGTGCATGCAAAGGAAAACGTATGAGTCACCTCAAAAGAAGATAAAGAAAGAGAGGCAGAGATATGGACGTACCTCAGCCAATTTTTGGTACATGGCAATGTGAAGATGATCAAATGATAAGTCAGAGGGATCGGCTGGAAGAGAATGAGGCTTAATCCACTTGAAGAAATTTAGGACAACTTCTTCCTCAGAAGCCAAAGGAGAGTCAACACCAGGAATTTCAGAAGACATCTCTTTCTGAGCTTCGGCATGAGAAGCCTGACGGGTAGACTGCCAGGTTCATTTGGGGGGAACCTTAAGGGTGTTGTAGAAGAAGAAGCCCTCTTGCCTTTGCCCTTAGGCTTAGTAGTAGCTTCCTTCTCTTTCTCCAACTTCACGATGGAAGGAGAAGGAGCAGAGATGGTAGAAGGAGCAGGAGGAGCTCCACCAACGGTGTCCTCATGATCAGTTCCTTTGGAAACTTCCAGCTGGGCTAAGGGAGTAACGTCTAGCACCTCGTTATCCTCCAGCAGAAGGGCATTCTTCCAATCCATTTCTACGAAAGAAAATAGAGATTAGAACCTTGCAATAAATGAAATAGAGACCATATACCGTTAGGATCGGTAGGGAAAGACTCTTGGTTAGTAAACCCAAAATGATACAGGGCATAATTTTCACGCAAAAGCCCGAAAATCCTAGAGTACCCATTTTTAGAAGCAACATGATTCAAGCGAATCATTACTCTCTAATCAGCTTGGGGAATTACCTCATCAAGAGGTTTAGCAGTATGAGAAGATTTCAAGGCTTTATATTGCCACCGCTCACAAGTGAAGGGCAAATTACCAGAGCGAGGAGTTACCACAAAATAATACTCTCGCCAGTTACCATCGATACTAGGAGGCTTACCCACAAAATGTGCAAGGCCCTGACTCCTAGAACTAAAGTAGTAGAACTCATCTCATTTCTTAAGATCGTGGTTGACATGGAAAATCTCAGGGGTGGGATTGCCCCCGTTTGCCTTTAGAATGAAGTAAAAGGCTAGCAGAAAGCGAATGGAGGAAGGAATTATCTGATTCAACAGGATTCGGTACAAATTGCAAGCACCCGAGAGGAAATGATGCACAGAGAAGTGGAGACCCGCATGTAACTGAGAAACCCAAAAGGCTAAGGAAGGAAAGGGAAGATGGTTGGGGCGCTCATTCTTAGTAGGGAGATCCACTAAGAAATCAGGGTGTGGCTCCAAAATCTCCCTAAGGCTTTTCAGATCTTTCTGATTTAGATGGGTATGATGCGGTACATCATTCAATCAGAATCGGTTTTTCTCCGGAATAGCTTTACGGGGACGAACAAAATGAAGAGTAGAACCAGAAGAAGTAACTGGAAGCCCTAGAACGGTTGAAGAAGAGCGATGAGAAGAACACGAGTGCGATAAATCTGCAGAGGAACTCTCCGGTCGAGAGTATCCAGAAAGAAAAGAAGCCTTCGGCATGGCTTAAGTCGATAGACCCAGCAAAAATCCGACAAGGGGAAGAGGAAAAATGAAAAGCATCAAAATTTAGACATGTAGCAAATTGTAACCTGAAAAGATTGAAGGAAGAGAAAAGAAAGTACATGTGTAGAGTCGATCGCCGGAAAGGGCAACGAAAGAAAGGGCTGTTAGTAGTGGTCCCAAAATAGAGGCAAAGACCAAAATACCCTCCTATTGAGTGAGAGGGTATAAATAGCTCTTTTCACACTTTGTTGATTTTCAAGTCACATTTTACATACTTTTTCACACAACACCTTTCACACATTCAATAATTCATATCTCGGGGGCTGACTTGATCGTCAGAGGGTCAACACCGGAATCCCTTCCGGCCCGACTTTGTGCAGATCATCAAAGGAAGGAGTGCAGCAGTGGAGAGATTCATCGGTATTCAGGGAGCAGAGAACCAATTTGTTGTTGAATAGTAGAGGAGAGGTAATATTTCTATGATGCTTCGTTTATTTGATTTAATTGTTGAGTTGGGTATTTTTTAACCCGATCAATAATGAACTAAAGTACCTCAGTGTATGAAGCAACCTCTTTTCCTCAAAGAAGGGTATTAGATTGAATGTTTAAAGATCTTTGTTGTTCATCCTCCTCTCATGTATCACATCCTTTTTGGCAAACTTCTTGTATCGGCTCTTGGAGTCAATGAAGTAGAAGTTATCTGTGCCATAGTTCTCCACATCATAGTCTGATTCATCACTACCAGCTTCAGAGTTCTCTTCATCATCACCATCAGATTCTTCTTGGTCCTCAGAGGCATTGTCCTTCTCTTCATCATCATTGGCTTCTTCATCCGTTTCAGTAGCCTGTTCGTCATTATCATTGATTAGGGTCATAATTGCATCTTTTTGCATCCGTTTCTCTATGGTTTTGATGTGCTTATATTCATATTTGACCCTAATTTGGTATAAATTGTGCTATTAACCATTTTGTGGCAAGAAAATGTATTTTGTAGTGAAAACGAGCAAAATCGGCGAAAGATGAGCAAGTTCATAAAAGTTCAGTAATTCTGAGTTGATCTAATGGAGGCAAATTATATACCATGTCGAAGGGTTCAAAGAGAGGGTCGCAACGTAAAAAGAATCGAGTCAATCGGAGCTCTAGAACTCAAGATATGAAGAAACGAGGAAGTCGAGGATCGATCGGATGAGTCGAAGCCGGGCTCATGCGACCACAAGCCCGGATTCGTGTGAAGGATCTCTAGTTCGGGCGAGGTTGGACCGCACGAATGCTCGCATGAGCCAGACTCGTGTGGTCACAGGCTTGCATTCGTGTGGATGCTCGGACAGGCGCGTTTAATGAAGGGCAAATAGGTCTAAGCATTGTGGGCACTATAAATACTCAAGGATCAGATTCTCAAAGGCATCATCTTCATTATTCCATCATTAATTTGTTCTTAGATTAGTTTAGAGAGAGATTAGAGGTAGTTTCCAAGTTGGGTTAGTGTAGATTTCAATCTTCTCTCTACAATTACTTTTGATCCAACCATTGGATCTTTAATCCGTTTGTTTCATTAGATTAGTCTCGTTATTAGCTTCGATTCTACAATTTGTTTTATGATTTGGAGCTTTGGATCAAGAGATAGCTTTTCAAGGTTTGATGCGTGTATTTCCATTCATCTACTATTGGTAAGATTTCCTTTAATTCTCTTGTTTTAGTTACTATTCATGATGTTTACATTATTAATTGTTAATTTTCATTTCTGATTAGCCATGGGCTAACCCCTTATTGCATGGTTGTATGAATACTATGGTGAATTAAGTCTCTCGTTAATCCTATGCACGAATTAGTGATCTTGATAGATTAGTTCTCTTATTAATGACTTGTATGCATACTTGGGATGTTTAATTGGATTGTATGGCTTATATGTTTTAGCAATGAAAAGAGAATTGAGCTATAAGAACCTTATGCATACCAAGTGTTTGATATTTTGCTTGTATGACCAATGAGAATTGCATATTAGCCTAAGACCTCTTAATTGGAGTGTTAGGAGTTGTAGAGGGGTCTAGACACCTAATAGAGCTCTAACTTGTGTTGTAGAGAGATCTAGACAGTAGTTGGCTTGACTAAGACACCAAGAGATCTTTTGCATGCTAGGATGGATAGGATACTAGAGGAACCATAGTAGGATTACTTCCATGTACACTTCACACTTGCTCACTTCTTTGAGGTGATAGTTAGGATTTACTATTTCTTGCTTGATATAGTAGATAGAAACCTTGATTGTTTTCTTGCTTTCCTAGCTATTAGCCTTTGTAGACATTCAATATTAACTTGATATCGCATCGTATCCCTGTGTTCGATATTTAACTTGGTTAACTTGCCACGACAACAACGACC
This sequence comes from Prunella vulgaris, assembly GCA_026898435.1. Taxonomy (NCBI): domain Eukaryota; kingdom Viridiplantae; phylum Streptophyta; class Magnoliopsida; order Lamiales; family Lamiaceae; genus Prunella; species Prunella vulgaris. The sequence continues at coordinate 17,822 of JAPKLY010000011.1, forward strand.
ACGTTCACTTGCGTGGAAATCATACACGATTTTGGCAAATAAGTTTTTGGCGCCGTTACCGGGGAAATGATCTCTTTGTCAAGCTAGTTGATGTTTGTTTACATTTCTTTTCTTTGTTTTTGTTGTTTGATTGTTACTATTCTTGGTGAGTGTTGATACTTGCTTGATTTTTGTATGAGTGAACTCACTTGAAAATGGGCGAATACAACCATTACTCGTATTCTCCACAAAATATGTCATCTCCTAATCCATATGATTAGGGTCATATTTGCATGTTTTTGCAATCATTTCTCTATGGTTTTGATGTTCTTATGTTCATATTTGACCCTAAAATGATATACTTTGTGCATTTAACCATTTTTTGCTAGAAAGTTGCGATTATAGGTGGAAACGAGCAAAACGAGGAGGAAATGAGCAAGATCGAGAAAAGTTTGGATTTTTGGAATTAATCCAATGGAAGTAATTGTCATTCCATGATAAAGAGCTTGAAGAGAGGGTCGCAACGAAAGAAGAATCGAGTTAATCTGAGTCCTAGAACTCAAGATATGATGAAAACGAGGAGAGTCGAGCATGACCCGAGCTAAGGACTCAGATTGGCAAGGAGCCCTCTCTGATCGGCAGCACCTCAAGCTACACTCGCGCACCAAATCCCTGGAGCGGTAGCTGAAGGCTCACGCGAGCTGTCGCGCGAGTGAGTTCGGCAGGATGCACGCTTGGGTTCGGCAGTTGGCGAAAGAGCGCGATCGGCAGCCGACCAGCTTGTGATCGGCAGCCATCAAGCTTGCGATCGGCAGCAGTTCAAAATATCTGAAATTTCAGGGCTATTTTCGTACTTTTGTACGTTTAATGAAGGGCATTTTGGACTAAACATTGTGGGCACTATAAATACTCCATGGATCAGATTCTCAAGGCATCTAGTTTAGAATTAAATCATAATTCAAGTTCTTAGATTAGATTAGAGAGAGAGAGAGGTAGTTACTAGTTGGGTTCTTAAGATTTCTTCTTATGATTTCGTCTATAACTTTTGATCTACTGCTTTGATCGTTGATGCGTTTACTCCTGCATCTTCGTCTCAGCTAGAGCTGCGTTTCTACCGTTTGAATTTCATTTTCATTTGTCGGATTGTTAGATAGCATTTTAGAGGTAACTTGTATCTTTCCAATTTTCATTGTAATAGGTAATCTCTTTACATTTCTTGTATGATGATGATTGTCACTAGCTTAATTATTCTTTTGTTTACCAAATTAGCCATGGGCTAATTCCTTTATGTGTTGGTGTATGACTCCTATGGAGTAATATAGTGAATATGTTGATCTTTTGAATGCAATGAGTTGTTGTATGATCAATTCTCTACATTTATGGATTGTATGAATGCTTTGCATGTTTAGTTGATCATAAGGGCCATTAGGGAGTTAGTCTCATACGAGAGTATAGCTATTTTCCAAAATCTTCTTGTATTAAGGCCAATGCATGCTAAGTGTTTGCTTAAATTCCTAAGATAGTGAGAACTATTATTAGTGAATTGGAAGGACAATTAAAGGCTTTGATGTGTATCTAGGGAGACCTTTTTGCATGTTAGCCGATTGATTGTACAAGACCTCATTGCATGATTAGGGGATACCTCACCATGTGAAACATATGATAGTACACTAGCACATATATCTCACATTTGCTCACTTTGCAACCTAAGGTGATAGGTAGTTTACTTTTTTGACGCATTAGTAGACAATAGATACCTTTCCCCTTTATTGCTTTGTTTGCTTTCGAATTGAAACAACAAATTTCCCTTACAATTCCCCATCTCCCTTGGGTTCGATAAATATTAAACTTGGTCAACTTGCCACGATAATAATGAACACGTACACTTGCGTGAGGACATATTTTGACTGAACAAGTTTTTGGTGCCGCTGCCGGGGAGACGGCTATTTTGTTTGGTTGTTTGTTATTTCTTTTATTTTTACTTGGTTACTATTGTGAGAGTTTTGATACTTGTTTCTTTCTAGGTGTATGCACACAAGGAGTCAAGGGGGAGATCTTCTACCCTTTGAATCGAATCTTGAGAATAGCCTACGAAGAAGAAGGAGAGAAGCTCGTTTGAATCAAGAGAACATGGAGAATAACATGAATGAAGTTCGAGATGAAATGAGAGAAGAAGAACCATTGAGAGGACAAGTGCATCAAGGAGAAGAGCACTTGGCTCAAAGGGAGGTTCCACAACCACAACCTATACCACATCCATACCAACCTTATCCACCACCAAATCAACCTTACTATCCACCTCAATATCCCAACTACCAAAATTACCCAATCAACCAACCATATTACCCACCACCACCACATAATTACCCTTACTATCCATATCCACCACCACCTCAATACCAACCTCAAAACCATGAACCATTATTGCGAGACTACTTTGAGCCGAGGGTGAACGAACAATATGATGGGATCAAAAGACCTCCAATTGATGCTGAAAAGTTTGAGCTTAATACAAATCTCTTGAAATTGTTAAAAGAATCTCCTTTCGAAGGATCGAATGATCGAGATGATCCAAATGCTCACCTTAATAACTTCAAGGAGATATATGACACGATCAAGTACAAAGGGATGTCGGATAGCGAGAAGAAACTTTATTTCTTCAACTTTACCTTGACTGGGAGAGCTAAAGCATGGATTCAATCTATGAATCTGAAAGCAGCTACATGGGAGGAGTTGAGTTCACAATTTCTCAAGAAATTTTACCCTCCATCAAAGATGTTAAAGGGTAGGGAAGAGATAAAGAATTTCCGACAAAAGGCGAGAGAAACCATATCTTGTGCTTGGGAAAGGTACCAAACCTTGTTGTTGGCTTGCCCTCAACATGGTTTGAGGGATGAAGACATTCTTTTGACATTTACCATAGGATTGCATGAAGGAGACAAGAATTACTTGAATTACCATAAGACCGTTCGTGAAGTGAACGAGATCATCGAAAACATAGCTGCAAATGATGCATTTCAAAGAGAGACCAATAGTGGAACGGGTGATCGAGTTGCACTTCTTGAAGAAAACATGAAAAATGTTTTGAACATGGTCTATGGAGGCCAAAACCAAAACCAAGTTCCAGCTCCTATGCAAGTAAGTGTTGTCCAAAGTCTTCCTACTCCTACTACCTCTACTCAAGAAGTGAATTACATGGGTCGTCCTCAATACAACAATTCTTTTCCAAATAATCGAAGGACATATGTAGCTCCACCTTTTAGACAACAAGGAGGTTCGTATCAAAATCAAAGCAACCCTCCTTACAACCCGAATAGGAGGCATGAAAACTTTTCATATTCTAATCCTAAGGGGGCAATCCAATTGCCACCCGGGATTGATCCGGGGTCATAGCCGCATAACAATAAGGGTAAGGGGAACATTAGAGACACCTTAGCATTGATTGGAAGAAGATGGAAAATTTTGAAGGGGAGTTTAGAAATATGAATAGTGAAATGAACAAAAGGGTTGATGACTTGTACCCTTCACAAGGAAATCAAATCAAAAGCTTGGAGTATCAACTTGGGCAAATTGCTTCGTCCTTAAGCCCACAAGTGAATAAAGGTAAGTTCCCTTCTACAACCGAAATTAATCCTCGTAAGCATTGTAATTCAATTTCGTGTGTGGAGGTTGCAAAGGAGGTTGCAAAGGAGGTTGTGGGGAATTGCCATTTGAAATTGTTTCATGACGAGATAGTGGAGGAAACATCTTGATATTGAGCTTATATGCTTAGGAGGAGTTTGAGGAGTGAATTCTTGTCATGATTATGATTAATATGTGGTTTTGAGTTGAGAATATGTGATTCATTAGCTTTAATGTGCTAGCAAATTTTAATATACCACTTTTCCAAACTTTATTAGGATTTGCAATCCGAAAAAGTTTGGGGGGGTGTGTTCGTGTTAAAGTTTCTTAATTTGCTATCATATTTGATTCATATTTGATTGATATTCATGGTATATTTTGAGTATTATGTGGAGTTATGTAGGAAAAGTACAAGAAAAAGGGTTAAAAAATAAAAAAATTTCGAAGTAGGGGAGTAAAGGTGCGATCGGCAGGTCCTAAGCATGGGATCGCGCGGGAACTGCCTGGAGCAGAAGCCGAAGGCGCGCGCGAGCTCGCGCGCGAGTGCGATCGGCAGCAAGCAAGAAGTTGTTCGACAGATTGAATATTCGTGTGAATGCACTGCCGAACAACGCGATCGGCAGCTTTCCCGACCAGGATCGCGCGACGTGTCTGAGAGTTTGATTTTTGACCAATTTGGGTCAAACTTTGAACATAATTTTCAAGGTAAGCCCACTAACCCTCTTCCCTTTTAAATACACTTTTTCATACACAAACACACACTCAAAATTCTTGCACTCTCTCTCAAAACTCACTACAAAAAAAAGAAGAAAAGAAAATTTTTACTTCTCAAATTTTCGACCTCTTCTCGTTAAATCTTTCTACAGGTATGTTCCTTTCACTCTCCTCTATCTAATTCTTGTAATATTGTAGAGAATCCATGGTGACATTATCATGAATTAGAAATTGAATATCTAGGGTTCTTGAGCATTTAATTAGGGCTTTTAAATTTTATTGAGTTTTTGTGCAATTGATGATGCATATATGCTACATTGTTGATGGGTAATCATTTAGGAACCTAATTGCATGCCAATTTTGTGAATTTTGGACTTAATTGAGGATTGAAATTTTGGGGTTAGGAATAGTGATGAATTTTGGAAATTTTATGCTAAATTTGGGTTGTCATGATTTTGTTGTGCTAATTGTTAATGGGTATGAATATATTGATGCTAGGTTGGGTTGATTATATTGATTCACCTATTTGTTTGGATTATTTGAGATTTCATCGATGAATGATATTGGCACAACTCTTAGTTTCCATGACTAATTCATGAATTCTTAGTTATCACCCATTGTGTTCAATCTTAGTATGCTTGTTGAGTAAAGAGTGATTTGGCATGAATATATTTTTGCTTAAGTTCCTATCTTGAGAACCCAACCCTATGTGCATTGGGTAGATGATTTTCTAGTTCATCATATTCTTTGTTGTTCACATGTGGTATTTTGTAGGAATGACTAGGAAAGGAAAAGGAATAACTACAAGTTCCAATATAAACGAGAAGTGGAATGATCCCACTTTAGAAGAAGCATGTCAAGTAAAGTGTGGAGATAAACCATCCAATCATGAACTCTATTTCGGGGATAACAATACGTATTTCAAATTATTTGCAAAAGTGAGGAATATTGAGTTCTACACGGGAAGGTATTATGATAAGAGAACTACCACACATTGCAATTTTGGTGAAGATGTTGAATAGTTGTTTGAAAGGATCGGTTGGAAAGGTCTACTCTCCATGGAGTTCTATAGGTATTCCACAGCGGCATGCATTGAAGTCTTTAGCACATTGATAATGGTGGAGGTTGATGGAGTTCCTACCAAGGCCAAGTTTCTGTTTAAAAATGAGGACTACGTCTGAACCACCGATCAAGTCAACCAAATCTTTTGTTGTGTGGACAAAGTTCCTAGGCATCACTTCTATTCTTGGGAGAAATTCACTCGAGCATAAGAGACGTGGAAATTTATTAGTAAAGATGGAGGACAGTATGTGGCCCAAAGTTCTAAGGCATCTCGCCTTGCAAATCCTATCTTGGTTTATGTGCACAAGGTGCTAGCAAACACTGCTTTTGCTAGAAACGAAGGGAGTAGAGTTCAGGGCGAAGAGTTATTTATTCTCCATTCCATGTTAACGTCCAAGAAAGCTAATTTTGGCGCTTATCTTTTGAAGAATCTTAGCCACCAAGCCACGAGGGAAAATTGCTGTTATGGTGGATTAATCACATTCATGATGCAAAAGGGAAGTCCAACAAGGAATAGAGAGGTTATTGCACCCGAGCTCGTTGATTTGACCTTCATGATCAACACAAAAATTTTCAAGGAGAAGGGAAATGTCATTTGCATTATAGTGACAAACTCAAAAGACCTTTTCCCTTTACTCGATTACGAACTCCTTACAGTGACAAAAGGGGAGAATTTGTTGCTTAACTCTACTTTGCACTTGCAAATCAAAGAGGAGTTTAATCGAAGGGCGTTTAAGAGAATGAGGGGTGAATCAAGCTCTCAACCCCAAGAGGATGTGCAAGAAGAGGAACATGAGCCGATGCAAGAGGAGTACTATAATCAGTGGGGTGGACATGTGTTTGAGGGATTGACTTATGATGAATGGGGCCATGAGGTAAGGTCGTTGAGGACAGATGTGGATGATCTTATGAATCATTACTCGTTCCTTCTAGCAGACATTACTAGATTGACCGATAGCTATCATCTTCTCAACAATACGGTGGACTCCATCAATAGGAATGTGAAAACTATGTCCCATAATATGGAAGAGATTTTGGAAGCGCAGCGGGCTATGATGAACTGGCACATCGGAGAGGGGCACTTCACTCATCCTCGTTATCCTCCTTCGTGAAGTGATGATTTCTATCTAACTTCATAAGGATGGGTAATACTTTCTTATCCCTATCATGCTTCTATCCCGAATTCTTAGTTTAATTTGTTTTGTAATGATATTGTTGATGATGTTGGTACTTTTTCGGTAGCTTTATCTTGATATTTGCTTTGTGATGGATTATATTTGACCTTTGATTTTATTTCTTATGATGCTATTTTCTTTGAGCTTTATTCTTGTGCATTGCTTGATATTGTCTCCACTTCTTTGCTAAACTTTTTAGACCTATGGTCCAAAAAAGTTTGGGGGGTGTGATCGTTTAGTCATTTTCTTAGCAATGCTATTATCATATTGATTTTTAATGCTTCTATGATGTTTTAGACCATATGCTTATTGTGAGGCCATGTTTTGCTTATATTGATGGCCATATTGTTGTTTGCTTTGAGTAGTGAATGCATGAGATATGCTTATTGTTGTATGGTGAGTTGAAAGTCATGATTATTGTAGTGGATTTATTACTTGATTCTTGTCTTATCTTTGACACTTTTGATTTCATGATTCTTGAAATTTCAATGACATGAGCATTTTTTATATGATATGAGTCTTGATCACCTTAAACCCGTGAGTTTTGAGCCATATATACCCATTTCAATCAAGAACGGATGATATTTTTTTAAGTGAGTTCCACACATGTGCATTATACTCTAAAACTTGGCTTTGGTCTTATTTGAGGCTACATTAGATAATGATTTCACATGAGATGATATGAGGCATTTTCTTTGATCTATATTGAGCCACTTTGCCCTATGAGCCTACCAATGATAGTGCTATCCTTTGCGCACCATGTTGTGCCTATAATCCTTTCCTTTGGCTAACCACACTTTAGGCCATTTTCATTCCTTTTTTCATTCCTTTGATGAAGAAATTGGTGGCCAAGGTGGAAAGAAATTCTATGCATGGATTGTTATGAAAAGAATGTTTGAAGGCAAGTGCTTGCAAGAAATTGAAAAAGATTGACTTTTTGAAAAATTATAGTCAAGTTTGACTCTAGTGTTGTGAGTATGTTCACAATATGTTAAGAAGGCAAGAATGATTCTTTGAAGTGTGATTTTGAAAGATCATGAAGATGAGATTGCTATTTGCATGAAGAGGTGAATGATCTCTACTTTGATTCCTTCTATGCTTTACTAATCATACTTAGTCACTTTTATCCATATGTTCCTTCCCTACCAAAGAGCCAACACTTCAACCTTTAAAAGTCCTCATTGATGTGTGATTCATTTGTCATTACAAGTGGTGGAGAAATGATTAGGGTCATAATTGCATGTTTTTGCATCCATTTCTATATGGTTTTGATGTGCTTATGTTCATATTTGACCCTTAAATGCTATACTTTGTGCATACAACCCTTTTTGGTTAGAAAGTTGTGTTTTGAAGTGAAAACAAGCAAAAATAGGCAAGAGACGAGCACGCTCGTAAAAGTCCAGAATTTGTGAGTTGATCTAATGGAGGCAAATGATAGACCATGTTGAAGAGTTCGAAGAGAGGGTCGCAATGGAAAAAGAATCGAGTCAATCGGAGCTCTAGAACTGAAGATATGAAGAAAACGAGGAAGTTGAGGATCGATCGGACAAGTCGAGGCCAAGCTCGGGCGCAGCCAGGCCAGACTCGTGTGATCATGACCTTGCACTCGTGCGACACATCTCTGGTTCGGGCGAGGTTGTGTCACAGGAGTGATCACACGAGCTGGACTCGTGCGACGACTGTGCACACTCGTGTGATGCCCCAGACTTCACATTTTAGAAGGGCTGTTTCGTCTTTTCGCGCGTTTAATGAAGGGCATTTTTGACCATGCATTGTGGGCACTATAAATACTCTAAGGATCAGATTCTCAAGGCATCCAAATCACATTAGTTCATAATCATAGTTAAATTCTTAGATTAGAGAGAGAGAGGTAGTTACTTGTGGGTTTCTTAAGATTTCTTCTCACAAATTCTTAGAAAACTTTTGATCTACCGCTTTGATCGTTGATCCGTTAATTCCTGCATTCTCGTCTGGTCTAAGGCTACATTCTCACCGATTGAATTTCAATTTCCATTGTCGGATTGCTAGTTAGCATTTTAGAGGTAAATTGTATCTTTCCAATTTTAATTGTAATAGGTAATTCTCTTTACATTTCTTGCTTAATGATGATTGTTTCTAGCTTAATTGTTCTCATGTTTACTCAATTTGCCATGAGCTAATTCCTTTATGTGTTAGTGTATGATTCCTATGAAGTAGTGTTGTGATATGTTGATCTTTTGAATGCTTTGAGTTGTTGTATGATCAATTCTCTACATTGATGGATTGTATGAATGCTTGCATGTGTAGATGATAATAAGGGCCATTAGGGAGTTAGTCTCTTGCGAAAGTAGAGCTATTTTCCTAAACTTTCTTGTATTAAGGCCAATGCATATCAAGTGTTTGATAAAATTCCTAAGATAGTGAGAATTATCTCTAGTGAATTGGATGAACAATTAGAGGCTTTGATATGTTATTAGGGAAACCTTTTGCATGTTAGAGTGGCTTGCCCATTGATTATACACAATCTTATTGCATGATAAAGTTATACTTCACTCCATGAAAAATAGGATAGTACACTAGCACATTTCTCTCACATTAGCTCACTTTGCAACCCAAGGTGATAGGTAGTTTTCTTCTTTGACGCATTAGTAGACGATTGATACCTTGCCCCTTAATTGCTTTGTTAGCTAGCCAATTGAAACAATAAATTTTCCTAACAAGTCCCCATCTTCTTTGGGTTCGATATACATTAACACTTGGTCAAGCTTACCACGCTAATAGCGAACACGTACACTTGCGTGAGGACTCATTTGCACCGAACAAGTTTTTGGCGCCATTGCCGGGGAGACGGCTAGTTTGTTTGGATGTTTGTTGTTTCTTTTATGTTTGAATTTTGTTGGTAATATTGTGAGAGTTTTGATACTTGTGGTGATGTGTGTTTACATGTTTTTCTTTGTTTCTTTGTATGTTCTTAATCATGCTCGGTGAGTGTTGATACTTGCTTATTTTTGTAGGAATGAACTCAATAGAAGATGGACGCATACAACCATTACTCGTATCCTCCACAATACACATACCCTCCTCAACCATACACCTATCAACCAAATCCATATTCACCATCTCAATATCAACCACCGCCTCAACAATCCTACCACCACCCATACCATTATCCCTATCCTTATTCCTCTCCCTATCCTTATTCATCTCCATATCCATATCCATATTCATATCCTCCTCCTTCCCACATGTCTAAGGAAGAAGAAGTAGAAAAAGAAGAGAAAGAGAAAGATGAACAAAAAGAAGACATATATGATCTAATTGATAGATTTCTTGAAGAGAATCAAGATTTAAATGATTAAGATTTCAAGATAATCTTGAACTACAATGAAAAAGGATCTTATACTCCTTCTTCTTTCACTATTCATACTAAATCTCTTAATGTTGATATTTATGATTCTACTTCTTTTGCTAAATTTGATAGGAATCAAGTGAAAGAACAAGAAATGGAGGAGAAGGAAAGAGATGATTCAAAAGGAGGAAAAGAGAATAATCAAGAAGAGGAGGAGAAGGAGGTGAAGGAACAAGAAGAAGAGGTGAAAGAAAAAGAAGAAGGGGATAAGGAAGTTGATGATTCAAGAGGAGGAGAGGAGAATGATCAAGAAGAGGAAGATAAATGTCCACTCATGGACTTGAGCTTAATTGAAGAAAAACAACAAATTGAAGTTGAAGAGGAGCCTACAATTGAAATGAGCATTTCTCTACCCTTAGACTCTTCTACTTGTGCTATACTTGATCATGTTGTTGATTGTGAATTTGTCTTACCTCTTGAGAGATTTGATTATAAGGTTGAGTTAAGAATTTTTTTGAACATTTTTTATAATCGGAAATGGGGGTGGATATGTAGATGAGAAAAGATGAAGAAAAATTTGCTTGGGCTTATAAATTCAAAATGATAAGGAAGGTAGGTGTTTGGGGTAGAAATCCTACTTGTTTCCTTGATCATTATGCTTTGAGATTTATGTTTGATGGGAGAAATGCCAAATATCCTTGGCCATTTAGCTAACATTGGTGTCGTCCGGCTAGGGGACGTTAAATCCAAGCACTAGATGGGAGGCAACCCATCCTTAAAAATGTTGCTTCTTTTGTTGTTTGCTTGGTAGTTAGATATTTTGTTGCTAGTTGTTTTCATGAAGGAATTTGAAGCTAAGGGATGTGTTTTGGATTTCTTGAACGTTGATATGAGGTGGTGTATTTTATTATCTTGGTTGGTGCATGTGATTTATACTAGTTTGGGGGTGTTACCTCTTGTATATATGGTGATTTCTTGGCTTACTTGAGCTTATATATGCTTTATTGGTCATTGATTCATGGGAAATCCTATTTTCATCACTTTTTTCCAAACTTTTAGGATCCTTGATCCAAAAAAGTTTGGGGGGATGTGTTCGTTCTTCATATTGTAGATTTGCAATGACATTTGTGAGCTCTAGAAGGATGTGTTGAGGATAATTCTTTTCAGTTGGCCAAGAAGGACATTTTCGTGTAAGAGGCAAGTTACTCTCCTATTCTTAATCCCAACTCAAGGTATGTCTTTACACTTATCTCTCCCAATTTGTTTCTATTCCTAGGTTTAGTTTGCTTGACTTTAGATGGCTACTTTGAGCTTAAGTGTTGATTCTTGTGGTATTGTGCTTTGAATTGTGCATTGCATGATCTTTTCTCCACTCTTGGCCAAACTTTTTAGACCCTTGGTCCAAAAAAGTTTGGGGGGTGTCTTCGTTTCGTAAATCTCATTGTAATGTTATGCTTTTGTTGATTCTTATTGTTCCTATGATGTTTTGGACCTTATCCTTATATGATGCTTTATTTTTGCTTGTTATTTTTGCCATATTGTTGCTAGCTTTGAGTAGTGTGGCATGAGATATGTTTATGGTTGTGTGGATGAGTTGAAAGTTCATATTGGATGTGGTGGAGTTATGGCTTGATTCTTATCTTGTCTTTTGTGCTATGAATTTGATGATACTTGAGATTTTGATGATACGAGCATTTTTTATATGAGATGAGTCATGATCACCTTATACCCGTGAGGTTTTGAGCCATTTATGCCCGTTTCAATCTTGAACGGATGATATTTCTTTGATGTGAGATCCACACATGTGCATTATACTCTAGAACTTGGCTTTGGTCTTGTTTGAGGATACATTAGCTATTGATTTCACACGATATGATTTGAGGCATTTTCTTTGATCTACATTGAGTCACTTTGCCCTATGAGCCTACCTTGATATTATTATCCATTGCTTACCATTTTGTGCCTATAGACCTTTCCTTTGGCTTACCACACTTTAAGCCATTTTCCTTCCTTTTTGGAACTCTCTTGTCCCTATGATTAGTAGAGTGAAAAGAAGGAAGGAAGATTGGTGATATGATGAAGAACATGGTGGCCTAAAGTGGAAGATATGAAGAATTTTATGCATGGATTGAAATTTTTTTGAAAAAAAGGCAAGTGCTAGCAAAGCATGAGAAAAAGTTGACTTTTGTTGAAAATATGGTCAAGTTGACCTTTGTTGTAAGTTTGGCTAAAAGTTGCAAAGAAGGGAAGAATGATCTTGAAAGTGTGATTTTGAAGAGCATGAAGAATGTGCACAATTGCATGAAGATGTGAATGACTATTACTTGATTCCTTCTATGCTTTATTAATCATACTTAGTCACTCTAATCCATATCTATCCTTCCCTACCAAAGAGCCAACATTACAACCTTATGAAAGTCCTCATTGATGTGAGAATGATTCGTCATTTCAAGTGGTGGAGAATTTGAGACTTGAGCCAAGCTTATGGTAGTATTTGTATCATTGTGTGAAGATTGAGAGAACATCAAACACTTGAGAGATGAGTTATACACTTCTATGTGAGGATCATGACTTGTTGATTTGACAATTTGTTCATTGATTCGATTTTGATTGTTGATTTGATGAAATTGTATTTTAGACTTGTTTGATATTGAGCTATGATTCTAGGGCATTTGATCTTGTGCTTGATGCTTCGTACATACAATTATTCCCCTATCTTATGCCTTGGTTGCTCGAGGCCGAGCAACAATCTAGTTTGGGGGTGTGATTAGGGTCATAATTACATGTTTTTGCATCCATTTCTATATGGTTTTAATGTGCTTATGTTCATATTTGACCCTTAAATGCTATACTTTGGGCATATAACCCTTTTTGGCTAGAAAGTTGTGTTTTGTAGTGAAAACGAGCAAAAATTGGAAAGAGAAGAGCACGTTCGTAAAAGTCCAGAAATTGTGAGTTGATATAATGGAGGCAAATGATAGACCATGTCAAATATTTCGAAGAGAGGGTCGCAATGGAAAAAGAATCGAGTCAATCGGAGCTCTAGAACTCATGATATGAAGAAAACGAGGAAGTCGAGGATCGATCGGACAAGTCGAGGCTGAGCTCGAGCGCAGCCAGGCCAGACGCGTGTGACCATGAGCTTGCACTCGTGTGACACATCTCTGGTTTGGGCGAGGTTGTGTCACACGAGTGATCACACGAGCTGGACTCGTGCGACGACTGTGCACACTCGTGTGATGCCCCGGACTTCACATTTTCGAAGGGCTATTTCGTCTTTTCGCGTGTTTAATGAAGGTCATTTTTGACCAAGCATTGTGGCACTATAAATACTCTAAGGATCAGATTCTCAAGGCATCCAGGTCACATTAGTTCATAATCATAGTTAAATTCTTAGATTAGAGAGAGAGAGGTAGTTACTTGTGGGTTTCTTAAGATTTCTTCTCACAAATTTTTAGATAACTTTTGATCTACCGCTTTGATCCTTGATCCGTTAATTCCTGCACTCTCGTCTGGTCTAAGGCTACATTCTCACCGATTGAATTTCAATTTCCTTTGTCGGATTGCTAGTTAGCATTTTAGAGGTAAATTGTATCTTTCCAATTTTAATTATAATAGGTAATTCTCTTTACATTTCTTGCTTAATTATGATAGTTCCTAGCTTAATTGTTCTCATGTTTACTCAATTAGCCATGAGCTAATTCCTTTATGTGTTAGTGTATGATTCCTATGGAGTAGTGTAGTGATATGTTGATCTTTGGAATGCTTTGAGTTGTTGTATGATCAATTCTCTACATTGATGGATTGTATGAATGCTTGCATTTGTAGATGATAATAACGGCCATTAGGGAGTTAGTCTCTTGTGAAAGTAGAGCTATTTTCCTAAACTTTCTTGTATTAAGGCCAATGCATATCAAGTGTTTGGTAAAATTTCTAAGATAGTGAGAATTATCTCTAGTGAATTGGATGAACAATTAGAGGCTTTGATATGTTATTAGGGAAACCTTTTGCATGTTAGAGTGGCTTGCCCATTGATTATACACAATCTTATTGCATGATAAAGTGATACTTCACTCAATGAAACATAGGATAATACACTAGCATATTTCTCTCACATTTGCTCACTTTGCAACCCAAGGTGATAGGTAGTTTACTTCTTTGACGCATTAGTAGACTATAGATACCTTGCCCCTTAATTTCTTTGTTAGCTAGCCAATTGAAACAATGAATTTTCCTTACAAGTCCCCGTCTCCTTTGGGTTCGATATATATTAAAATTTGTTCAAGCTTACCACGCTAATAGCGAACACGTAAACTTGCGTGAGGACTCATTTACACCGAACAAGAATGTACACTTTAGCCAAGCTTATGGTAGTATGTGTATGTGGTGTGATGTATGAGTGAGCCTAAACACTTGAGGGTTGAGCTAAACACTTATCTTGTGAGGATCATAACTCATTGATTTGATATTGTGCTTATTGATTTGATTTTGATAGATGAATGGATGATATTGTATCCTAGATTTGCTAGACATTGAGTGATGATTCTATGGCATTGATCTTGTGCTTGATGCTTCATACATACAATTATTCCCCTATCTTATGTCTTCGTTTGGGGGTGTGATTAGGGTCATAATTGCATGTTTTTGCATCCATTTCTCTATGGTTTTGATGTACTTATGTTCATATAAATTTGACCCTAAAATGATATATTTTGTGCATTTAACCCTTTTTGGCTAGAAAGTTGTGATTATAGGTGGAAACGAGCAAAACGAGGAAGAAATGAGTAAGATCGAGAAAAGTTTGAATTTTTTGAATTAAGCCAATGGAAGTAATTATCATTCCATGATGAAGATTTTGAAGAGAGGGTCGAAATGAAAGAAGAATCGAGTCAATCGGAGTCCTAGAACTCAAGATATGACGAAAATGTGGAGAGTCGAGCATGACCCGAGCTAAGGACTCAGATCGGCAAGGAGCCCTCTCAGATTGAAAGCACCTAAAGCTACACTCATGCACCAAATCCTTGGAGCGGCAGTCGAAGGCTTACGTGAGCTGTCGCCCGAGTTAGTTTGGAAGGATGCACGCTTGGGTTCGGCAGTTGGCGAAAGTGCACGATCGGCAGCCGACCAGCTTGCGATCGGCAGCCATCAAGCTTGCGATTGGCAGCAATTCAAAATATCCAATATTTCAGGGCTATTTTCGTACTTTTGTGTGTTTAATGAAGGGCATTTTGGACTAAACATTGTGGTCACTATAAATACTCCAAGGATCAGATTCTCAAGGCATCTAGTTTAGAATCAAATCATAATTCAAGTTCTTAGATTAGATTAGAGAGAGAGAGAGGTAGTTACTAGTTGGGTTCTTAAGATTTCTTCTTACGATTTCTTCTATAACTTTTGATCTACCACTTTGATCGTTGATCCGTTTACTCCTGCATCTTCGTCTCAGCTAGAGCTACGTTTCTACCGTTTGAATTTCATTTTCAATTGCCGGATTGTTAGATAGCATTTTAGAGGTAACTTGTATCTTTCCAATTTTTATTGTAATAGGTAATCTCTTCACATTTCTTGTATGATGATGATTGTTTCTAGCTTAATTGTTCTTTTTTTACCAAATTAGCCATGGGCTAATTCCTTTGTTTGTTGGTGTATGACTCCTATGGAGTAATGTGGTGAATATGTTGATCTTTTAAATGCTATGAGTTGTTGTATGATCAATTCTCTACATTGATGGATTGTATGAATGCTTTGCATGTTTAGTTGATCATAAGGGCCATTAAGGAGTTAGTCTCATACGAGAGTATAGCTATTTTCCTAAATCTTCTTGTACTAAGGCCAATGCATACTATTATTAGTGAATTGGAAGGACAATTAGAGGCTTTGATGTGTATCTAGGGAGACCTTTTTGCATGTTAGAGTGGCTAGCCGATTGATTGTACAAGACCTCATTGCATGATTAAGGGCTACCTCACCATGTGAAACATAGGATAGTATACTAGCACATATCTCTCACATTTGCTCACTTTGCAACCCAAGGTGATAGGTAGTTTACTTTTTTGACGCATTAGTAGACAATAGATATCTTTCCCCTTTATTGCTTTGTTTGCTTTCGAATTGAAACAACAAATTTCCCTTACAATTCCCCATCTCTCTTGGGTTCGATAAATATTAAACTTGGTCAACTTGCCACGACAATAATGAACACGTACACTTGTGTGAGGATACATTTTGACTGAACACCATACATTTATCAACATTACCATTTAAAACCCCAACCACTTTCGATAAAATCTCCATGCTAGAAGAGTGTATGAAGTACATAATGATGATGTTATGGAACCAAATCCAAATTCCACTACCTCCACAAGAAGCTTCTTATCCTTCTAACTCATATACATCTCAAGATTCCTACTCCTATGAAGATCCACATTCCTACACTTTACCCTCTCGTATGCCATGCCATCAAGAAGAAACTCCTCCTAGTTATGTAGAAGAGGCTCTAGCTCAAATCCTCAATCAACTCGAAGAAATTCAAAGGGAGAATGAAAGAAGTTTTAAAGAGACAAATAGGAAGATTGATAAACATTTCCAAGCTCAAGGAGATCAAATCAAGAGCTTAGAGCTCCAATTGGGGCAATTGACCCAACAAGCCCGTGAGATTTGCGAAATGTCATATCAAGATTCCTACTCTCATCATGACTATACATGCTCCTACACTCCATATCTTCCTATGACCTTCCATCAAGAGGACAGCTATGAGCACGAAATTTTAGATCACATTCTCAAGAAATTGGAAGAAATGATAATGGAAGGTAAAAGGTACTTAGAGAGGACAAACAAGAAGTTTGATGAAATGTTCATGTCTCGAAGACATCAAATCAAGAGTTTGGAGTTCCAAATGGAGCAATTGAGCATTCAAGCCAATAGGATGTTTGAGAAGGAAGATGGGGGTAATGATGAGGAAAAAGGGGATGTGGAAGATGAAGATGATAAGAATCATGAGGTGATTAAATTTCTTTATATTGTAGATTGTATTGGAACTCAAATGTCTATTGAACCTTCTCATGCTTACATTGACTATGAAATTTCTATTATTAATGATGCTATTGCTTACAAATTTCCTCATGCTATATTGATTAGGAATCAAGAAGAAAAGAAGGATGGACTAGAAGAAGAAGAAAGAGAAGAGTGTGTAAAGGAGGAGGAAAAAGAAGAAATTGATGAAAGTGAAGAGGATGAAGAAGCTAGAGATGATTATGAAGAGATCAAATTTACTCCTGCTCAAAATACTTCTGATTTTAAGAGCTTTATGAATCCTTTTTACGATTATATTGAGTATGATATTAATCCTCTTTATGGTGATAATGAATATGATACTTCCTTTGTATATATTGATAGGAATCAAGAACAAGAAGTGGAGGATAAGAAAAGAGAAGATTCAAGAGAAGGAAAAATGAAGATTCAAGAGGAGGAGAAAGGACTAGAAGAGGAAGATGAAGATCCATTCATGGACATGTGCATGATGGAAGAAAAACAACAAAATGAAGTAGAGGAGGAGCCTACAATTGAAATGAGCATTTCTCTACCCTTGGATTCTTCTACTTGTGCTATATTTGATAATGTTGTTTATTGTGAATTTATCTTGTCTCTTGAATTGATTGATGATAAGATTGAAATGAGAATCCTCTTGAATCTATTTGATATTAAGAAATGGGGGTGGAATGGTGTTTTGAGAAGAAATGAAGAAGAATTTGCATGTGCTTACAAGTATAAAATGATAAGGAAAGTAGGGGCGTAGGGTAGAAATCCTACTTGTTTCCTTGATCATCATGCTTTGAAATTGATATATGATTGGGAAATTGATACATATCCTTGGCCATTTAGCTAACATTGGTGTTGTCCGGCTAGGGGACGTTAAATCCAAGCGCTAGATGGGAGGCAACCCATCCTTAAAATATGTTGCTTATTTTGTTGTTTGCTTGGTAGTTAGATATTTTGTTTCCTAGTTGTTTTAATGAAGGAATTTGAAGCTTAGGGATGTGTTTTGGATTTCTTGAACATTCATAGGAGATAGTGTGTTCTTTTACCTTGGTCGGTGAATGTGATTTATCCTAGTTTGGGGGTGTTGCTTCTTGGTATATATTGTGTTTCTTGGTTGACTTAATCTTGTTTATGGTTTTATTGGTCTTTGATTCATAGCAAATCTTATTTTCATCACTCTTTTACAAACTTTTAGGATCTTTGATCCGAAAAAGTTTGGGTGTGTCTGTTCTTCATCAAATGTTGATTTGCAAGGATAATTAATGTGATTTGTGAGCTCGAGAAAGGTGTGATGAGGAGATTTTTCTTCCTACTCGGCCAAGAAGGACATTCTCATGTAAGTGGCAAGGCACTCTCCTATTCTTAATCCCAACTCAAGGTATGTCTTTACACTTATCTCTCCCTATTTGCTTCCATCCTTAGGTTTAGTTTGCTTGATTGTAGATTGCTATTTTGAGCTTAATTGTGATTCTTGTGGTATTTTGTGCTTTGATTGATGCATTGCATGATCTTTTCTCCACTCTTTGCCAAACTTTTTAGACCCTTGGTCCAAAAAAGTTTGGGGGGTGTCTTCGGTTCGCAAATCTCATTGTAATGCTATGCTTTTGATGATTTTAGTGATTTCTTATGCTTTCGATGTTGGGGAATTAAATGCGGATCTATTCGGGATAAACGCTAAATATAAATTTAAGCCTACAATTAATATCATGATTTAAACATAATTAAATCAAATAATTGTATACCCAACAACAGGCTTTGCAAGCAAAACATATGAACATATAATATCACGTAAAGCCCTAAACATGCAAAACTAAGGGATTTAGTGAATTATACCTCTTGGAGAAAAGGCAGTTTCTGAGACAAAAGGCGTATTTGGTTGAGCTACTTTCGCAAGACTGTTGAGATCAAAAGCGTCCTTTGAGATCCTTTACTTGAAGAGTAGTGTCAACAATGAACTTGAAGGCGTCCTTCTTGAGACCCTCAAATTGACAAACCCAAAAACCTTCTCAAGTATTCCCTTGTCCTTATTCGTACACCCGGTGGGAGGCCACACAAATAATCACAACACAAGGAAAGAAAAATTTTTGTTGCCCTCACACTATGATTTTCAAAAATCACCCTTCAATCATGAATTATCTGAAGTCTTGTATCATCTCATACTTATAATGAGAATACAAGATCTTGAATATGTTGAATATCTTGAATATCTAATATTTTCAAATCTTGATTATCATGAATATCAAATATTCTAATCTTGATAATCCTGAATATTAAATATTCAATTCTTGCTATTTAATAATTTTTGAAAATATCATAATATATTTTAATTCAATGAGATCTTGATTTTATTAGATATTCTTGTATTCAAGATACATATCTATTTTTCATAAAATCTCTTATGAATTTAATACATTAAATTTAAGAAATAATGGTTATTTGGGCCCAAAATTATTTCTTTTATTTTAATCACGTTATTCATTGTTGGACATTTAATTTGGCTACTTGAGTGGCCTTTAGGGGAATTAAGATTGGACCTCCTAATGGGTCTTGAATTCTAACATTGAGCCCAATGTCATTTAACCCATTAACATCAATCTCACTCCACTATAGGATTAATGTTGTACTATCCATCTTAACCCATATTACAATCATATGGCTCCCGATCATTATTTCCAGTGTTTAAGATTCTCTTGTTCATTAATTAATCAAGCCACTGAACGCTTTAATTAATTTAACATCTTAACCTTGGAGTAAGGATAGCTCTTCTTTATCACCATACCGAAAACAAATTCCACTTGCAAGATTTAGTATGACGAACGTTTAGAGCCCACCAAGGGGACTAATCATGCAAGACTCTCCAAGCACACGTTCCTCTGTATTAAATCTTAGCAACTGTCATGTTCTCAATGGCGTCACCCAAGATGCGAAGTATTGAGTCTTATTGACTCTCTACCCATAACAAAATAAAGTGCCACACACGGATCACACACAGTCCTATTTAAGGGACAGAGGTTGAGAAATAAACGACCACTGAGGTCTAATTCTTCATCCCATAAATCAGTACAGAAGAATTACCTCTCTGTAGGTCCTCTTCAATGCATCAGCATGTACTAGTGCAATCCCTTGGTCAAGATAAGCCAATCTGGGATCTACACATCAACCGTTTACCAATGGGGTGTTCAAATCCCATCTAAGTTTTGAATTTAGTACTTGTTACAAGAAACTGATAATGTGATCTTGCTGTGAGTTATTCGGGGATCACCACACTTATTTATAGTGTAACTTGTACTATTATATTTGTACGGGTTACAATAAATAAATAACATTCATATTATTTAAAGCACAGTGATAAAAGATTTATTTTAGATAAAGCTCAAAGATTCAGTTTAGTTACACAAAGTAAAAGCATACTTTCTAGTATAACCCTAACAATCTCCCACTTATACTCAAAGTCTGCTTTTTAGTATACTACATCATATCTATGTGCTACACATGTCCTAATAATTTCTCCCACTTATACTCAAAGCAGATTGGCAACACACTTGACTCCCATTCCTTCCACATGTCTCTCGAATATACATAGAGGCAGACACTTTGTGAGAGGATTAACTAGGTCATCTTCCGATGCGATCTTTGTCATATCTTCATGTCCTCTCTTAATGATTTCTCGTCTAAGATTGTATATGCTTAAATGTGTTTGTTGGCCTTGTGGACTCTTGGTTCCCTTGAATTTGCAACTGCCCTAGCATTACAATGCTAGACGAATTCGAAATTTTATCCAAGTCCACTTAGAAGATCTTGAGACAAACTGATTCCTTCACTGCTCCATAAGCAGTTACTTATTCGGCTTTCATGGTAGAATCAGTGATGCACACTTCACCATATCATGGCTCCTTCCCCAAACAAAACACATTACCCGAGGTAGATCTATATGGAATTTATATCTGATTGGAAATCCGAGTCCGAATAACCAACGGGGATTAGACTATTTGACTGATAAACCAACATTCTATCTCGAGTTCGCTTGAGATATTTCAGAATGTTTTTAACAGCCGTCCGATGCTCTTTCCCAGGGTTACTTTGATATCGTGCTACCATGTCTATGGCAAAGTAGATATCCGATCTCGTACACAGCATAGCATACATGAGGCTTCCAACTGCCGAAGCATATGGGATGCCTTTCACGCAATCTATCTCTTCTTGTGTCTTCGGACACATCTCTTTAGATAGATATATTCCATGTCTAAAGGTACAAAACCTTTCTTGGAATTTTGCATGCTGAACCATTTCAAAAACTGTATCTATGTATGAAGCTTGCGATAAGCCGATCATTCTTTTCTTGCGATCTCGAGTAATCTTGATCCCTAAGATATGACCAGCTTCCCCTAAGTCCTTCATATCAAACTGATTTGACAACCATACCCTTACGTCTGATAACACCGCTACATTGTTTCCAATGAGCAAAATGTCATCTACGTATAGTATCAAGAATACCACGACAGTTCCGACATACTTCTTGTACACACAACTCTCAAACACATTTTGATCAAAACCATAAGATTTTATTACTTGATCACAACATTGATTCCAAGCTCACTGATTAGGGTCATAATTGCATGTTTTAGCACTCATTTCTATATGCTTTTGGTGATATTATGTTCATATTTGACCCTATTATGTGATACTTTGTGTATTTAACCCTTTTTGCCTAGAAAGTTGTGATTGTAGGTGAAAACAAGCAAAATGAGGAAGAAACGAGCAAGATCAAGAAAAGTCCAAATTCTGGAGTTGAGCAAAATGGAGAAATTGCTATATTATGTTGAAGTGCTTGAAGAGAGGGTCGCAACGAAAGAAGAATCGAGTCAATCGGAGTTCTAGAGCTCAAAATATAATAAAAACAAGGAAGTCACGCATCGACCGAGACTAAGGCCTCGGGCGACACGGACTCCTTCTTCGGAAGACAAGCTTCGCGCGACCCAATTACCTGGAAAGATAGCCATTTGTCGAGTTGGTTGTCGACCAAGCTTGGTCGACAGTTGCACATCTCTTGGATGACAAAAGGCACCCGTCTCGACCAAGCTGTCGCCTGAGTGGTCGACAGTTGCTCAGCTCTTGGGCGACAGCAGCTCAGTTCACTCGGATTTTTAGGGCTATTTTCGTATTTTCGCGCATTTTAATGAAGGGCATCTTTGTCAATGATCCAAGGGCACTATATATACTTCCATCTCAGATTTTCTAAAGAAAACTTTTATCATTTTCTAATATTCATACGCTCTCACTAGATTAGGACAAGTTAGAGGTAGTTTCCAAGTGGTGTTCTTAGATTTCCATTTACGATTTCGACAATTACTTGCTACCATTTGGATCAAGCTAGCATAGCTCAATCTACATTTCTACCGATTGATTTTCGATTTCTATTGCCGGATCATTTTCTAGCTTCTAGAGGTAATCTTGTATCTTTTCAATTCCAATTGTAATAGGTAAATTCTTGTATACTTTGTATAATTCCTGCATAATGATGATTGCTATTGCTTCAATTTCTTTTATGTTTACCAAATTAGCCATGGGCTAATCCCTTTGTGTGTTGGTGTATGACTCCTATGGAGTAGTATGGTGATTATGTTGTTCTTTTGATTGCTATGAATTGTTGTATGATCAATTCTCTACACTGATGGATTGTATGAATGCCTTGCTTGTGTAGTTGATCATAAGGGCCATTAGGAGATAGTCTCAATGAGAATTCGCCTATTTTCCTAAATCTTCTCACACCAGCTCACTTTGCAACCCAAGGTGATAGGTAGTTTACAAGTTTTACTCACTAGTAGACATAGATACCAAATCCCCTTTATTTGCTCTGTGTTTTTGAATCAAGAACAACAGTCTTACCTTACAAATCCCCGTCTCCCTTGGGTTCGATATAAAATAAACTTGGTTAAGCTTGCCATTGCAATAACGATCATGTACACTTGCACGTAGACACCTTTTGGCTAAACATGTTTTTGGCATCATTACCGGGAATACGGTTTGTTTGTTTGGTTGCTTGATAGTTGTTCTTGTTTTCGATTTTGTCTTTACTATTTTTGGTGTGAGAAGTTTTGATACTTGTTTCTTTTTAGGTGTATGCACACAAGAATTCAAGGGGGAGATCTTCTACCTTTTGAAGCTCGTTTGAATCAATTTAACATGAAGAATAATATGAACGAAGCTCGAGATGAGATAAGAGAAGAAAAGCCCTTAAGAGGACAAGTACATCAAGGAGAAGAGAATTTTTCTCAAAGAGTGGTTCCACTTCAACCACAACCTATACCACACCAATACCCACCTTATCCACCACCAAATCAACCTTACTATCCACCACAATATCCCAATTACCCCAATTACCCAATTAACCAACCATACTACCCACCACCACCACATAATTACCCATATTATCCATACCCACCACCACCTCAATACCAAAGACCACAAATCATAAACCCACCTCAAAACCATGAACCATTATTGCGAGATTATTTTGAGACTAGAGTTAATGAGCAATATGATGGAATAGAAAGACCACCGATTGATACTGAAAAGTTTGAGCTTAATACGAATCTTTTGAAGTTGTTAAAGGAGTCTCTATTTGAAGGATCGAGTGATCGAGAAGACCCAAATGCTCACCTTAATAACTTCATGGAGATATGTGATACGATCAAGTACAAAGGAATGTCGGATAGTGTGAAGAAGCTCCGATTCTTCAATTTCACTTTGACAGGGAGAGCTAAAGCATGGATTAGAGCTATGAATCCTAAAGCTACCACTTGGGAGGAGTTGAGTTCTCAATTTCTTAAGAAATTCTGTCCTCCATCAAAGATGCTTAAGGCGAGAGAAGAGAAAAAGAATTTCTGACAAAAAGCGAGAGAGACTATATCTAGTGCATGGGAGAGGTACCAAACCTTGTTGTTGGCTTGTCCTCAACATGGTTTGAGGGATGAAGATAAACTCTTGACATTCACCATAGGATTGCATGAAGGAGACAAGAATTACTTGAATTCTTGTGCCAGAGGCTCGGTTTGGACGAAGACTGTTCGTCAAGTGAACGAGATCATTGAGAACATAGCTGCAAATGATGCTTTCCAAAGAGAGTCTAGCAATGGAGCAGGTGATCGAGTTGCACTTCTTGAGGAAAAATTTACTAATGTGTGTAATTTGGTCTATGGAGGTCAACATCAAAACCTTGCTCCAACTCATATGCAAGTTAGCGTTGTTGAGAGTCTTCCTCCTCCTACTACCTCCACTCAAGAGGAAGTAAACTATATGGGTCGTCCGCAATTCAACAATTCTTATCAAAACAATCAAAGGTCGTATGTTGCTCCACCGTTTAGAAACCAAGGAAGTCAATATCCGAATCAAGGCACACTTCCTTACAATCCTAATAGAAGGAACGAGAATTTCTCATACTCCAATCCTAAGGGAGCAATCCAATTGCCACCCGGGATTGATCCGGGATCAAAGCCACCTAATAATTAGGGTAAGGGGAGTGTGGAGGATACCTTGGCATTGATTTTGAAGAACATGGAAGATATGAGAGTGGAATT
>JAPKLY010000011.1:51338-106938 GCA_026898435.1 Prunella vulgaris
CGTACTAACTACAATACAAATCTTTCTACCCATTTCAATAAGTGCACGACAAGTAATCATTTCAATATACATATGATAAGGTTGGCTAAAATAAATCCATACTTCATCCAACAAAGACGCAAATAAGAAAATTGATACGATTTAACAAGTAAAATAGCCTTGTGACAATAACTCAAATTCTTCAATGTTTTTCCCCCAATCATCATCCGCCTCACATCACGTCCATCATTCATGTAATCTGATAATTAATTTGGTAAAGAGGGGTGAGCAACTTATAAAATTACTCAGTGGAAATAAGTTATTCAAAGTTAAATATAAACGTAAACATGCAAGCCATCAATACCACATAAAACATTCACATATTACTTTGCCACTGATACTTTGCCACTTTGTCATAGATACTTTGCCACTTTGCCATTGAGTACGGCGGGTTGAACCCGAAGACTCATCAGTCTCGGACCTCATAAGGGTCCCTGGCTATAATAATAGTATGGAATAGAAATCACATAGCAGACAACTTATCAATTTACATAAACATTTAAAATTGAATAAAAATGTGTTAGAGCTCTACTAACCACTGTAGAGTTAAAGTAACAAAACCCCACCTTGGTGTTTAAAACTTTAATTGAAATGAAGAATGATTATGGTGCACTATCGTTGGACGATCCTGGTCCTACTCTTTCAAGCCTTAAAACATTAGGTAGAAAATAGGTATTAGGAAATTACACGGTTGTAACAAGATAACTCATATAGGTGAGAAACTACTACTGTCGAAGGTGAATCAAACAAGAAAGAAACTAACCTGATCAATCCTAAACCTTGCAGTTTTATGAGAAAGGAAACCACTTGGCCGTACGTCTAATCCCGATCGAAGCCTCACACTTTGATACTATATTGAATGACCCACCGAATTAACTTGAAGAAAGAAAGAAGAAGGTATCGCTGCCACTGCTCTTGGTTTCTACGGCAGTTTGTGGAGTAAAAGGAAAGGTTGTTTCTGTTACAGCTTCATGGTTTTTGGATAGTGAAAGGAAAAGGAAAAAGGATTTATTTACAGCTACAACCTTAAAGGAGATAGGATTGGAATTTGGTTTCTCACTACTTGCTGACTCTCGGATAAGGAACAAAAGAAGAAGAATAGCTAGCGAAAGGATTAATTTGGCTTTTATTAATACTAGCCGAAACTTTTTTACTGCAGCAAGGACTTCGTATACCCACTAAAAAGGTGGCCTCAACTTTCCCTCAAATCAAGCTAAATGATTTCTGCAACTATACATCCTTCTCCTATAACTAAATATTGAGACGGCCGCAACTTTTGACTAAGTCTCATGTTGTTGAAAAATCTAAAATTTAAATCTTAATAATCCACATTCTTAATTAATCAAATCAAATCAAATCTTATATTCCCACTAAGGGAGTGGCCGATTTTAGTGAAAACTTCTTCCAAATGGTTGATTATAACTTGTTCTCCAGGTTGGAATTCCTTTGGTGCCTGAGTATTGCTTAGTATTATTTTAATTCTTAAATAATACTA
This sequence comes from Prunella vulgaris, assembly GCA_026898435.1. Classification (NCBI taxonomy): domain Eukaryota; kingdom Viridiplantae; phylum Streptophyta; class Magnoliopsida; order Lamiales; family Lamiaceae; genus Prunella; species Prunella vulgaris. The sequence continues at coordinate 52,873 of JAPKLY010000011.1, forward strand.
TTTAAAATCTTAATTTAGTCTTTAATTAACCACCGAATATTTCCTTCTTGTTGTAACATGGTGGACTAAGTCCATTCCAACTTAAACTTATCTCCAATTGATTACTATTTAAAAATTAATCCTCCATGTATTTAAATCCCAGAATATTCTAATATTACTATATCCTCAACTTATAACACTTCTAACCCTCAATAATAACACTTAATGACCTGCATAAATATCTTGAATTAATTCCTTATTTATTATATCCCAAAAATTATAAGCTAAATATCCACCAAACAAATTCAAATTAAATCTCTTAATATCCCATAAAATAAAATAAATCACATTATCTCTTATTACACTTAATTGGATTCCTTTCCAATTTCGGTCCTCTAGCTTGCAAACACCTTAATCTATAGCCCAAAAATAAATTATTCAGATCTTAAATTAAATTCTCAAATACTCAATTCGACTCAAAACCTCAAATGGTAACTTATAACCTATAAAGTGAATTTATTTATGCTGGGTGTTACAATTCGTGATTAATTTTTCGATTTATTGCTCATTTTCATTATTAATTTGATGATGTTCAATGACCATTTATGTTACATGAGGAGTTTTAAGTTGTGTTGTGTAGGAAAATGGAAGAAAATGGGGTGAAAAAGGTGTAAAGAGATGAAAATTCGAAGTGGTGCAAAAAGGCTCGGATTCGTGCACCCACAGGCCAAGATTCGTGCACCCAGCAGCTTGCACTCGTGTGGTGGCTCGCTGGTTCCGGCGACAAGGAGGCACACGAATGCTCGCACGAGTCCGGTTTGAGCTTGCATTCGTGCCGTGGCTCGCTGGTTCGGGCGAAGATGGTCTACATGATTGCTCGCACGAGTCCGGTTCGTGCGGCCATAAGCACCGACTCGTGTGATGCCTTACAAATCCAAATTTGACCTTTTTTTTTTGTCCAACTTTGACCACACTTTCCTAGGTTTGTCCACTCACTCTTTGTCTTCATTTCCCACTTATTCCACACACAAACACACACATCTCTCTTCACTCTTGCACCCATATTCTCTCAAACAAACAAGAAGAAGAAAGTTGGAGAAAATTTCCATATCTCAATCTCAACATTTTTTTCTCATCAATTCCTTCAAAAGATATGTTCTTCTAACTCTCCTCATTCTATTTCTTGCAATTTTATTGGAATTCTATGGTAGCATTGTCTAGAATGCGAAATTCAATTTTTAGAGTTGTTGAGCTTAAATTGGGGATTTTTTTTATTCTAGCTTAATTTTGAGCAATTTATGATGAAATCAGGCTACATTGTTGATGACTAATCCATGGGGAACTCAATTACATGCTAATTTTGTGAATTTTGGACTTAATTGAAGATTGAATTTTTGAGTGTAGGCATAGTGACGAATTTTTGGGAATTTTATGCTAAAATTGAATTGTCATAATATTGTTGTGCTATTTGTCAATGAGCATGAGTATATTGATGCTAGGTTGAGTTAATGATGTTGGTTCACCTATGATTTTTGCTTATTTGAGGTTTCATTGATATATGACATTGACATGACTATAAGTTGCATGATTCCCTTGATTCTAGAATTAGACCCATTATGTTCAATCTATTCTACTTAGTGAATGTAGTTGATAATGAATTGAGTGTATTGTTCTTCCTTTGCTCATATATTGAATTCTTCTAGGAAGTGTGTTGATTGAGCTTATTTTTCATATATCATGCTTTGAGCTTATTTCTTGTAGGATATGTCTAAGAGAGGCAAAGGTAAGAGCAAAGTTTCGAGCTTAAGATCTAAGGAAGGATGGAATGATCCAATATGGGAAGAAGAGTGTCTAAAAGAGTGTGGAGAATCACCTACCCACTATGAATTGTTCTTTGAGGAGAAAAGGAGCTACTTTAAGAAATTTGCTCAAGTTTGTGGTATTGATTTCCATGCTGGGAGATATTATGATACGAGTTCCTTAGAGAAGTGTAACTTTGGGAATGATATTGAAGATTTGTTTGCTAATATCGGATGGAGCAGATTGCTTAATCTTCAACATTTCGCTTCATGCAAGGAATTGAACATTGAATTCTTGAGCACACTTGAAGTGAGAGAAGTGGATGGAATTCCTATTCGAGAAAAATTTCGGATAAAGAATGAGAGCTATGTCATGACAACAAATCAAATCAATGAGATTTTTGGGTGTGAAGAAGATGTTGAGAAAGGAAATTTCAATGTATGGGAAAGGTTTTCTAGAGCTCAAGAAATATGGAGAATGATTAGTGATGATGAGAATTTCAATCCTCAATTTTCTAAGTCCTCTAGCCTTGTTAATCCTATAATGTATTGTGCTCACCGGATCATAGCTAACACTGTCTTTGCAAGAATCGAGCCGAATAGGGTGATAAGTGATGACTTGTATATCTTGCATTCGATGCTCACTTCTAAAAGGCAGACTTCGGGGCCTATCTTTTGAAGAATCTTAGTCAACAAAATGTGTGGACTAATTGTGCTTATGGAGAAATAATTGCACTTATTGCTCAAAGGGTTAGTCCTTCACCCGAAAGGGAAGGTGTAATGGGCGCATTGATTGATGTTGCACATTTGATAAGGTCGAAGAAGTTTAAGAGGAAGTCGAAAGTTGTTTGTGTTGTAGGGCGGAATATTCATGACCTCTTTCCCTTACTTGAGTATGAGCTAATCACCATCAAGAAGAATGAGAATTTGAAGCTCGATACACCCGAACACATTCACTTTAAGAAACAATTTTATTAAAGGTTGAACAAAAGAGCTAGGGGTGCTTCAAGTTCTCAAGCACAAGAAGAAGAACAAGTTTTTGGGGAGGAAGAGCCTATGCAAGAGGAAAACCCTTTCGAGCAAGAAGGATTTCGTTTGTTTGAAGGGTTGACATTTAATGAATGGGGATATGAGGTTCAATCTTTGAGGATCGATGTGGGTGACCTTAAGAATGAGTATTCTTGTCTTCGTTCCGATGTCACGAGGCTCACTGACAATTATCATTCCCTAAACACTACTGTGGACTCCGTAAATAGGACCGTGAACACCATGAGCAATAACATGAACACCATGGGGACGAACATTGAGGAGATTTTGGAGGCAGAACGAGCTATGATGCAGCGGCATATTGGTGAAGGGAATTTCACTTACCCACCGATGGACCCCCCTTCGTGAAGTGACGATTTATATCTAACTTCATAAGGATGGGTAACTCATTTTCTTCTCCTTATCATGACTTCTATCCCGTATTTTTAGGATTTGAATTTTGGTTTGTAATGATATTACTTGATGATGGTGGTACTTCTTCTTAGATTGCTTAGTTCTCTTGGTATTTGTTTTTGTGATGGATATTTGATGAATTTGATCTTAGGATTTATGATGCTTTTATTGATTGTGCTTAATTCTTGTGCATTGCTTGATCTTGTCTTCACTTCTTGGCCAAACTTTTTAGACCTATGGTCCAAAAAAGTTTGGGGGGTGTGATCATTTTGCCATTCTCTTCGCAATGCTATTCTTATATTGATTTTGAGTGCTTATATGATGTTTTGACCATATGCTTAGGATTAGGCTTGTTTTGCTTGTTATTTTTGGCCATATTGTTGTTTGTTTTGAGTAGTGAATGCATGAGATATGTTTATAGTTGTGTGGATGAGTTGAAAGTTCATGTTGGATGTAGTGGAGTTATGGCTTGATTCTTATCTTATCTTTTGTGCTATGGATTTGATGATACTTGAGATTTTGATGATATGAGCATTTTTTATATGAAATGAGTCATGATCACCCTATACCCGTGAGGTTTTGAGCCATTTTATGCCCGTTTCAATCTTGAACGGATTATATTTCTTTGATGTGAGTTCCACACATGTACATTTTACTCTAGAACTTGGCTTTAGTCTTGTTTGAGGCTACATTAGACATTGATTTCACATGATATGATTTGAGGCCATCTTTGATCTATATTGAGCTACTTTGCCCTATGAACCTACCTTGATATTATTATCCATTGCTAACCATTTTGTGCCTTTAGACCTATCCTTTGGCTAACCTCACTTTAAGCCATTTTCCTTCCTTTTTGTAACTCTCTTGTCCCTATGATTAATAGAGTGAAAAGAAGGAAGGAAGATTGGTGATATGATGAAGAACATGGTGGCCTAAAGTGGAAGATATGAAGAATTTTATGCATGGATTGAAATTTTTTGAAAAAAAAGGGAAGTGCTAGCAAAGCATGAGAAAAAGTTGACTTTTGTTGAGAATATGGTCAAGTTGACCTTTGTTGTGAGTTTGGCTAAAAGTTGCAAAGAAGGGAAGAATGATCTTGAAAGTGTGATTTTGAAGAGCATGAAGAATGTGCATAATTGCATGAAGATGTGAATGACTATTACTTGATTCCTTCTATGCTTTACTAATCATACTTAGTCACTCTAATCCATATCTATCCTTCCCTACCAAAGAGCTAACATTACAACCTTATGAAAGTCCTCAATGATTTGTGAATGATTTGTCATTTTAAGTGGTGGAGAATTTGAGACTAGAGCCAAGCTTATGGTAGTATTTGTATCATTTTGTGACGATTGGGAGAACCTCAAACACTTGAGAGATGAGCTATACACTTCTATGTGAGGATCATGACTTGTTGATTTGACAATTTGTTAATTGATTCGATTTTGATTGTTGATTTGATGAAATTGCATTTTAGACTTGTTTGATAATGAGCTATGATTCTATGGCATTTGATTTTGTGCTTGATGCTTTGTACATACAATTATTCCCCTATCTTATCGCTTCATTGCTCGAGGACGAGCAACAATCTAGTTTGGGGGTGTGATAAGGGTCATAATTGCATGTTTTTGCATCCATTTCTATGTGGTTTTGATGTTCTTATGTTCATATTTGACCCTAATATGGTATAAATTGTGCTATTAACCCTTTTTGGCTAGAAAGTTATGTTTATAGGTGAAAACGAGCAAAACAAGGAAGAAACGAGCAAGATTTAGAAAAGTCCAGAAATTTTGAGTTGATCCAATGAAGACAAATGATTTTCCATGTCGAAGAGTTAGAAGAGAGGGTCACAACGCAAAAATAATCGAGTCAATCGGAGCTCTAGAACTTAAGATATGAAGAAAACAAGAAAGTCGAGGATCGATCGGACAAGTCGAGGCCGAGCTCGAGTGCAGCCAGGCCAGACTTGTGTGACCACGAGGCCGCACTCGTGTGATGCACCTCTGGTTCGGGCGATGAAGGCTCACACGAGTGCTCACACGAGCCTGCATTCGTGCGATGAACCCTGGTTCGGGCGACAACGAGCAGCACGAGTGCTCACACGAGCCAGACTCGTGCGGTCATATGCGTGGACTCGTGTGATAGTTTGGAAAGCCACATTTTCAGGGGTATTCTCGTCTTTTTGTGCGTTTAATGAAGGGCATATTGGACTAAGCATTGTGAGCACTATAAATACTTCAAGGATCAGATTTTCAAAGAGAGCCAAGTCACATTAGTTCATAATCATAGTGAGATTCTTAGATTAGAGAGAGACAGGTAGTTACTTGTCGGTTTCTTAAGATTTCTTCTCATAAATTCTTAGATAACTTTTGATCTACCGCTTTGATCGTTGATCAGTTAATTCCTGCATTCTCGTCTCGTCTAAGGCTACATTCTCATCGATTGAATTTCAATTTCCATTGTCGGATTGCTAGATAGCATTTTAGAGGTAAATTGTATCTTTCCAATTTTCATTGTAATAGGTAATTCTCTTTACATTTCTTGCTTAATGACGATTGTTCTTAGCTTAATTGTTCTCATGTTTACTCAATTAGCCATGAGCTAATTCCTTTATGTGTTATTGTATGATTCCTATGGAGTACTGTAGTGATATGTTGATCTTTTGAATGATTTGAGTTGTTGTATGATCAATTCTCTACATTGATGTATTGAATGAATGCTTGCATGTGTAGATGATAATTAGGGCCATTAGGGAGTTAGTCTCTTGCAAAAGTAGAGCTATTTTCCTAAACATTCTTGTATTAAGGCCAATGCATATCAAGTGTTTGATAAAATTCCTAAGATAGTGAGAATTATCTTTAGTGAATTAGATGAACAATTAGAGGCTTTGATATGTAATTAGGGAAACCTTTTGCATATTAGAGTGGCTTGTCCATTGATTATACACAATCTCATTGCATGATAAAGTGATGCTTAACTACATGAAACATAGGATAGTACACTAGCACATATCCCTCACATTTGCTCACTTTGCAACCCAAGGTGATAGGTAGTTTACTTCTTTGACGCATTTGTAGACGATAGAAACCTTTCTCCTTTATTGCTTTGTTAGCTAGCCAATTGAAACAACAAATTTACCTTACAATTCCCCATCTCCATTGGGTTCGATATATTTTAAAACTTGGTCAAGCTTACCACGCTCATAGCGAACACGTACTCTTGCGTGAGGACTTATTTACACCGAACAAGTTTCTTGAGTCTTTATGAAATTTATGATGCATTTATGCTACATTGTTGATGGGTAATCCATTGGGAACCCAATTGCATGCCAATTTTAAGTATATTGAGTTTAATTGAGGATTGAAAAATAGGGTAGGCATAATGACGAATTTTAGGAAAATTTATGCTTAAATTGAGTATTCTGGATAATGTTATGCTAAATGTTAATGGTTATGAGTATATTGTTGCTAGGTTGAGTTGATTATGTTGATTCACCTATGATTTTGCTTACTTGAGGCTTCATTGGCATTTAACATTTGCATGACTATTTGAGGCATGAATTCCTTGATTCTAAGAATTAAGCCCTTGATTTTCAATCTAATTCTACTTGGTAAATGGAATTGATGGATGGATTATATTGTTCTTCCCTTGCTCATGTGTTAAAATTTTGCTGGAAGTGTGTTGTTTGAAGCCTTTTATACATATATCTTGCTCATGCTTAAAAATCTTTTGCAGGCGATATCTCGTAGCGGTAAGTGTACTGCTGAAGGTTTAAGTTGGGAGGATGGAAAGATTGTTGAGTGGGAAGAGAAATGTTTTAAGACTTGTCGTAATAAACCATCTTGGTTTGAAATGTCTTTTGGAATTAACAGAGATTGTTACGACAAGTTTGCAAGATTTGTTAATATGGAGTTCTTTTGTTCTAGATATTTCCTCAAGGAGATTAAGGGGCCTCTGAAATTTGGAAAGGATGTGGAGTACTTGTTCAATAATATCGGATGGAGTGGATTGCTACATGTCCATGACAACTCATACCGGAATCTGAACACTGAATTTCTGAGCACATTTCGAATTACTGAAAATTGTGGAATTCCTGTAGAGATTCAATTCAATATCGACAACAAAGCTTACACACTTTCCATTCAAGAGATAAACCGATTGTTCGGCTGCGAAGAAGATGCTTCACCTAGCCATTTTTATAAAAAGGAATGGTTTGGGCAAGATCAATCATTTTGGAAGGCGCTTACAAAAAATGATGACAATGAGTTCATCGCCTATCAATCACAGGTTACTCAAATCGGTAATCCTATCCTCATATATGCACAGATGATTTTGGCCAACACGGTGTTTGCAAGAAGTTATATGGAAGAGATGCAACATGAGGAACTCTATGTCCTCTTTTCTATGCTTACGGGTTTGAAAGCTAATTTTGGAGCATATTTTTACAAGAATCTATCCTACGTCATTTCCAAAGGAGACTGTGCTTTTGGTGGGATGATTGCTCATTTGGCAAGATGCTTAGGGTGGGAACCAAGAGAAGAAGGAAAGGATTTTTCTTACCTTGATTTAGGGTATTTGATGGACACTCAAATAATTGTAAGGCGAAAGAAGAAGCTTTGTCTAGCACATCGACCTTCTATTGAACTTCTGTTTCCTCTTATGGACTATGATACAATTTCTATCATGAAAGAGGAAAATTGGAGCATGATTAGCCCACTGCATTTTGACATTGCTCGGGAATTCAATCAAGGGAGGAGGAATGTAACAAAGAGGGCAAGAAGAAGACCTAGTGTATAAAGAGAGAGTGATATAGAGGAAGCTGAGGAAAAAATTAGGTATGATAGAGGGTCTGGGAGCTTCAATGAGTGGGGTAAAGAGATTACGTCTCTTAGATCGGACTACTCTACTCTCCGCTCTGACTTGACTGCCTTAAATGCCAACTACACCACTCTCAACGCCAATGTTGCTACAATAAGCCGAAATGTGTGTTCGATGCAATCGACAATGACAACCATGGGAGCTAAGATTGAGGAGTTGTTAAGAGCTCAAAATGCCATGATGAATTGGCACATTGACGAAGGGCACTTCACCTACCCACCGATGGACCCTCCTTTGTGAAGTGATGATTTTGATCTAACTTCATAAGGATGGGTAACTCATTCTTAACCCTATCTTTATCCCTCGCTTCTATTCCAAACTCTTAGTTTTTAATTTGGTTTGTAATGATATTGCGTGAAGATTGTGCTATTTTTTTTTTTAGTAGTGGTCTCTTGATGGATTATGCTTGTGATGGATGTTGATTTATGGATTTTATTGCTATGGATCTTATTTCATGGTTGTTTGTATGTTTTGAGCTTTATTGTGCATTGCATGATTCTTGCCTCCACTCCTTTGCCAAACTTTTTAGACCTATGGTCCAAAAAAGTTTGGGGGGGTGTGATCGTTTCGTCATTCTCATGGCAATGCTATTTTTAGATTAATTTTTGGAAGTATTCTTATGATTTGATGCCTAATGTATTGATGAGCCCTTGTTTTGCTTGTTAAGTTTAGCCATTGTTGCTTGTTTTGAGTAGTGAATGCATAAGATATGTTTGTCGTTGTGTGAATGAGTTGAAAGTCTTGATTAGTGTAGTGGAATTATTGCTTAATTCTTGTTGATCTTTGATACTATTGATTTCATGATTCTTGAGATTTCAATGATATGAGCATTTTTTATACGATATGAGTCTTGATCACCCTATACCCGTGAGATTTGAGCCAAATTATGCCCGTTTCAATCTTGAACGGATGATTTTCTTTGATGTGAGTTCCACACATGTGCATTATACTCTAGAACTTGGCTTGAGTCTTGTTTGAGGCTACATTAGACATTGATTTCACATGATATGATTTGAGGCCATCTTTTGGTTTTATATTGAGCTACTTTGCCCTATGAGCCTACCTTGATATTAATATCCTTTGCTAACCATTTTGTGCCTATTGACCTTTCCTTTGGCTAACCACACTTTAAGCCATTTTCCTTCCTTTTTGGAACTCTCTTGTCCCTATGATTAGTAGAGTGAAAAGAAGGAAGGAAGATTGGTGATATGATGAAGAAATGGGTGGCCAAAGTGGGAAGATATTCAAATATGCAAGGATTGATGCAAAAATGTGCAAAGGAAAGTGCTAAAAGAGCTTTAAAGAAAAAGGTTGACTTTTCATGAAAAATTGGTCAAGTTTGACCAAAGTGTTGTGAGTATGTTCACAATTTTGCAAAGGGAAGATTGATTTTTAGAAGTGTGATTTTGAAAAGAGCATGAAGATGAGATTGCTATTTGTATACAGAGATGATATACATGATGATTCCTTCTATGCTTTACTAATCATACTTAGTCACTATTATCCATATGATCCTTCCCTACCAAAGAGCCAACACTACAACCTTTAAAAGTCCTCAATGATGTGTAAGTTAATTGTCTTTTCAAGTGGTGGATAACTTGAGACTTGAGCCAAGCTTATGGTAGTATTTGCATGTTGTGTGAGGTACGAGAAAGCATAAACACTTGAGGGTTGAGTGAAACACCTACCTTGAGAGGATTATGACTCATTGACTTGACAATATGTTTATTGATTTGATTTCCATAGTTATTTGGATGATATTGTATTTTAGATTGCTAGATATTGAGTGATGATTCTATGGCATTTATTTTATGCTTGATGCTTCATACATACAATTATTCCCCTATCTTATCACTTCGTTGCTCGAGGCCGAGCAACAATCTAGTTTGGGGGTGTGATTAGGGTCATAATTGCATGTTATAGCACTCATTTCTATATGCTTTTCGTGATATTATGTTCATATTTAACCCTATTATTTGATGCTTTGTGTATTTAACCCTCTTTGGCTAGAAAGTTGTGATTGTAGGTGAAAACGAGCAGAATAAGAAAGAAACGAGCAATATCTAGAAAAGTCTAAATTTTGGAGTTGAGCAAAATGAAGAGAGGGTCGCAACGCAAAAAGAATCGAGTCAATCGGAGTTCTAGAGCTCATGATATGACAAAAACAAGGAAGTCACGCATCGACCGAGAGTAAGGCCTCGGGCGACAGACATTCCTTCTTCGGAAGACAGGCCTCGTGCGACCAACATCCCTGGAAAGACAGCCATTTGTCGAGTGGAGTGTCAACCAAGCTGGGCCAACAGACCTAGCACTTTTGGACGATAAAAGGCACCCGTGTCGACCAAGCTGTCGCCCAAGTGATCGACAGTTGCTCTACTCTTGGGCTACAGCAGCTCAGGAAACTTGGATTTTCAGGGCTATTTTCATATTTTCGTGCGTTTTAATGAAGGGCATCTTAGTCAATGATCCAAGGGCATTATATATACTTCTATATCAGATTTTCTAAAGGACTTTTATCATTTTCTTTGATTCATATTCTCTCACTAGATTAGGAGAAGTTAGAGGTAGTTTCCAAGTGGTGTTCTAAGATTTCCATTTACGATTTCGATGATTACTTGTGATCTACCATTTGGATCGATGATCAGTTTTCTCCTGCATTCTTATCATAGCTCAAGCCATATTTCTACCGATTGATTTTCGATTTCTATTGTCGGATCATTTTCTAGCTTCTAGAGATAATCTTGTATCTTTTCAATTCCAATTGTAATAGGTAAATTCTTGAATACTTTGTATAATTCCTGCATAATGATTATTGCTATTGCTTCAATTTCTTTTTTGTTTACCAAATTAGCCATGGGCTAATCCCTTTGTGCGTTAGTGTATGACTCCTATGGAGTAGTATGGTGATTATGTTGATCTTTTGATTGCTATGAATTGTTGTATGATCAATTCTCTACATTGATGGATTGTATGAATGCCTTGCATGTGTAGTTGATCATAAGGGCCATTAGGAGATAGTCTCAATGAGAATTGACCTATTTTCCTAAATCTTCTTGTACTAGGCCAAATTCATGCCAAGTGTTTGATTAAATTCCTAAGATAGTGAGAGCTATACTTAGTGAATAGGAAGAACAATTAGAGGCTTTAATGTGTTATTAGGGAGACCTCTTGCATGTTAGAGTGGCTTACCAATTAATTGTACACAATTCCATGGCATGAGAAAGTGATACCTCACCATATGAAACATAGGATAGTACACTAGCACATATCTCTCACACGAGCTCACTTTGCAACCCAAGGTGATAGATAGTTTACAAGTTTGATGCACTAGTAGACATAGATACCAAATCCCCTTTATTTGCTTTGTGTTTTTGAATCAAGAACAATAGTCTTACCTTACAAATCCCCGTCTCCTTTGGGTTCGATATAAAATAAACTTGGTTAAGCTTGCAATTGCAATAACGATCGTGTACACTTGCACGTAAACACCGAATAGGCAAACAAGTTTTTGGCTCCATTGCCGGGTAGACGGCTTGCTTGTTTGGTTGCTTGATAGTTGTTCTTGTTTTTGAATTTTTCTTTACTATTTTTGGTGTGAGAAGTTTTGATACTTGATTCTTTCTAGGTGTATGCACACAAGAAGTCAAGGGGGAGATCTTCTACCCTTAGACTTGGATCTTGAGAATAGCCTAAGAAGAAGAAGGAGAGAATCTCGTTAGAATCGAATCAACATAGAGAATAATATGAACGAAGCTCGAGATGAGATAAGAGAAGAAGAGCCCTTAAGAGGACAAGTACATCAAGGAGAAGAGAATTTTGCTCAAAGAGAGGTTCCACTTTAACCACAACCTATACCACACCAATACCCACCTTATCCACCACAAAATCAACCTTACTATCCAACACAATATCCCAACTACCCCAATTACCCAATTAACCAACCATATAATTACCCATACTATCCATACCCACCACCAACTCAACACCAAAGACCACAAATCATAAACCCACCTCAAAACCATGAACCATTGCTGCGAGATTATTTTGAGCCTAGAGTTAATGAGCAATATGATGGAATAGAAAGACCGCCGATTAATGCTGAAAAGTTTGAGATTAATACGAATCTTTTGAAGTTGTTAAAGGAGTCTCCATTTGAAGGATCGAGTGATCGAGAAGACCCAAATGCTCACCTTAATAACTTCATGGAGATATGTGATACGATCAAGTACAAAGGAATGTCGGATAGTGAGAAGAAGCTCCGATTCTTCAATTTCACTTTGACAGGGAGAGCTAAAGCATGAATTAGAGCTATGAATCCTAAAGCTACTACTTGGTAGGAGTTGAGTTCTCAATTTCTTAAGAAATTCTATCCTCCATCAAAGATGCTCAAGGTAAGAGAAGAGATAAATTTTTTTCGACAAAAGGCGAGAGAGACCATATCTAGTGCATGGGAGAGGTACCAAACCTTGTTGTTGGCTTGTCCTCAACATGGTTTGAGGGATGAAGATATACTTTTGACGTTCACCATAGGATAGCATGAAGGAAACAAGAATTACTTGAATTCTTATGCCGGAAGCTCAGTTTGAACGAAGACCGTTCGTCAAGTGAACGAGATCATCGAGAACATAGCTGCAAATGATGCTTTCCAAAGAGAGTCTAACAATGGAGCAGGTGATCGAGTTGCACTTATTGAGGAAAAGATGACTAATGTGATAAATGTTAGGATATCTGTGTTAGATGTTTTATTGATATACTAAACCAATCAGCTTGTAATAGGACCAGCTGAACTTGTTAGTCAGCTGATGAGTAGTTAGGATTAGATAGGTTCATGTGAGGGGGAATCTACCTTGCTGCCTAGAAGATCTGAAGCTATCATAGAGAAGAAGAGCAGTTGAGACCTTGAGGACTTAGCCGATTTTAGAAGACAGGAGAGTTAAGCAGCTGACACTGGAGTATCGAGAGCAAATCATCAGAGGAGTTTACATCTACTGCTTTCAGGAGAGACATATCAGCTGACATCAGAAGATCAGCTGATCAGTTGAGAGCACGTCACAGACAAGACAAGAACCATGGATATAAGACGTATTCAGACGAAGTCAAGAAGACCAGCTGAGGTGCACACCAGCAGACTTGCACATCAGCTGAGGTCTAAGTATCAGCAGACTGGTACACCAGCTGAGGAGACAGATCAGCTGAGGTCCTGTGCTCAGCCCAGATTCTTTGGAATCATTTTAAGGGTTGACTTGCGACATAGAAGGAAGATTCCGAGAATAGAAGATCAATCAATTAAGGGGACAAACTTGATTGATTGAAGATCGCGAAGATTGACGGGAATCAAGATGGAGATTCAATCAATCACAATGATTTATTGAAAATGAAATTATAGGATCTCAGATTTCTAGTACATCCCAACGGCTAGTTATTTGACCCTATAAATTAGAGTAACAGTGATAATTTCAGGATCGGATTTACACGCATATTAAGTTAGCCGAAACTCTGTCAGAATTATCACTTGCACTCAAAAACCCCATTCATACTTATTATTTGTAAAAGCTTTGTAGAAGCTGTGAGAAGTCAATTGCGTTTGTAGCGTTGACAAGTTGTAAGAGAGTAGTACTCTCAAACTGTGTAAGTGAGTAAGTAAGTGAGTTAGTGGAGAGCCCCTCAAGTCAAAATTGGATTGAGGAGATTGGATGTAGGACAGTTGGTCCGAACCACTATAAATCCCCTGTGTCTCGTTGTATTTATTTCTGCTCTTAAATTGTGCACATCACCTAAAACTGATTTTCATTAAAAAATGTTTTTGGACTATTCACAGCGCACTACTTTCAAATTCAGACTACCTCAAGTAGTCTGCTGGTTTTCTGAATAATCCAAATAAATTGCAAAAAGGTTTTGAATCCTTACAAGTCTATTCAACCCCCCCTTCTAGACTTGTTCAAAGGTATTCTTCCCTAAAACCTGCCTTTGGGACCAACAAGTGGTATCAGAGCTGTGTGTCCAAAAGACCACAGCCTGAGAAAGCTTTTAGTGGTCACCTGGACAAATCCCTGAAAATCTGGTTTTAGAAAACTCTGTGTGCTTTTTATCTAATCACTTGCAGATATGTCTTACTACAAAAAGAGTGGATCCAAGACGAGGAAGTTGCCAGAGTTCTCTATAGAAGATTATGATTACTGGAAATTCAGAATTGAGAATCATCTTGGAGCTATTCATGATCGGATGCTAGATGTTCTGGAGGAAGGGACAATTAAGTTTTTCTGGGAAGGAGTAAGTGATGGCAAGACTTCAGAAGCTGAGATTAGTGAAAGAAGGAAGACAGAAAAGAAGAAGAGTGAACTAAACGATGCTGAAAGGAAACTCTTCAACTTAGATCAAGTGGTCAGAACAGAAATCATCGAGACTCTCTCCAAAGAATATATAGAGAAAATCAAGACGTGTAAAACCACTAAAGAGATGTGGGAGAAACTCTCCTTGATGTGTGAAGGGACAGATCAAATCAAAGAGAACAAACTTCAAGCCGTTCTACATACCTTTGACACATTTAAAATGAAAGCTGATGAAACCATTGATCAGCTGGATATGAGGCTGATAAACATGCTGAATAAGGCAAGCTCCTTAGTAAAGGATTACTCGGAGAAAGAGATTAATAACAAAATTTTGAGATCTCTTACTCCAAGATGGAGAGTGAAGGTGACGGTAATTAAAGAGACAAAGAATTTATCTGAGATGAGTCATCATACACTGCTATCTCATCTGAAGGCACATGAGTTCAATATCCAAGAAGAAGACCAAGAAGATGAGACTCCAACTTCATCAGCCACATAGAATGTCGCTTTCTCTGCTGCAACTGATAGTCAAGAGAAGTCCTCTACTCCAGAGGACATGAGCTTAAAGGAGCAACTTGCTTTGTTGACCAAGAAGTTTGACAAGATGTCAAACAAGTTCCAGAAGTATAGATCCCATTGGAAGAAGAATAAGAGTGATTCTTCCAGAAGATACCAAAAGTCATCTGATGCCCGAAGACCATCAGATGAACAGGAGACCAGATACAAGTCTCCAGAGAGAAGGAGGGAACCAAGTCCCAGAAGAGGAGGAGATGGTGTTTGTTTCACTTGCAACAAGCCAGGACATCTCAGCTATGATTGTCCTCAAGTTACCCCTAGGGAGAGAGAAGAGAAGAGGATCAAGAGAGATCGCAGGTTCGCTGATAAGAGAGCTCTGCTTGCAGAGGAGGAGAAGCAGGATATCAGTTCATCCTCATCCTCATCTGATTTTGAATCAAAGGATGACATCTGCCTCATGGCTAAGGTAGAAGAGGTAAATTCTCCTACCCCCTCTGTTAGCTCATCTTGCTCCTCTACCTATTCTATGGAGTTAGATATACACAAGTTGTTGTCTGATCTCCGAACCTCCTTAAAAGTTTGTTCTAAGCTGGAAGAGGATAACTCAAATCTGAAAGCTGAAGTTTTAAGCTTGAGACAGGATCTGGAAAATGCTAGACTACCAGTGATATCCTATGATTCATAAGCTAACAAGTCTGCTGACTTAATAGCAAAATGTGAGGAACAGGAGAAACTGATAGAAAAGCTACTTTCTAAGAATACTATTTTGAGTGAAGAACATAATTGGCTGACAGCTAAGTTCGATGAACTCTTCAAGCAGAATGAACTGACAATAAAAAATTCACAGCAGCTTCAGCTGAAAGTGGACCAGCTGACTAAGGCAAAGAATGTCGTGTCTGAAATAGCTGAGTCCTCACAAACTGTGAATGACAAAAGGGGTCTTGGTTATCCCAAACTGAGCCTACATCAGTGAAATAGAAGAAAGGTGACAGTGGATTAATTAGGGATCCTCGAAAGGGTAAAGGGCCAGCTGAGCCTACATCTGGATCAGAAGGGCAAAAGAGCAGAGGGACAGAAAAGGTCCCAGCTGGACAGAAGAGCTCTAAAGTTCAAAAGTCTGCTGGTGATCACAAGGTTGCAGCAGAGCAGAAGAGTACTAAAACTCAGAAGCCTGCTGGCAACCAACATAAGTCCAAAGCTCATAAGCCCCGAGACCAGAAGAGGAATCCAAGTCATAGCTCAGCTAAGACAAGGAGACCTCAGCAGAATCAGCAGAGGAATGATAAGCCTGGGTCATCTCAGCAGAGTAAACCCAAGCAAAACAGACCTCAGCCCTGGGTTACTTTTAATGTAACCAAAGTAGGCAAGCCTTCACCGGCTAAGGTATATGAGTCATTCGGAGGCTCAAGCAGAAATTATCCTTTTGAGCAGCCCACCTACAAACCAGCTGTTATCACTCATCGCCCCAGAAAAGATCCTCTGAGGGAGATGATTTTTGTGGACAAATATGGTAGAAGGTTGAGATCCCCTAAACCTCATAAGGATGATCTCTACCTGTGGATCCAGAGAGTCGATACTAACCAATCAGGACCCAAAGATAGGGTACCTAAAGCCTGAGTTTTAATTTCAGGTAAACTCTAGCCCTATAGAAAGAGGAGAAGCCAAGGGCCATGTCTGGTACATTGATAGCGGTTGCTCGAAGCACATGACTTTTGAAAAGCATCTCCTCCAGGACTTTGTAACGCTTGATGGGCCTAGAGTTGTGTTCGGTGACAATAATTTTGGAGTCACCAGAGGAGTAGGCACCCTGCTGATCAAAGGAACAAGAGTTGAAGAAGTCTACTATGTAGAAGGGCTCATGCACAATCTTCTGTCTGTATCCCAATTCTGTGACAAGGGATATTCAGTAAGATTCTCTAAGAACTCTTGCCTTGTTATTAATGATTTAAATGAGCAGGTGCTACTAACTGGCCTCAGAAGAGGTAATATGTATCTTGCAGATTTTGCAAGTTGTCCAGTTGACTCATGTTTGGTTGCTAAAAGCTCATTAGAGATTAGCTGGCTCTGGCACAAGAGACTAGGTCATCTGAACTTCAAGACTCTTAACAAGGTTGCAAGGAAGGGTCTAGTTAGAGGCCTACCAAATGAGGTGTTTGCATCTGAGCAGAAGTGTGATGCCTATCAGAAAGGGAAGCAGACTAAAGCCTCATTCAAAGATGTGCAGAGTACTTCAAGAACAAAAGCACTCAAGCTGCTTCATATGGACTTATTTGGACCAGTCTCACCTCTTAGCTTCAGTGGTAGGAAGTACACACTGGTGATTGTTGATAACTATACAAGATTCACTTGGGTAGTGTTCTTGCTCAAGAAGAATGAGACTATGGATAAGATGCTGGAGTTGTTCAAGAGGATTCAGAAGGAGCTGGACCTCAGCATAGTCAGAATCAGAAGTGATAATGGTACTGAGTTTCTTAACTCTGTTGTTTCTGACTATTGCAGGAATAATGGTATTCAGCATGAGACATCAGCTGCCAGAACACCTCAGCAGAATGGGTTAGCTGAGAGGAGAAATAGAACCCTCGAGGAGGCAGCAAGGACTATGTTAGCTGAATATCAGACTCCTCAAAGATTTTGGGCAGAAGCCATCAATACTGCCTGCTTCATCCAAAATAGGTGTCTACCAGTCAAGAGACATGGGAAGACTCCTTATGAAATGTACAAGGGTAAAACTCCTAATCTTTCCTCTGTCCATATTTTTGGGTGTAGGTGTTTCATCCATGACAATGGAAAGACTAAGTTAAAGAATTTTGATGCTAAGGTTGCTGAAGGAATATTCTTAGGATATTCTGGAAGTAGCAAAGCCTATAGAGTCTTTAATAAAGTCTCTCTTTGTGTGGGGGAGACACCCCATGTTGTATTTAATGAATCTTTTCATAAGTACAGCAAGGAGAAGATAGCAGATGAGGTGGATCAGCTGAATCTGTCAGACAAGCCAGATCTGATTAAGGTAGTGGTACCTAGGATAGAATCAGACTCAGATTTTGATGATGAGCCCAAACCAGCTGATAAGCCCTCATCAGCACCAGATGATGGCACATTGACTCCTGACACTAACCAAGGGGGAATTTCAGACAATACCCAAGAGGAGCAGACTATGGCACCTCAAAAGGGCAAGAAGACATTGTCTGATTTCCCAGCTGAACAGATTCTAGGAGATCCAAGTGTAGGTATTCAGACCAGAAGAAAGCTAAACTTGGGTGCTCAATTCAGCTGTTATATGTCTCTGATAGAACCCAAGAACATCCATGAAGCTCTTGAAGACCCAAACTGGATTGTAGCTATGCAAGAGGAGCTAAATCAGTTTTCAAGACAAGAAGTTTGGACTCTAGTGGAGAGGCCCAAACATCAGAAGGTCATAGGCACTAAGTGGGTATTTAAGAACAAAAAGAATGAAAATGATGTAGTGGTCAGAAACAAGGCAAGGCTAGTAGCCCAGGGGTATTCACAGTCAGAGGGGATTGACTATGATGAGATATTTCCTCCTGTGGCAAGTCTAGAAGCCATTAGATTGTTTCTGGCCTATGCTGTTTTCAAAGGGTTCTAGGTATATCAGATGGATGTCAAGTCAGCTTTTCTGAATGGAATCCTGGCAGAAGAGGTTTATGTGGAACAACCACCAGGATTTGAGATTGGGAACAAGGTTTATAGGTTGCAGAAAGCTTTATATGGACTAAAGCAGGAACCTAGAGCTTGGTATGATACTCTATCACGGTTCCTACTGGACAGTGGATTCAGTAAAGGAAAGATAGATAAAACCTTGTTCAGAAAGGAAGATGGAGATGATATCCTCTTAGTACAGATCTATGTAGATGATATCATTTTTGGCTCCCCAAACAAACTGATGTGTGATCAGTTTAGCAAGCTGATGACCAGCAAGTTTCAAATGTCCATGATGGGGGAGATGACTTATTTCCTTGGACTGCAGGTGAAGCAGATGTCCAATGGAACTTTCATTAGCCAAGCTAAGTATGCCAAGAATTTGATAGAAAAGTTTGGAGTCAGTAGCAGCAGAGAAGCTAAGATTCCAATGATGGCAAACTTTAGCATGGATCCAGATGAGGCTGGTGAGAAAGTGGATCAGACACAATATAGGGGACTTATTGGTTCTCTGCTGTATCTTACTGCCAGTAGACCTGATATCAGCTTTGCAGTAGGGGTGTGTGCAAGATTCCAGGCAAATCCTAAGAAATCTCATCTGGAAGCAGCAAAGAAGATTGTAAAGTATTTGAAGGGTACTTACAATATAGGCCTCTGGTACCCAGCTGATGACAACTTTCAGCTGAGTGGGTACTCAGACTCTGACTATGGAGGGTGCTAGATTGATAGGAAATTAACCTCTGGCACATGTCAGTTTCTGGGAAGTAAGCTGATATCTTGGTTCTCCAAGAAGCAGACTTCAGTAGCTACTTCTACAACAGAGGCAGAGTACATGGCTGCTGGTAGCTGCTGTTCTCAGCTGCTCTGGATCAGACAACAGCTGAGGCACTACCATGTGATCACAGAAGAGATACCCATCTTTTGTGATAGCACAAGTGCAATAGCCAATACTCAGAATCCAGTTCTCCATACTAGATGCAAGCATGTGGACATAAGACATCATTTTCTTCGAGATCATGCTGAGAAGGGAGATATCAGGATGGAGAAGATTCATACGGAGAAGCAGAGAGCAGATGTGCTTACCAAACCTTTAGCAGAGGTAAGATTTAGAGAATTAGTAGCAGAGTTAGGAATGATAGATGGAGGAGCAGTTCTATAGAAAGAAAGTTTTTGGGTAAATGGGTATTCAGCTGGTACCCAGCTGAGGATTATTCTGCTGAAGTATTTGGCTGATTCTCACATCAGCTGATCTGGTATGTCTTCTTATTCTTTCTTTTCTTTTCTCTATCTTGTTATGTTTAACTTGATACAGGGATAAGTTATGAAAGTCAGACAAGACCACCTTGCTTCAGCTGGTCCATATCAGCTGACATTAAAGACCCAGATGAGAAGAAAAGATTTTCATGAGGATCGCTCTTATCAGCAGATTTTGCCACGTCAGCTTCTCGATAAGTATTTCTATGATCTTTGTGTCGGTTTTTAAAATTTCATTTTATCTATCAAATCTTTTAAAAAATTAATAAATCCCTAATTTCTAAAATTATTTTAGAAAATTGGCAATCAAATCTTTTCTCTTACGAAAAATTGGGGATTTATTACCTTTTTCAAAATAAGGTGTCAGTTGTAATTAATTTATCACCGCCTAAATTTTCTCAAAATGCACTTTCATCATTACCTTTTTCAAAAAGGCGAATCTTTTGGGCGGTCAAAACCTTTCGGAACCCTGACACCCACGCATCACCTCCAAAATTCTCAAAGGTCATCCATTTTGGACCTTTGATTTGTGTGATGCAAAATACAAATCTACGATCAAAATTGATCATTTTTAATTTTGGAAAAACTGTTCATCTTTCTCGATTCCTATATATACCCCTTTAACCTCTTTCTGAAAACCTTCTGCTCCTAAATCTTTCTTCTCTTAGTATTCCTGCATATTATACTCTGTTCACTTAATCTCTGTTTTGAAGGTATGGCATCTAAAGCTATGCAAAAGATGTTCAAGGAAAAGATGTACGCAGAGATGTGTGTTGATTTCGACACAACTAGGGTTCCTGAGATTAGAGAAATCCTAAACCTGCTTCAACATCATAATCTTCGAACCTTCATCTCCATGACCCCCCCTGACCATAAAACCCTAAACTTCTATGCTTTTCAATTCCTTCTCAAGGCCCAGTTCAGTTCCAACTCCATCGGCTCCTTGGTTGATGGAAAAGCTGTTGTTATTTCCCTTGATGCTGTTGCTGATCTTTTTGGCCTATCCTCCACTGGTGTTCAACCTCAAAAATACAAAGAAGCTGACTACCTGGACACCTTCAAGATTATGGCCAGGAAAAGTCATAGGGATACCACCACAAACCTGAAGAAGTCTATGTTGAGGAGACGGTTTCTGTTTTTGATGAATGTGGTGACCAAGGTCATCTTGGCGGAACAGGGAAGTTTGGACGCCATTACCAAACTTTGCCTGAGCATGGTCCGTACGATTCTTGACGGGGTGCGAGCAGACTGGGTGAGTCTGCTATGGTTCCGGCTGGAACAGGAGTCCAAGAGGTGTGTTGCGAAGGAGGTGGATGGAAAACAGGTTTATAGTTTCAAATCGAAGTGCTCCATGGCCACCAAGATTACTATCTTCTTGAATCATCTGCTGCCCCAGCATGAGTGGGATGAAGATTGGGTTGTTGAATACAACCACACCAAGTTTCTGAGGGGAAACAACTTGGATGTCATTGGGCCAGCTGACTCAGATTCCAGAGCTGATCCAGTAGCTGCTGCCCCTGGTCCTTCTGCTGGAAAGAAACAAAAGAGGATGGCTTCAAAGCCTGCTGGAGGGGGAAGAAAGAAAAAATCCAAGAAAGAAACCACTCCTGTTCAAAGGAAGCTCTCCTTTGATTCTGATGCAGATGATGATACTGCTGTATTAAGCAGTTTGAAGAAGAAGAAATCTTCAGCAGAAAGGGCTACTCTGCTGGTTGATGAGTCTTCTGATGAAGAAGAAGAGCAAGTGATGGAGGAATCAGCTGAGAGGGCTTGTTCAGATGAGGATTCTGCCTCTGGCTCTGATGGAGAGGAAGAAGAGTCAGAAGGGAGGGAATCAGCTGAGCCTTCAGTAGCTGAGATAGAGGTTCTCCATTCCTCTGATGACGTACCATCAACGGATATACCATTAGCTGCCTCACCCATCAGGTCAGCTTCATCTACTCCCTTCTCTGATCCTTCCCAACACTCCACAACCCCAGCTGATCCTTCACCTTCACAAATCCCAATCAGAAATGAACCAGAGGAGATAGCTACCTCTGGCGAGCCTTCAGCTATTCCCAAACCCTCTCACCCTGAACCCATTATTCTTGAAAACCCCAACTCCCCCACAGAAATGGCCAAACAAGCTCGCCTATCTCACCATCGTTCAAAAGGGCCTCTTGAACGAGGGATGGTCATAACCGCCCTAGCCCACATATCCCTTTACATCCCAGAACTTAACCCATTTCCAGCCTATCAAGACATACTTGCTGATAGTCTTGCCTGGGCACAAGCAAGAGAAGGGCCAGT
Source organism: Prunella vulgaris (assembly GCA_026898435.1). NCBI lineage: Eukaryota > Viridiplantae > Streptophyta > Magnoliopsida > Lamiales > Lamiaceae > Prunella > Prunella vulgaris. Next base: position 75,014 of record JAPKLY010000011.1, read on the forward strand.
TACCTTCTTTCTGGCTTTAATAAAGGATATGGGAGAAGCAGCATTTACAGAGTGGGAAGAAATTCTGATGGCTGCCTTTGAAGTTAAGGCACCATCCCAACTGACATCCCCTGAAGGGTTGAGGAAGGTTGCTCGTGCGTTATTGCTTAAAGATGGGGTTGCACTGGATTGTCTAGAAATTGCTGAGTCTGAGTTCATCCCTCCGGCAGCAAACTTTGAGATCACCCCAGCTGATTAGGTAACCCCTACTATTTTTGGTCAATTGAAAGATTATTTTGATGATCACATTAGGGAGGTCAAAGCTACTCTTTTGGCTGCCAAGTCTGCTGCCCCTTCTCTGATTGAAAAATAAGTTCACCATGTTCTGCTGGATCATCGCAATAAGCTGAAAGAAGCTATGGAGGATAGCTTATATGCCACCAGGATTGAATTCTTCCAAACTCTACAACACTTCATGTCAACTGCCAGGGCTTTCACTGATGATGCATCTGCTACTCTCACTGCTGAATCTGAGAGATTCAGACTGGTCTCTGAAAGGTTGGAAGGGTAAATTACTGAATGCAAAAATGGTCAGGAGGACCTTAAGGCCATTGTGGATAACCTTCCTACTTCTCTACCCTCTACTTCGATGATTGATGATATCAAAAAGGGGGAAGAGAAGAACTCAGCTGCTATTGCTGCTCTGCAATCTGAGATGGCCTCTCTGAGAGCTCTACTGGTAGACAATCATGGTGTTTTGTCTGCCAGAGTAGAAAATGTTGAAGATTATATCAACACCAGGAAGATTGCAGCCCAGAAGACTCAGGAGCTGAGAGATCAAAAGATAGCTGAGGCCCTGCAAAGGCAAGAAGTGGTTGCTGAGGAGAGAGAGTAGAAGAAAAGAATAATGAATGCTGAACTTGATGAGAAGCTGGCTAAGGAGTTGCGGCTAGCAGGAGACTTCAGAAGAGAGGAGGAAGGGGCACGAAAGAGAAATGAATGATGAGCTTGAGAGGCGATATCAGAGGAAGGTGAAGAAGCAAGGGAAGGCAGTCTCTCAAGGCAGCAGGACTAGAAGTGGAAAATTCATTCGAGATCCAAATGAGCCTTTGGTTGACGGACCAATTGATATGTTCTACAATCAATTGTCCAATGAGCTGGTGGATCTCTGGAAAACTATTAAGGCTAAAACCATGATCCACTTCTATGTCCTGAGAGGAGAAGATACCAGAGGAGAAAGAGAGAAGAATGATGAGTTTAGAAACTGGTTAAATGAGACCTTTCCTAAATTCTTCAGAGCTATTACAGAAGAAATGCTTAAGGTGGAAGTTCAGCCAGAGTTGCCTGAGATTGAGTATCTTCCAACCCCAACTAATGAGAGTGGGAAGATAGACTGGGTGGAAATCAGGAAGTATTGGTTGCAGATTACTCAACTCTTTCATCAACTCTCTGATAACTCTCTGCCAGCTCTAAAGGAGATAGAGAAGAGATTCCTTGATTGGATGCAAGTCCCTCTCAGCAGCAGAAGACCTCTCCTCATGTAATAGTCCAGCTGAGTCAGCTGAGGTTTAGGTACTTTCTCTCTGATTGTACTCTCTCTTTATGATTTAATAAAGCTTTATGATTCCAGACAACTTCTTGTTGTCAGCTGCATTTTTATTCTATCTAAAGATCTTACTTAAAGATTTTCTTTTCTGTCCTATGATGATCTTAATTTTGATTGATTATGCTTATCTGTTGAGATCAGCTGAATTGGTTTTGATATCATCAAAAAGGGGGAACTTGTTAGGATATCTGTGTTAGATGTTTTGATGATATAATAAACCAATCAGCTTGTAATAGGACCAGCTGAACATGTTAGTCAGCTGATGAGTATTTAGGATTAGATAGGTTCATGTGAGGGGGAATCTACCTTGCTGCCTAGAAGATCCGAAGCTATCATAGAGAAGAAGACCAGCTGAGACCTTGAGGACTTAGCCGATTTTAGAAGACAGAAGAGTTAAGCAGCTGACACTGGAGTATTGAGAGCAAATCATCAGAGGAGTTTACATCTACTGCTTTCAGGAGAGACAGATCAGCTGACATCAGAAGATCAGCTGATCAGTTGAGAGCACGTCGCAGACAAGACAAGGACCATGGATATAAGACGTATTCAGACGAAGTCAAGAAGACCAGCTGAGGTGCACACCAGCAGACTTGCACATCAGCTGAGGTCTAAGTATCAGCAGACTGGTACACCAGCTGAGGAGACAGATCAGCTGAGGTCTTGTGCTCAGCCCAGATTCTTTGGAATCATTTTAAGGGTTGACTTGCGACATAGAAGGAAGATTCCCAGAATAGAAGATCAATCAATTAAGGGGACAAACTTGATTGATTGAAGATCGCGAAGATTGACGGGAATCAAGATGGAGATTCAATCAATCACAATGATTGATTGAAAACGATATTATCGTCCGTCTCGATTAAGCACCCACTCGACTGCAACAAAATTTCACCAACTTTGTCTCCGGGTCTTAAAATCTCCATTCTTCGTCTTCGATATCGGTTTCAATTTATTGATAAAAATAAATAAACATCCTATCGTCTAGACTAGTCTATTACATAAAAATATCCTAGTCTACCCGTGGATTTTCTCATGGGAAAAACGATCCGAATGAATCTGATTTTAAAACCGCATCATCATACATGCATGCATAAAAAAATATTAAATACCATGACAATTGGATACCTGCAAAAAAGATCTAGCAATTCTACTATCCAATTTTCAAATTTAATATTAAACACTTAAATTACAATTTAACGTATAGAGCCCGAAACCGGCTCTGATACCAGTTGGAAAATTAAACGCTGGTCTATTCGGGATATACGCTAAATACAAATTTAAGCCACAATTAATATCATGATTTAATCATAATTAAATCAAATAATTGTATACCTAACAACAAGCTTTGCATGCAAAACATATGAACATATAATATCACGTAAACCTTAAACATGCGGAACTAAGGAATTTAGTGAATTATACCTCTTAGAGAAAAGACGGTTTCTGAGACAAAAGGCGTATTTGGTTGAACTACTTTTGCAAGACTGTTGAGAACAAAGGCGTCCTTTGAGATCCTTTACTTGAAGAGTAGTGTCAACAATGAACTTTAAGGCGTCCTTCTTGAGACCCTCAAATTGACAAACCCAAAAACCTTCTCAAGTATTCCCTTTTCCTTATTCGTACACCCGGTGGGAGGCCACACAAATAATCACAACCCAAGGAAAGAAATATATTTTGTTTCCCACACACTGTGATTTTTGAAAATCACCCTTCAATTATGAATTATATGAAGTCTTGTATCATCTCATATTTATAATGAGAATACAAGATCTTGAATATCTTGAATATCTTGAATATCTAATATTTTCAAATCTTGATTATAATGAATATCAAATATTCTAATCTAGATAATCTTGAATATTAAATATTCAATTCTTGATATTTATTATACAATAATTTTTTAAAATATCATAATATATTTTAATTCAATGAGATCTTGATTTTATTAGATACTCTTGTATTCAAGATACATATCTATTTTTCATAAAATCTCTCATGAATTTAATACATTAAATTTTGAAAATAATGGTTATTTGGGCCAAAAATTATTTCTTTTATTTTAATCACCTTATTCATTGTTGGACATTTAATTGGGCTACTTGAGGGGCCTTTAGGAGAATTAAGATTGGACCTCCTAATGGGCCTTGAATTCTAACATTGAGCCCAATGTCATTCAACCCATTAACATTAATCTCACTCCACTATAGGATTAATGTTGCACTATCCATCTTAACCCATATTACAATCATATGGCTCCCGGTCATTATTTCCCGTGTTTAAGATTCTCTTGTCCGTTAATTAATCAAGCCACTGAACGCTTTAATTAATTTAACATCTTAACCTTGGAGTAAGGACATCTCTTCTTTATCATCATACCGGAAATAAATTCCACTTGCAAGATTTAGTTTAACAAACTTTTAGAGCCCACCAAGGGGACTAATCATGCAAGACTCTCCAAGCACACGTTCCTCTGTATTAAATCTTTGCAACTGTCATGTTCTCAATGGCGTCACCCAAGATGCGAAGTATTGAGTCTTATTGACTCTCTACCTATAACAAAATAAAGTGCCATGCACGGATCACACACAGTCCTATTTAAGGGATAGAAGTTTAGAAATAAACGATCACTGAGGTCTAATTCTTCATCCCATAAATCAGTACGGAAGAATTACCTCTCTGTAAGTCCTCTTCAATGCATCATCGTGCACTAGTGCAATCCCTTGGTCAAAATAAGCCAATTTGGGATCTATAAATCAACCGTTTACCAATGGGGTGTTCAAATCCCATCTAGGTTGTGAATTTAGTACTTGTTACAAGAAATTGATAATGTGATCTTGCTGTGAGTTATCCGGGGATCACAACATTTATCTATAGTGTAACTTGTATTATTATATTTGAACGGGTTGCAATAAATAAATAACATTCATATTATTTAAAGCACATTGATAAAAGATTTATTTTAGATAAAGCTCAAAGATTCAGTTTAGTTATACAAAGTAAAAGCATACTTTCTAGTATAACCCTAACATTGGACCCTATGCTTATGTTGATGCCTTGTTTTGCTTGTTGATTTTTGCCATGATGTTGCTAGTTTTGAGTAGTGTGGCATGAGATATGCTTATGATTGTGTGGATGATGTAGATAGTGCATAGTTAAATGTAGTGTGTATATTGCTTAATTCCTTTTTTTGTCTATTGTGTAGTTGATTCTATGATGCTTGATACATAATTGATGTGTACATGTTTGATATGATATGAGTCATGATCACCTTAACCCGTGAGGTTTGAGCCTATTTTGCCCGTTTCAATCTTGAACGGATGACATTTCTTTGATGTGAGATCCACATGATGCATTTCCACTCTAGAACTTGATTTGAGTCTTGTTTGAGATCACATTTTGTAATGAGTTGTCAAAAATGATTTGAGGCCATCTTTGATTTTATATGAGTCACTTAATCAAATTATCCATACCATGACATTGATTCCATAGTTAACCATTTTGTGCCTTTGGCCTTTTCTTTGACAACCTATGAATGTAGCTTGATTATCCTTCATTTTGAGTCTTATTTTCCCTATGACTAGTGGAGCTTATATGAGGATATGAGGGTTACATGTGCTTTGAAAACAAGCTTGGTGGATGAGATGGTGAAGAAAAGTGAAAGAAATAAGAGATGGAGATGTGAAAAGAAAAAAAAGTGGAAGTTGTGTTGAATGAAAAGATGTGAAGAAGAGCTTATGTTCCTAATGTGTTGGTGATGTGATGCAAAATTGCAAAAGAAAGGAAGTGGAAATATGCTTGAAAAGAAGAAGTGTGAAAAAAAGTGTGATGTTGTTGCAACTTGATCACTTGCAACCTATCTTTGGAAAAGTAGATATATTCTAGCTAGGTATCTTGACGTCTTTCTCCACTAGTACGATAGTCACTTCTATCCAAAAATATCCCACCCTTACCAAAGAGCCAACACTACAACCAAATAAAAAGTCCTCTTTGATTTGATGATAATTTACTTGTCAAGTGATGGAGAATTTGAGACTTTTATCAAGCCTATGGTGGTGGATGTACTATGTGTGATGTTGAGATAACCTCATATACTTGAGAGTTTGAGTGATACACTTCCTAGTAAGTATTTTGACTCATTGATTTGACCTTGTGTGCATTGATGTTATATAGATGGTTGATGAGAAGACACTACATTGTTAGATTGCGTGAATTAGGTGATGTATATATGGCATTTGATCTTGTGCTTGATGCTTCATCGATACAATTATTCCCCTATCTTATCGCTTCGTTGCTCGAGGATGAGCAACAATCTAGTTTGGGGGTGTGATTAGAGTCATAATTGCATCTTTTTGCATCCATTTCTCTATGGTTTTGATGTTCTTATATTCATATTTGACCCTAATTAGGTATAAATTGTGCTATTAACCATTTTGTGGCAAGAAAATGTGTTTTGTAGTGAAAATGAGGAAAATAGGCAAAAGATGAGCAAGTTCGTAAAAGTCCAGAAATTGTGAGTTGATCCAATGGAGGCAAATTATATACCATGTCGAAGGGTTCGAAGAGAGGGTCGCAACGGAAAAAGAATCGAGTCAATCGAAGCTCTAGAACTCAAGATATAAAGAAAATAAGGAAGACGAGGATCGATCGGACGAGTCGAAGCCGGGCTCGTGCGCAACCAAGCCTGGGCTCGTGCGACCACAAGCCCAGATTCGTGTGAAGGATCTCTGGTTCGGGCAAGGTTAGACCACACGAATGTTCGCACGAGCTAGACTCGTGTGGTCACAGGTTTGCATTCGTGTGGATGCTCGGACAGGCACAATTTTGAGGGCTGTTTCGTCTATTCGCGCGTTTAATGAAGGGCAAATTGGTCTAAGCATTGTGGGCACTATAAATACTCAAGGATCAGATTCTCAAAGGCATCATCTTCATTATTCCATCATTAGTTAGTTCTTAGATTAGTTAAGAGAGAGGTTAGAGGTAGTTTCCAAGTTGGGTTAGTGTAGATTTTAATCTTCTCTCTACAATTACTTTTGATCCAACCATTAGATCTTTAATCCATTTGTTCTATTAGATTAGTCTCGTTATTAGCTTCGATTCTATGGTTCATTTTATGATTTGGAGCTTTGGATCAAGGGATAGTTTTTCAAGGTTTGATGCTTGTATTTTCGTTCATCTACTATTGGTAAGATTTCCTTTAATTCTCTTGTTTTAGTTACTATTCATGATGTTTACATTGTTAATTGTTGATTTTCATTTCTGATTAGCCATGGGCTAATCCCTTGTTGCATGGATGTATGAATACTGTGGTGAATTAAGTCTCTTGTTAATCCTATGCTTGAATTAGTGATCTTGATGGATTAGTTCTCTTATTAATGACTTGTATGCATACTTGGGATGTTTAATTGGATTGTATGGCTTATATGTTTTAGCAATGAAAAGAGAATTGGGCTATAAGAACCTTATGCATACCAAGTGTTTGATATTATGCTTGTATGACCAATGAGAATTGCATATTAGCGTAAGACCTCTTAATTGGAGTGTTAGGAGTTGTAGAGGGATCTAGACACCTAATAAAGCCCTAGCTTGTGTTGTAGAGAGATCTAGACAGTAGTTGACTTGACTAAGACACCAAGAGATCTTTTGCATGCTAGGATGAATAGGATACTAGAGGAACCATAGTAGGATTACTTCCATGTACACTTCACACTTGCTCACTTCTTTGAGGTGATAGTTAGGATTTACTATTTCTTGCTTGATATAGTAGATATAAACCTTGATTGTTTTCTTGCTTTCCTAGCTATTAGCCTTTGTAGACATTCAATATTAGCTTGATATCGCATCGTTTCCCTATGTTCGATATTTAACTAGGTTAACTTGCTACGACAACAACGACCACGTTCACTTGCGTGGAAATCATACACGATTTTGGCAAACAATCATCCTATTCACCAGTTTCCTCAGTTTCAGGGTCATCACCAGATTCTTCATCAGAGGATGATGAAGAGCTATGATCAGGTTCTGGATCACCCTGTTCTGGAACAACAGTAGGTGTTGCCTCAGGGGTGGCAACACTGGGAGCAGCAGCTTTGAACTTTCTCCTCTTTTTCAGTCCTTTGCACATCTCAGCAATAGTCATATTGTCCTCAGAAATGGCAAGTTCGTACCTCCATTGGAGCAGGGATATCAGCAGCCTCTTTTTTAGTATCAGAAATGACAATAGAAGTATTGTCTTTCTTCCTTGAGCTTGAAGCACCAAAATCTGTCTTTTTCAAATTCCTATTTGACGTACGGGTTGGTGCTATTTTTCTTTTCCCATTGGCTTTTGTGACCTTGGACAGTATGGGCACATGTGGTGATGAGGATGGAGATGATATGTGTGATGAAGGGTGAGTAGGTGATTGTGAAAATGGGACTTGTACTGGGGTAGCAGACACATTATCACAGCTAGGTTCAACATTTTCAGTAGCAATAGGAATTTTAGGGCTTGTATGAACAGTACTAGCAGTAGGGGATTCAATATTTTCTTCCACCCTATGTACAGGGACATCATCTAATTGTGAAATTGGGTCGAAGATGTGCATAGTCAGGAGTGAGTGCTCGAGAAGAAGATGCTTTGAAAGGCGAAGACAAATGCCCCCGATTCGGTCGGAGCAAGTCTAAGGCTCAAGGTGGTGCCACTGTGCATGCGCAAAAGAGGAGAGTCTTGACGTACAACTCCATTTGATAGTCCGGGAAGATCGCCAACAACTTGAATTGGCAATGGTGTCTATACATTTAGTGTTGTCGGCGGTGCCATGGCGGATGCAACCGGAGGTGCTGACACTGGTGCTGTGGCATCGGCAGGACATTGGGAGCAGTATCGCCAGTCACATTTTCAGCCATAGTTATGAGAGTGATGAGGGGGTTTTCAGTTTCAGAGGTTAAGTGTGTTTCAGTGGTTTGGTGTGGGAGGGTATGTGATGAATATGGAATGAATGACCTTTTATGCTTCATTGATATGCGTGAGATAAAAAGTAACTTTTAATTTTTTAAAGAATTTTAATGCACGAACACAAGTGAAGGGAAATAACGGCACATAATCACATTTGTAACACATAATAAAAAAAACTCCAATTTATGAAAAATCTCAAATATTAGGATTCAGTTAATTAAGACAAAATATCCACCATTATCTAAATAACTACCCATGATGTGTTAGTGTAGAAAGTGGGTGAAAGTGGGGTGGTTATTGGTATTTATAAAAAAATAACCGACACATTATTTAAATTAATTATTAGATACCATATAATTATCATAATTAAAATAATTAAATAACTAATTATGTAAATGCTAAAAATATTATGAGATTTAGATCAATTACGGTTTACAATATAGGCACACATACACTTTATCCTTTTTGGATTTTTTTTCATGCATTTTGTATTCTCAAGAATTTAATCACCTTCTGAAAAGAACATATCGTGGTTGTCAGCCCCGTGTGCCTAGTTACTCAGCGATTATTCAAGAGTGTTCTCTTTCCCTTTTTGAAAAGAACACATCGTGATTGTTAGTCCCGTGTGCCTAGTTACTCAGCATGTTTAGACTTTGATTTTTTAGAACTAGTGCTTTTTGTTGTGTATGTCCTGTACGAAACCTTTAAAATAAAATCACGTCAGAATATGGTTAGCAAAAATAATATAAGTTACAAAACTACTCAATTACCACATAAAATGATAACAATACAGTATTGTTGCTTCAAGTGTAGTAACACTCAGAGCAACATCACACACAGATTTTCAAGGAATGCAGAGTCCAAGACATTTTCTAAGTGAAGAAAACCTCTCAGAGTCTAGTGCTTTTGTGAAAATGTCAGCTATCTATTTTTCAGTGAATATATACTCTAATTTCACTATCTCCTTCTCAACTAGATCTCTTAAAAAATGATGTGTAATGCTTATGTGTTTTGTGAGTGAGTGTTGTACCGAATTTTTTGAAATGTTGATCGCACTTGTTTTATCATAAAAAATTACATGTGTATTTATCTCAAGCACATAATCATCTAGAATTTTTTTAAGCCATTGGAGTTGTGTACAATAGCTACCAGCAGCTATGTACTCAGATTCGGCAGTGGATTGGGAAATGCACTTTTATTTTTTACTATGCCAAGAAACAAGATTGTTACCCATGTAGAAACAACCACCACTAGTGCTTTTCCTATCATCACAGTCACCAGCCCAGTCAGCATCACTATATCCAACTAGTGTGCTATTTTTGTTCTTTGAAAACCATAATCCCATGTCACTTGTGCCACTCACATATCTGATGATCCTCTTCACTGCCTTCATGTGAGATTCCTTGAGGTTTGCTTGGTACATGGCATACACACAAACACTGTACATAATGTCATGTCTACTGGAAGTTAAGTATTAGTAAACTACCAATCATAGATCGATACAAAGTGTGGTCAACACTTTGTCCAACATCATCCTTGCACAGTTTCTGTGAATTTCCCATAGGAGTTTTCATAGGCTTTGCTTCAATAAGACCAAACCTTTTCACTAAGTTTTTAGCATACTTACTTTGTGAAATGTAAATGCCTTTATCACTTTGTTTGATTTGGAGTCCTAAAAAGTAATTTAGGTCACCTACCATGCTCATTTCAAATGTAGTAGTCATAGCTTTCACAAAGTATTCAATTAATTCTTGTGATCTTACACCAAATACAATGTCATCAACATATATCTGTGCAATCAAGAAGCCATTAGTATCATGCTTAATGAAAAGAGTTCTATCAGTCTCACCTCTGATGAATCCAATTGGTAGTAAGAAATTAGTAAGTCTACCATACCAAGATCTAAGGGCTTGTTTCAAACCGTGTTGGGGAATTAAACGCGGATCTATTCGGGATTTACGCAAAATACAAATTTAAGCCTACAATTAATATCATGATTTAAACATAATTAAATCAAATAATTGTATACCCAACAACAGGCTTTGCATGCAAAACATATTAACAAATATAATCACAAAAAGCCCTAAACATGCGAAACTAAGGGATTTAGTGAATTATACCTGCCGATGAAAAAGATTTTTCTGAGACAAAAGGCGTCCTTTGTTCCCTTGGTGAAAGGCACTTTCTGAGACAAAAGGCGTTCTTTGAGACTATCGGTGATCTCCTTGGCTTTGATTAACCCAAAAGTCTTCTCAAGTATTCCCTTATCCTTATTCGTACACCCGGTGGGAGGCCACACGAATAATCACAACACAAGGAAAGAAAACAATTTTGTTGCCCAACTAACTGTGATTTTCGAAAATCACAAGAGTAATAATATGTGTGTTATAAAGTCTTGTATCATCTCATATTTATAGTGAGAATACAAGATCTTGAATATCTTGAATATCTAATATTTCAAATCTTGATTATCATGAATATCAAATATTATAATCTTGATAATCTTGAATACTAAATATTCAATTCTTGATATTCTTTTTCCATAATTTTCAAAAAAATCAATATACATATAATACCCATGAGATCTTGATTTTATTAGTTATTCTTGTATTCAAGATACATAGCTATTTTTCATAAAATCTCTCACTAATTATATATATATAAATTTCAAAAATCTTAATAAAATTGGGCCCAAAAAATATTTCTTTTATTATAATCACCTTATTCATTGTTGGACATTTAATTGGGCTACTTGAGGGGCCTTAGGAGAATTAAGATTGGACCTCCCAATAGGCCTTGAATTCTAACATTGAGCCCAATGTCATTCAACCCATTAACATTAATCTCACTCCACCATAGGAATAATGTTGCACTATCCATCTTAACCCATTTTACAATCATATGGCTGCCGGTCATTATTTCCCATGTTTAAGATTCTCTTGTCCGTTAATTAATCAAGTCACTGAACGCTTTAATTAATTTAACATCTTATCCTTGGAGTAAGGACAACTCTTCTTTATCATCATACCAGAAACAAATTCCACTTGCAAGATTTAGTATGACGAACGTTTAGAGCCCACCATGGGGACTAATCATTCAAGACTTTCCAAGTACACGTTCCTCTGTATTAAATCTTAGCATGGCACGCACGGATCACACACAGTCCTATTTGAGGGACAGAGGTTTAGAAATAAACAACCACTGAGGTCTAATTCTTCGTCCCATAAATCAGTACGGAAGAATTACCTATCTGTAGGTCCTCTTCAATGCATCATCATGCACTAGTGCAATCCCTTGGTCAAGATAAGCCAATCTGGGATCTACACATCAACCGTTTACCAATGGGGTGTTCAAAATCCCATCTAGGTTGTTAATTTAGTACTTGTTACAAGAAACTGATAATGTGATCTTGCTGTGAGTTATCCAGGGATCACCACATTTATCTATAGTGTAACTTGTACTATTATATGAACGGATTGCAATAAATAAATAACATTCATATTTATCTAAAGCACAGTGACAAAAGATTTATTTCAGACAAAGCTCAACGATTCAGTTTAGTTATACAAAGTAAAAGCATACTTTCTAGTATAACCCTAACAAACCGTACAAAGCTTTCTTCAACTTATACACATAATCAGGATGAAATGGATTAAAACCTTTTGTTTGTTCTACAAAAGCTTCCTCAAGTAAAACACCATTTAGAAAAGTAGCCTTAACATCCATTTGAAACAATTTAATTTCAATAAAACATGCCATAGATAATAGAAGTTTAATAGATTCTATCCTAGCAACAGGAGAAAATGTTTCAATGAAATTAATTCCTTTAATTTGTGTAAATCCTTGTGCAACAAGCCTAGCTTTGTTTCTTACTATATTACCAGATTCATCAGTCTTATTCTTGAAAATCCACTTTGTTCCAATTACATTTATGTTTGAAGGTCTAGGTACTAGAGTCCAAACGTCATTTCTAGTTAATTATTCAATTTCTTCTTGCATAGCCTCAATCCAACTTTCATCTTTCAAAGCTTCAGACACATTTTTGGGTTCAATAGAAGAAAAATAACCTTGAGTACATATCTAAGTGCATATATTGGACATGCAAACCGAACGTACTACCGCATTCATTTTACCTTTTCTTCTTGTGAGAACACCAATAGAGGATTCACTTATGATCTATGATGAAGGATGATCCTTCTTGCATCTACGAAAAAGGGTTTGTCCTGGAGTTCTGGGTGACTGATTCTCATCATCTTCTGAATCTGCATCTGATGTCGCTGGAGATGTTGTCGCCTTTGGTTCAACACTTTTCACTTGTTCAGCGATACTTGTGATTTCCAGCAAGTCAGAGATGTCCTCTTCCACCTTTTTACCTAAAATATTTGAAACATCATCGAAAACTATGTTCATAGATTCTTGCAAAGTTGTTGTTCTGAGATTGTAAACCCTATAAGCCTTGTTATTCTTAGAGTAACCTAAGAACAATCCTTTATCACTCTTAGAATCAAACTTGGTCAAATACTCTCTATCATTTAGAATGTATCACAAGCATCTAAAGGTGTGAAAATATTTCAAGTTAGGTTTCCTTTTGTGCAACAGCTCATAAGACGTAATAGAACAACCTGGTCTAAAGTAGATTCTATTAGACACGTGACATGCAGTATTCAATGATTCGGCCCAAAATATTTTAGACACATTCATTGAAGTTAGCATGACTCTAGTCATTTCTTGCAATGTCCTATTTTTTCTTTTAGCTATGCCATTTTGCTGTAGAGTTTTAGGAGAGGGAAACTCTTGTACAATGCCTTTCTTTTCACAAAAGTCAGTGAACAAGCCATTTTCAAATTCCTTACCATGATCAGTTCTAATCCTACTAACTTTCATATTAAAAACATTTTTCAAACGCTTGTAAAGGATTTTGAAAACATCAAAAGGGTCAGATTTTTCTCTAATGAACTCAACCCATAAGACTCTTGAAAAGTCATCAACAACAACTAAAGTGTATCTCTTACCACCAAGACTTTCTGTCTCCATAAGACCCATTAGGTCCATGTGAAGAAGTTCCAAGCATCTAGTAGTTGTGCATATTGATGTGATATTGTGTGAAGATTTTACCTGTTTACCTTTTTGGCATGATCCACAAACAGGTGTATTTGTGAAACTGAGCTTAGGTAACCTTCTAACATCCTCTGTCTTAACAAATTTTTGTAAATTTCTATAATTTACATGGTGTTTTCTTAGATCATGTCTCACGCAAGTGTACGTGGTCGTAGTAGATTTAGCAAGCTAACCAAATTTAATATCGAACACAGGGAAACGGGAGATGCAAAGTAAGATTATTGTTTAAGAATTGAAACTAGAAAAGTAATAGAAGGGAATGGGTGTTATCTACTAATCTTGTGCAAGAACGGTAAAGACTACCTATCACCTTTTTATCAAAAGTGAGCTAGAGTGGAGACATGCATTAGTGTAATCCTCCTATGGTTCATATGGTGATTATATTTCCTAATCATGCAAGATCAATTGGATAATCAATTAGGCTTACCTTGTAAATGTGCCTAGGTCTCCCTAATGACAATTTACACTCTAATTAGGTGACTACTCACATAGACAACTCTCATTGTCCTAAGGAATTTCATCAAACACCTAGCATGCATAATCTTCAATTAAGAACATTAAAGGAAAAGCTCAATTCTCATGTCTTGCTAATTCCCTAATGGCCCAAACATTCAATTAAGCATACAAAGCATTCATTCATATCATCAATTAAGAAAATCAATCATCCAATATCTCATAGCATTCAAAGAATAAATAAAATCACCACATTACTTCATAGGAATCATAAACCAATGCATAAGGAAATTAGCCCATGGCTAATTGGAAATGGAAAACAACAATTAACATGCTAAACATCATTTCTAATCACTATTACAAAGGAAATCAATGAAATCTTACCTATAAAAGTGGAATTGGAAAACTATCTACAAACCTCCAAATTATAACTCTTAATCTGGAATGCAAAATACAAAATACAACTGTAGACACGTAGCTTGAATCGAGATGAAAAATTAGGAATAAACGGATCGAAATTCTAACGGGCGGATAAAAAAAATCAAAGATTGAAAGTTGGAAAATCTAATAAACTCATTTGGTAACCTCCATTAACTTCTCTAATCTAAGAAGAATCTAAGAAAATGAAATGGAAAGTGAGAGAGTGTCCTTGGAAATCTGAGGTTGAAGTACTAATAGTACCCTACATGCATTTACCAAGATACTCTACATTAAAATGTGCAAAAGACGAAACTGCCCCTGAAAATTCGAAAATCCAGCATGACTGTCGACCAGAAGGGACAGGATGTTGACCAAGCTCGACATTTTACTGGAGCGATCCTTCATCACGTGAGCCAGAGAATCGGCGCTCGAGCAAGGCATTTCCGGTGTCGAGCTAAAGGGCTGGGCTGGTTCCGTGACGATTGATCCTCGACTTCTCGTTTTCTTCATATCTTGAGGTCTAGAGCTCTGATAGACTCGATTCTTTTTTCGTTGTGACCCTCTCTTCGAACTCTTTGACATGTTATGTCATTTTCACCAATTGGCTTGACTCCAGAAATCCAGACTTTTATCAAACTTGCTCATTTCTTCTTCATTTTGCTCGTTTTCACCTATAAACACAACTTTCTAGCCAACAAGGGTCAAATGCACAATGTATTGCATAATAGGGTCAAATATGAACAAAAACTCCTCGAAACCATGTAGAAATGATAGCAAAATGATGCAATTATGACCCTAATCACATGGCCAAGCTTTCGGTGCCAAAGAACACTTTCATCAGATTGTGAGATGTTGCACGAAGTTTTGGCACCAATGAGACAACAGTTATCAGGAGAGCGATGACCAACCATTACACATTTATCAGTTTCATCCAATACAGAACAGAAGTTTTTATCAAACTTCACATGCATATTATTATCACACAACTGACTTATGCTTATCAAGTTAGCACGTAAACTGTCAACATGTAGCACATTTTTCAGTTTTGGAAAACCTTCATGATTCAAAGTTCCTTTTACTACTATGTTACCGTTAGAACCACCACCATATGTAATTTTACCACCATCAAAAGTTTCATATTCATTCAAGTATTCAATATTTCCTGTCATATATCTGGAACACCCACTGTCAAAATACCATAAATCAGGTACACATGCTTGTAAAGAAGTACAAATAACATTGCAAAGCACTTTGGGTTTTCTAATCCATGCAGTTTTTTATGTATGTAAATACTTGTGTGGTAACACTCTAGGTAACACTTTTCTAGGAAGAAAATCATCTTTTAGTTTAAAAGAGTAAGGACGAATATGATAAAAGTTCTTTTGCCTCTTTGTTTTGGAAATTTTTAGAAGAAACTTTTGAATTTAGTTTCACAAAGGTGACAGGTTTTTAAAAACTAAAAGGGATAGAATTTTCAGAAAATCCAAGACCAAATTTATCAATTTTTCCAACAGACAAAGCTTCATTCAAAGCAGTTGTACCTTTAGAGTACTTTTTGAAACTAAGTGTGGTAGCAGTCAACTTTTCTTGGAGTTTAGAAATTTAAAAATCCATTTTTGTGAGATTTACCTCAAGTCTTGTGATGGTTTCAATCAGCTCTTCATTAGCTCGATTGACAGCTTTCAGTTCATTCTGCGTTCAGCAACCTTTATTTCTAAAGGTTCTTGTGAGGTACCTGTGCTAGAATAGAAAACATTAGTACTATCCTCATCAGACTCAGAAATAGACTGAAACCTGTTTGATGTTGTTGCTGGGGTTGTCATAATGGGTTCAACATCCGAGTCACTTCCAGAGAAGTCATCTCTCACACATTCAGATAAGAATGTAAGTTCTTCATTTGTAGCCTTTATCTCTTCATCAGAATCTTCATCACTCAAAGAAACAGTTAAGCTCATCCTTTTCTTTAATAGTGTGTTAGCACATTCATTTGCATAATGACCATGTACACTCATCACAATTGACCTTTTTTCTATACTCAGTATCATACTTAAAGTTTCTCCTTTGAGAAGGCTTTCGACCAGAAGTTTGAGGGGAATTTTTAAAATCTGTCTTAGGCTTAGTGTTAAAATCAGATGTGTTTCTCTTTGCTTAAGATAGGCTTCAAATTTTTTGGTAAGAAATGCAATACTATCAGTGTCATATGAAGTGTCATCAACCTATTCAATTTCAGTAATAACAGAAGTTCTTCCAGAACTTGAAGAGGTTTCTCCTTTGAAAACAACAACACCTTTTTTATCATACGCAAATTCTTGTTGAGACAAGTCCATTTCATAAGTTTTTAAAATGCTCATTAACTCATCATGACTCAACAAATTAGTGCTCCTAGCTTCTTCAATGGCACAAACTTTACCATTAAATCTTCTAGGAAGAGTACGAAGGGTTTTGTTTACTAACCTGATATTGGAAATTGGATCTCCAAGTGATTGAAATTCATTCACCACCTTATTGAGTCTTTCATTGTAGGAAGAAATCGTCTCATCATCTTTCATTCTTAGGCCTTCAAACTTTGTGTTCAGCATCCTTACCTTTGCTCTATGGACAGTACCAAAACCTTCACATTGTTCGTGTAGTCTTTCCCATGCATCTTTGGCTGAAACACAATTCTGGATAAGGTTGAACACAACAGTATCAATCTATGAATTGATTGCGTTGATGGGCTTTGAATTGTACAATGATGAGTTGTTCTCCTCCGTGGTCCATTAAAGCTCGTTCTTGAGAATGTGGTCTCCATCTTTATCTTCAGTTGTGGGAGGACTCCAACCTGACAGTATGCTCTTCCAGGCACGTTCATCAAGGACTTTGATGTAACTCCTCATCACGCTTTTTCATGCGGTATAATTGGAAAAAGTAATTACAAAAACAAATTCAAGACTTGGAAACATTCCTTCCAAATCTCAAACATAAAATTAGATAAAATATCCAAACAAGTTACCAAATGACAAACTTAGATTGTTAAGTCTAAGCCTACTTCAAACATAAACTTCCACTACTTGCAAATAGCTCAGCAAAACGTATGGGATAATATTATACACAGTTTTGTATAGAATGTAAGCAACACATTTTGAAAATACTACACTAAAATCATAAAAATAGCTTCCTATAAATGCGTTATGCTTCAGTATGTAGTGTTGGGTCTCTCTCTTAGTTTCTGGGCGTATTCCTCATCTATTTATAGAGTTGGAATGTGGATCCATCCATCAATGACGTGGATATCATGGAGAGAGGTTGAGATCCACTTTTGTAGGAGTTGAGGTAACTTCCATGTAACTTCCTTTCTTTAACTCTCGGTTCCTTTGATTCCAGGTCCTTTTAGATGTTCCAGATTCTTCCAGGTGTATCATGAATATTCTGGGACATGAGAATAACCGCCGTTGACCATTGTTCACCAGGGATAGCACCAAGGACAACCATTCAAGCAACACTAAGCAGTTAATCACTGAAACATATTTCCTGAAATGATAACAAAGACAATTCGAACAACCCTAAAAAGTTAGTCGTTAGAATGAATATTCTGGAGGATGGGTGTGATTTCAGATGTGATCAGCACTGGTCTCAACACTTTCATAAATACATTTTTTCTATTCATTTGTGTTAATCGAAGTCGTGGGGTATAGCCGTTAGTACCCCTATCCGTTATCATGTAAAAGGAGTTTAAAATTTGAATTTTGAAAGGGAAAATTCATAATCCCAATAATGGTGGGTTACCGTTGTGAGGTAGAAGAGTCATTATTGTTATTATTTTGAAGAAAATTAACTTTCTCGAAACTAGATCTGTCATTGTTTACATTTATATATGTGTATACATGTGTGATGGTTATTTGAAGGCAACCATATCGATATTATGTCTCTGTTAAACGAGCATAACTAATAAAACTAAGATTGTAGAAATATCAGACCCTGATCCATAACATTTGGGGATAGAGTTCGAGACTGTGGCTGATACTCCAGTGAGTGCAAATGCTCCAGTGATCATAGTTTAGAGCGCCCCTGTTTTGCATCAATATTTTGAGGGGGTGAAATGTCGAGTATTTCTCACTACTCTCACTAAGTCTTCTCAGAAATGGTTTAGCCAATTACCAGCGGGCTCTGTGCACTCCTTCACAGAGCTCGGCGACCTGTTTTTGCACCAATTTGTCAGTGTGAGAAAAATAGCCAAAACTTCTCTATATCTTCTCAGCTTGAAGCTGAAGCCCCAGGAGAGCCTCAGAGCATATGTCACACGCTTTAAGGAAGCTGCTCTGGAGATGCCTTCTACCTCTGATGATGTCAGAACCAATTCTTTGGCTCAGGGAATGTCCGATGGGGACTTCTTTAAATCTTTGGCCAAAAGGCAACCCACGTCCTTTGATGAATTGCAAGTAAGGGCAAATAAGTATATAAATTTGGAAGAAGCGAGAGGCATGAACAAAGAGGAAAGAGGAACAGAAAAATGGAAAGAACCCTAGAAAAAACGAGATGGATCAGAGAAAAGTAAGAATGAAATGGAGAAGGCACGACAGGAGAGGTTCGAAGCATATACCCCTTTGACATTATAACCTGCAGAAATGTTGGAGATTGCAGCGGACATCCCTGGGTTCAAATTTCCTTCCTCTGCACAAAGAGGTCCCAAGAACCCAAGTTTGAGCATTATTGCCGATATCATAACGATTATGGGCATGAAACTAATGAATGTAGACATCTAAAGGATGCCATCGAGAGGCTAATAAGAGAAGGTCACTTGGTAAACATTGTGCAAAGGGAAAGGAAATAGTAGAAGTGTCAAGAAAAGATGGTCCAAATCATAGGACGGGGTTCATCTAAATAATAGTGGGAGGACCCACAGATGGTGATTCAAACAGAGCCAGGAAAGCATCCCTCAGGGGAAGGCAATCTTAGGAGGGTGGAAATGTCCACCAAGTAAGAATGGAAGAAGATGTACCATTGATTATATTTGGTGTTGGGACAATCTGAGCATTTTGATTAGATCCCAAAACCCCTGATGATTTGCCTAAGTAAAGTTAGTCAGGATTGTCTAGTTCAGGATAGTCAGGTTAGGGATTAAGTTCAGGGGGAACGTGTTGAAGACTGAAGAATAATTGAGTCAACCCAATTGACTGAAGTCTGAAGTACAACTCACCCTGAAGAAGGTCAGACTCAGTCTTGAAGAAGATTGCCTGAACTAAAGTTGAAGACCGAGCACTTGAAGATCCGTCCTGAAGACAATCCGGTGTTACCATTGACTGTTGTTTCTACTGAGTACACTTAGCATGCTCAGGACAGAACTTAGTCAGTGAAGAGCAGTGTAACCTATCAGGCAGAGCTTAATGCTCATAAGACCTGACTTAGGCCTTGAGTCAGTTTATCTGACTCATGTAAGTCCAAAGCAAAAAGGTTACACATGCTGGGCTGAATAACCTATCAGGCTCTGACTCATGTAAGTCCAAAGTAAAAAGGTTATTCAAGCTATGGGACAGTTGACATTTATGTTAACACCTGAGAAACAAAGAGAATGTCAGTGGACTCCATTAAAGACAAACATTCGGCCTGAGTAAATGACAAGAAACTCAGAGTATTGAATGTATGAGGAAGGACAAGTGTCAGACGATCAACTAGTTATTTGTACGGAGAGCCAATCGCCTATCAACACGCATGTACTGTGTCTGCAAAGCAGTTAATGAGGCATTTAATGCGTCTCAGTGTTTTAGGCGGCGGGACAGAATTTTCCAGATTAAGCATGGAAAAAGGTCAAATAGTACATCTAGCCTGCAACCACCCTAAAATAGGAAGATTTGGGTGGATCTCCTCCAACGGATCTATTTCAAATCCCTCCTATAAATACAGAGAGCCTTGCACCCATTGAAGGCTAACGGGAATTTTCCAAGTGAAAGCTCTCAAGAATTGTTTGCCAAAATCGTGTATGATTTCCACGCAAGTGAACGTGGTCGTTGTTGGTGTGGCAAGTTAACCAAGTTAAATATCGAACACAGGAAAACGATGCCATATCAAGCAAGCATTAAATGTCTACAAAAGTATAATAGCTAGGAAAGCAAGAAAACCAACAAGGATTTTATCTACTATTGTAAAGCAAAGTAAATCCTAACTATCACCTGAAAGAAGTGAGCAAGTGTGAAGTGTACATGGAAGTATTCCTACTATGGTTCCTCTAGAATCTTATCCATCCTAGCATGCAAAAGGTCTCTTGGTGTCTTAGTTAAGCCAACTAGTGTCTAGATCTCTCTACCACACAAGGTAAGCTCTATTGGATGTCTAGATCTCTCTACAACTTCCAATACTCCAATTAAGAGGTCTAGGCTAATATGCAATTCTCATTGGTCATACAAGCAATATATCAAACACTTGGCATGGATAAAGGTCTTATAGCTCAATTCTCATTTCATTGCTAAAACATATAAGCCATACAATCAAATTTAACATCCCAAGCATTCATACAAGTCATTAATAAGAGAACTAGTCCAACAAGATCACTAATTCATGCATAGGATTAACAAGAGACTAAATTCACCATAGTATTCATACAACCATGCAACAAGGATATTAGCCTATGGCTAATTGGAATTGAAAATCAACAATGAACAATGTAAACATCATGAATATTAACTAATACAAGAGAATTAAAGGAAATCTTACCATAAGTGGATGAATTGAAATACAAGCTACAAACCTCCAATTTGCTAAGTCTTGATCCACAACTCAAAATACAAAATTGAACCGCAGGAATAAAGCTCTAATCACTACGAGTATGTAGGAACAAACGGATCTAAAATCCGACGGACGGATCAAAAGTTATGGAAGAAAGAAGATTGAATCTAACTAAGAACCCACTAAGATTGAATCTAATCTAAGTACTTGGAATAATGATGATCCTCCCTTGGAAATCTGATCCTTGAAGTATTTATAGTGCCCACAATGCTTGGTCCAAAATGCCCTTCATTAAATGCGCGAAAAGACAAAACAACCCTTCGAAAATGTGAAGTCCGGGGCATCACACAAGTTACCACAGTGGCCGCACGAGTCCAGCTCGTGTGATACAACCTCACACGAACCAGAGCCTCCTCGCACGAGTGTGTGCCTATGGTCGCACGAGTCCGGGCTTGTGGTCGCTCGAGCCAGGCTTGGTCGATCCTCGACTTCTTATTTTCTTCATATCTTGAGTTCTAGAGCTCCGATTGACTCAATTCTTCTTGCTTTGCGACCCTCTCTTCGAACTATTCAACATGGTATATCATTTGCCTCCATTGGATCAAATTAAATTTTCTAAACTTTTACGAACTTGCTCGTCTTTTGCCAATTTTTGCTCGTTTTCACTACAAAACACATTTTCTTGCCACAAAATGGTTAATAGCACAATTTATACCAAATTAGGGTCAAATATGAACATAAGCACCTCAAAACCATATAGAAATAGATGCAAAAACATGCAATTATGACTCTAATCAAGAATCCAAGCACTCAAAGCACACTTTGAACATTACTCTGCAATTAAATTTCCCTAGTGTTGTAGTAGGATTCACTATGTATTTTGCTTAGCGTGATAGCTCTGATCTTTAGCATTGCTTTGTATTGCTAGGGCTATCCTTAGTTGGAACCAGAATACCAAACCACTCAGGTTGTGAGATTGGTTGGTTAGAAGGACTGGGACTTGTAGAACGCCCAGGGGTCAGTTCCTAAGAGAGGATGTTGGCTACTCGTGTCCCTTGGCACGTAAAAATCAAGTACCTATCCTCAGTGGTAGAGGGTAGCTTCCTGTTAAATCAGGTCGTGGACGTAGGAGTTGGTTATCTCCAAACCACGTTAAAAAGTCCCATGTGTGCTGATTTACATTCTTGCTCAGGATCATTATAGTCATCATATTAAACTGAGCATGCTTGCGTTGTTTTGAATATCAGGCTGAATCAATCATCCTGACCTTTAAAATTATGCAACAGCCTTAACCACCATTTACTAAGCAAAGTCAGAGAAAATGTTTTCAGAAACTAAAACGAATAGAACCTAAGGGCTCACATTCCGCACGTACTCTAGCTTACTGAGATAGTAGTCCAACTGACTTGCTTCCGAGTGGTCAGTAGGTTTGTTATCTCTACTGAGCTTCTAAGCACAAAACTCACACTCAGCCTATCTGACTCCTTGCTGACTTATCCTTGCTGCCCCAGCGGATTATCAGCTTAAGTGAGTACTATCTGGTTCTTCTTGACTCAGCATGTTAGAGCATTTTTCTGAGCATTTGGAAAAATCTGAAATCAGTGTATTCCCCCCCATACATTGATTATATTAGTTTCGGGACCAACAAGTAGTATCAGAGCAGTGGTTCAAAAGACCACTGACTTTGTTTACCAACAGTTTCTGAGGAGAAACTTTTGGTGGTCAACTGAACAGATCTATTTCTTAAAACTTGCATATCATGGCATCCGGTTCTAAGCACCTTGAGGGCAACCTTCCTGAGTTCTCTGTTGATAACTATGAATATATGAAATTCAGGGTCCTTGCACATCTCTACTCCATCCCTGATCTAGTTTATGACAAATCGAGCCACCACCTGGCCTGTAGCTGGAAATGTCCATGTCCCAGCTGCCAGAGATGAGCTTGTTGTTGGTCCCTTAAAGTGGTCAAGGTCTAGAGGGGGGTGAATAGACCTTGAGTCCAAAATCAGATTTTCAAACTTTTAAAATAAGAGGGATTCTAGAACCTTACAGTAACCTCTTTCAGTTTAAAAAGATAAGTCTACAAGAGTTTTTAGAAACTGGACCACAAAGGTTACAGCTGTGGATATAAGAAGTCTACAACTGCAGAGTTTAGAAAACTTTACAATATAGAATATCACTTGTAGACAAAGTATCAGAGAGATTCTCACAATTGAAATTATATTGAGCATACTTCTAATGTGCAGCTGAAAAAAGTAAGTGTTAATGAAAAACAATATTAACAAACTTAACAGCTGAGTGACTTAGAGAAGTCTACAGCTGTAGAGTCAGTTTTTCTTTGTGATAAACATAAAGTTTTATGCACTCAGGTTTCAAAAGAATGATGAATGTAACAGGGAAATTAAATATGCAGGACAAGAATTCAAATGACAGAAGGTAAATAGACCAGGTTTATAGTGGTTCAATATCTATAAAAAGACCACCTACATCCACTGTTACACCACTCAGGTGCCAAATTCACTAAGATGTGATCACTTAGATCAATACAAGTAGTTCCCCCTTAGAACTAGGTTCACTCAGATTCCTTTTCTAAAAATAGATTGAACTACCCTATTCACACAGAATATAACTCACAAAGAGTTTTACAAAAACCTCACAGAGATATCTACACTAAGTAGAAATAGATGAGGGGACAACAACAAAAGGTGTGATTCTTTCTAAGAAAAATCCTAACCAACTATCCTATGAATCACAAAGTTGAAACAAATAAGGCTCTCTCAGAATATTGCTGGCTGTAGACTTGGTTAGGTAGAATGCTTGTAGGCTCAGGGTTGTTGTTGTTGCTTCCTCTGAGGACTTCTTCTATTTATAAATTGAATGGTGTGACTTATCCATTGGGAATTTCAAATTTGAAATTCAGATAAGGATCCTCTCTCTCTCTATTGGCATGTGTGAGGTGGTCCTCATCCTTCACACAGGATAGTACTAATTGTACTATTATCCTTTCCTTTAGAATTCTGGCTGTCTCAACTAATCTTCGTTATCCTCCAGATTTCTTTAGAAATACCCTCCGCTTAAGTACAATTTAGTGAGTGCTTGAGAGCTACACTAATAGTGCTTAAGGGTCTTCATAATCTTCAAATAATCTCTGACTTGTACCATCTCTTCAAATGGTTCTTTGTAGCTGTAGACTTCAATCTTGCAGCTGTAGAGTCCTGTCAAATAAGAAAAATCGGATGTAGAGAAACCTTACAGCTGTAGGGTCATGTCTTGGCTGCAGAATGATCAAATATACAGCTGTAGACTTCACTTACAACTATATGTTTCAAACAGAAATTTCCTTAGCACAAGTGTTAGATCAATATATCAAATAAAACACATTGTTTTGCACACATCAAAATCTAAACCAAGGTACTTAACAATTTCCCAATATTTTGATGTTGGCAAAACAATCAACAAAACAAACAACAAAGACAATAAGAAATTGTCTTATAAGAACAAAAACAACAAGAAGCAGAGGAAAGCAGGGCACAACACAAAACAACAAAAGACAGAGCAAAGCACAGAGCTGCATAAACTAAAAAGGGTTCAAGATACAGCTTACAATAGATAATTAGACTAAAAACTAAAAAGTTAGTGTCTAATCTAGAACATAATCTTCATCTTCTTCTGTGTTTGGGATCAGCATCATCTTCCTCTTCATCAGTTTCATCTTGAGGCTTCAAGATTCCTTGCTCCACTAACTTCATGTTCTTCTCATCCTCTTCATAGTACTTCATCAACATCTGAAGTTCATAAGTTTCCATTCTTCTTCTTCTTTCTTGGACTTGAATACCCTCTTAGGCAATGGAATTCTTTTGTTTTTTCCACCAAGGAGCCGAGCATTGTCTCCTTTATATAAAGA
Organism: Prunella vulgaris; assembly: GCA_026898435.1. Taxonomy (NCBI): domain Eukaryota; kingdom Viridiplantae; phylum Streptophyta; class Magnoliopsida; order Lamiales; family Lamiaceae; genus Prunella; species Prunella vulgaris. Next base: position 100,120 of record JAPKLY010000011.1, read on the forward strand.
TCCATTGGCCTTCATGTCCTTGAACTTCTAGAACCTGTCCTTCTTGAGCTTAATCTTCTTGATCATGCCTGTTGCATATACTCAAGAATTCTTCCCAGATGAGGTCAAAATCTGTCTTCATTTGTTTCACCCTTTCATAATCTTCAATAGGTACCATGCTCAAAGGTTGAACATCCAGAGGTTGAGCAGTCACAACTGTTGTAGATTCTTCAGAAATTTTCTCTCTTTGCCTTTCTTTCATTTCTTTTTCTATCTCTTCCTTCTCTTTCCTTCTATCTCTTGATTCCTTCACTGTTTGTTCCCAATAACCAAAAGGTTTTTGAGATAACTGAACTATGGGTTTCTGAGCTGTAAACTTAGGGAGCTGTATGATCTTGCCTTCTCTAGAGCTTCCCTTCATCTGCTCTGATTGAGTTCTTTCTTCAGATTGTTCTCCCAATCTCATGGATAAATTTGTGGATTTTGCAGCTTCAATTTCTTTTGCCCATGACTTTCCAATATCCTTCACATTCTCAAGGATATGATCAATAACCTTTTCTCTTTCTTCCATCTCTTTCTCTATTTTCCTTTCCCCCTTTTTGCCAACATCAATATGTGACAAAATGGTGTTAAGCTTGCTCATCAGTTCAGTTTTCAGGGTCTCATTCCCAGATATCAGCTTGGTCATTTCATTCTTCATACCTTTCACTTTTACCTTCAGATTGAAAGAGTTATCTTTCATTAGTTTAATATCAGACTGTAGAGTGATAATTTCTCTTGTCTTCTGGCTACTCTCTTTTCTGATCTCTTCATTTTGAGCCAGTAAGCTGTCCACAACAGCTTAGAAGTTCTTTTCAAGGATTTTGTTTTCTTCTGAGCTTCTCTCCTAAAACTTCTTCACAAGATCTTCCATACCTCTTCTTACATTCTGAGAGATAATAGCATCAGGTACTTGCTTGACTTGTTTTAAGATTTCAGCTTGTATTCCTTTGAATTATTCCTCCAAATGTTTAAGTTGAGATACAACTTCCTTGGGTGTCATCTGAGGATTTGTATCATTGTCCTCTTCCTCAGAATCTCCTTTTCTTATTACCAACTCCTTTCCTTTAGAGACTTTCTTAGATTTAGAAGGCATCAACTCTACAGCTGTAGAGTCTTCAGTGGAAGCCTCTTGCTAGGAGTCACAACAACTTCTGCAGAGAATTCAGCAATATAATCATCCATGTTTTCAGCATTTTCTCTCTCAAGAGCTGAATAGTTTTGCAGTGGGGGAGTTCCATGCATGTAAATCTCTTCCAGAGTGAACATTGCAGGTGGTGATTGATGAAAAATGCTTGTGACGGGGTTCGACATGTCCTTGGCATTTTCATCAATTTCCCTTGAACTGTCATCAATGATTTGCTCATCAGCTTGAACAATTTCAGTAGATTGAGCTTCAATATCCACAGTCTTAACTTGAGCTTGAGATTGAGCCTGAGCACCACCCATTGGTGCATCATCATCTGGCTTTTCCTTAGGCTCTTTGCAAGGAGAATCATCTTTTCTTGCTTCTTTCTCCTTCACAGATTCTTCTTCTGTAGGGTTTCCTTCAACAATTACTGGATCTGCAGCACTAGCTCCTGTAGATTCCAACAGAATAGTTTCCTTTGCCAAGATAGTTAAGCCCTCAGCTTCAACTATTTGGTGACTTCCTTCACCAGTCTTCTGTGGCAATTCTTCATCACTATCAGAGCTTGTGACATCAAACTCTGCCTCAGGATATTCAGCTTCTGGATCTTTCTCAGTCATAAGAGCTACTCTCAAAGCTTCAGCTGCTGACTTAGTGATTTTCTGCTTTGCTGGTTCTTCAGCAATAATCTGCTTTCCTTTTCCTTTGTCCTTTCTTTTTTTCTCAGCAATAAAATCATCTATGAAATTAGGCTTCATCAATTCATTGACATCACTGCAATTTGTCCAGTCAACTACCCACTGGAACAAATTTCTTTCTTCAACTACTAACTTCTCCAGTTCTTCTCTGACTAACTTCCATTCATCAAATTTCTGCCTTTCTTCTTCAAATCCTTCTACCCTCTCAACTGGAACAACAGGGAGTTGTTCAGTTTCAGGTTCAGGAACTTCAGCTTCTTCAATCTGTTCCTCAGAAATTCGTACCTCAGACTGTACAGTTGGCAAGTCTACAGCTGTAGACTTGTCAGTTTTAACTTTTCTAACTTTTTCAGAATGAAACTTCTTCTGTCTCTTTTCTCTATCAAATTCATCCTCAGAATCAGTAGGTTCATCTACTAAGAGCTTTCTTCTAACATTCATCTTCTTCTTTTCAGCTTGTTTTGGTGATCTGATAATGGTGAGTGTCATTCCTTCAGATTTCTTCTTTCTCTTCTTGGATTTGGGAGCCATAGGAGCATCCACAGCTCCTCTCTTGAAATTGGCCTTCCCAATGATTCTATGAGTTATAATAGGCTGATCTGCATGCCCATTAAACAAAGAAAATCTAACATCCTTCAAAATATAATTTAAGAACAAACCAAAATCTTTGTTCTTTCCTGCTTCACAACATCATTTCCTATATTCCTCAGTAAGAGTTCTCCAATGTCTATCTTAATATCCTTAACAAAAGCTATCATTAAATCCCACATCAAAATTGTGCCAGTATCATGAGCACCAGTTCTACATAATAAACATTTATTAATAGCTTCGTAAAGATAGACATACTCAATTGCTAAGCCAGTCTTCTTGAATGTCCTCTTCCAGTTATTTGGAAATGGCTTCTTTGCAGTAAATCTCTTCCAATACTTCTCATCTTCCTCAGCAAAGTTGAGATTATCATGAGCATCACCTCCAGTCCTTAGATGCAGAGCTTTGCAAATATCACCAGCTGTAATCTTGACATTCCTACCTTCCAGCTTCACTGATAATGTTTTCCTTTCTACGTTGGCCTCAGCATTTTGATAAACTCATGTACAATTTTATCATCATATGATCCAGGATTGTGGGTCAGACAGTAATGAATCCCTTGATTCACTATATGCTTCACAACTTCCTCCATAGCATCAATGGGATGCTTCTTCAGTATTTCATCGAAGTTGAATAAAGCTTCGAAGATAACTTTCATTGCTATGATTCTTGGTTTCTTTAGAATAGGGGATGGGGAGTGTTTAGTATTTCAGGTGAGGGCTTCAAATAGTTAAAGTAGGATATGAAAAAAATGAAGGATCCTTTAAATACCTTTCCTTAAACAGTCATAAAGAACAGGGGTATAACGGTCTTTGATTTAAAATTTATGAGTTTTTGAATTCTGGTCCAAAATGTATAATTAAATTTATCCAAAATCTAACTCACATAGAATTTAATTTCATTTTAAAATGTTTACACGTGCTCAAACATTTTATTAATTAAAATACTTGAATAAATCCAAAATTTCAGTAACTCAGTACAAAAGTTTCTGAATTTTGTAGTGCTCCATTTAATTTGCAGAATTGTACAAAGTACTATAAATTTCCTAAGTTTGCAATTGACAATCTTAGAATTTGGAAATATACGTTTGGTAAGGAATTTGCAGTTCAGAGCTAAGTCTACAGCTGTAGAGTTATCAACTCTACAGTTGAGTGACTTTGCAGCTGCAACTTTCTTTTTTACTAAATTTCCAATTTTCTTGGTTTGTCTTTGCAATTTAGTAATTTCCACAGAGTCTTCTTACAATTCTAACATTCCTAAATTGCCTCTCAAGATTGAAAATTTTGATTCACACAAGGATTTAGTGAAAATATCAGCAAGATTCAAATCAGTATGAATCTTTTTCAATTTCACATCCTTTCTTTCAACATAATCTCTTTCGAAATGATGCTTTACATCTATGTGTTTTGATATAGAGTGTAAAACTGGATACTGTGTAATAGCAATAGCACTTGTATTGTCACAGAATATAGTTGTTTCTCTTGAATCAATCCCATAGTCTTGTAATTGATATTGCATCCATAAGATTTGTGCACAACAACTTCCAGCAGCAATGTATTCTACTTCAGCTGTAGAAAGAGCAATAGAGTTTTGCTTTTTACTGTGCCATGCCACCAACCTTTCACCTAGGAATTGACAAATTCCACTAGTACTCTTCCTATCAATCTTCCAGCCTGCAAAATCTGAGTCAGTGTACCCAATGTGTTCAATTCCTCTTTCTTTAGGATACCATAATCCTATATTTATGTGGATTGGCATACTTGATGATTTTCTTTACAGTATTTAAGTGTGATTCCTTAGGATTTACTTGGAATCTAGCACAAACACCTACTACAAACATGATATCAGGTCTGCTAGCTGTAAGGTATAGCAATGATCCAATTAGTCTCCTATATTTGGTTACATCAATACTTTTGCCATTCTCACCTTTGTCAAGTCTCACAGAAGGTGTCATAGGTATATTGGTAGGCCTAGAACTATCCATTCCAAATATTTTGATAAGGTTTTGAGTGTATTTAGCTTGATTGATGAAAATTCCATCTCTCATTTGCTTAACTTGTAATTCCAAAAAAAAATTCAGATTTCCCATCATGCTCATTTCAAATTTCTTAGTCATGAGCTTAGAGAATTTTCTGCATAATTCTTAATTGGTTGAGCCAAAGATTATGTAATGAATATAGATTTGGACAAGCAAAATATCATTCCCATGTTGTAATCTGAATAAGGTTTTGTCAACCATACCCTTTTTGAAGCCATTTTTGATCAAATGATCACATAAGGTATCATACCATGCTCTTGGTGCTTGCTTTAGTCCATAAAGGGCTTTTCTAAACTTATAAACGTTATCTTCAGCTGTAGATTCCTCAAATCCTGGTGTTTGTTCAACATACACTTCTTCAGATAGTAAACCATTGAGAAATGCACTCTTTACATCCATTTGATAGACTGTAAAGTTCATATGTGCAGCATAGGCTAGAAATATTCTTATAGCTTCTAATCTTGCAACTGGGGTAAATGATTCATCAAAATCTATGCCTTCAGATTGACAATAGCCTTGAGCTACTAGCCTTGCCTTATTTCTGGTTACAATTCCATCTTCATCATGTTTGTTCTTGAATACCCACCTAGTTCCAATAACTTTGTGATTCCTAGGTCTTGGAACAAGTTCCCATACTTGATTTCTCTCAAAACCATTCAATTCTTCTTGCATTGCAATAATCCAATTGACATCTTGTAGTGCTTCATGAATATTAGTAGGTTCTGAAGATGAAAGAAATGTAGCAAACATTGCCTAATGGATTTGTCTTCTGGTTTTTACAGCATCTGATGGGTTTCCAATTACATGCTCAGGGGGGTGATTTTCAACCAAATCAAATCTGACATAGGTTCTAGTCTTTGATCATTGTTCTCTACAGCTATAGATTCACCTACTGCAGACTCATCAAGTCCTTTTGTTGGTGTCTCTACTTCTGTTTGAACATTCTCATGGACTAGGTCTTCAACATTCTCTAATGGTGGTAACTCAATTATCACAGTGCCAAAGCCTTTGTTGGTCAAATCTACAGGAGTTTTGATCTCAACATACTACTGTTGACTTGTGACTGTAGAGTTATCCTCTTTAGAGTCTTCAATAATTTCTTCAGGGGAGCTATGTTGTTCATAAAAAACAACATGTTGTGACTCTTCCAAAATCATTAATCTCTTGTTATACACTCTAAATGCTTTCTAACATTAGAATAACCTAGAAAGATACCTTCATCAGACTTTGAATCAAAAGTCTTGAGGTGTTCTTTCCCATTATTCCGTATGAAGCATTTGCATCCAAAGATGTGTAGATAAGAGATATTAGGAGTCATTCCTTTCCATAACTCATATGGAGTCTTCTTATGATCCTTAACAATTAAGCATCTATTTTGAGTATAGCATGCAGTGCTTGTTGCTTCTGCCCAAAATTTCTTAGGCAGCTTTGCTTCAACAATCATTGTTCTGGCTGCTTCCTTGAGTGTTCTATTCTTCCTTTCTGCAACTCCATTCTATGACGCCTCATTTTTTTTTTTGTATCGACATTCTAGAAACCCGAGTCGTCACTTGGTAACCCAAAAACCCAGCTAATTTTTTTTAAATAATAATAATAGCAACATTAAAAGATAGCGGAAGCGTACGATAAAAGAAGCAGTGGCCATTTTCCAAAACACGGCACAAGATCACGTTAAAAGTTTGGCACAAAATAGACAAGCAAAATAAACATCACATAATTTCATCATCGAGGGATTTTAAAGTGTTCATTTCCTCGACGCACCGATAAGTCTTAACTTAGGTCAAGCATATTAATGGTATACATCATAATAGTTAAATCCATAATGAAGTGCATATCACGATTAAAACAAACACAAGACACGGGAATTGTATCACTCTCCAACTGGCGCGAGCTCCCCTTCATCAGTACTTGAAAAGATTTAAAATATGGGGAAGTGAGATTTGAATTCTCAGTGTGGGTGACCTGTACGCTATTGTACAGGTTGGCAGTACGCAAATAAATAAAATATTTTCATAGCCACAGAGGCTCGCCGTTCCAAAATACATCATTTTTAAGAAAGCTTCTTTCTCTTTTCTTTTCCTTATACATATATATATATATAGCCACAAAGGCTCATCATTCATACATAGCACACGAAGGCTCTCTTCCACCATGGCGCCTAGCCACATAAGCCAGACCATTACACATCATTTGAGATGTTTTAGCACATGAAGGCTCTATTTCACAGCGGCGCCTAGCCACACAGGCCAGACCACTACATGATATTTTAGACACTTTAGCACACAAAGGCTCTCTTCCACCATGGCGCCTAGCCACACAGGCCAGACCATTACACATCATTTGAGATG
>JAPKLY010000011.1:106948-236976 GCA_026898435.1 Prunella vulgaris
ATGGCGCCTAGCCACACAGGCCAGACCATTACACATCATTTGAGATGCTTCGCCCGTGGGCGTTCACATAATAATTGGGTAATAACCGGGGTAATAACCAGGGTAATAATCGAAAGAACTCATGTAAACCGAGTAAATCCAGTAAACCAAGTAAATCGACCCGAAGGTCAAAACATTTTTCTTTGCACACACCAACAGCCCATACAATATTATGGCTCTACGGTAAATGTCACCCACCTTAAAGCTTTTCCTTTTGTAAGTCAGTCCCCCTTTCTTTTCACCAAAAGTTCTCGTCACCGTAGAAGCACTCACACCTAGAATCATTTGTTACACTTCATTTAGCACTTGTACTTATTTAATAAGTCTTTTAGTTAAGGGCTCTTGTTAAGTCTCCTTTTAGTACACTTGCATATTTTAGAGGTTTGTTATAAGAGTTTTAGACAAACAAGAACATATGACCCTCAACTTAGAGACAACACTAATCACCATGCATCTACCTACTACATGCATTCACATACCCATACATGCACATAATATACACATTCAAATAACATCATTCAAGGCTTTTATACTTTAGTTTTTCTAAAGAAAAACATTTACTTAACTTCTAACATGAAAATAATACATACACATCAACATTTAATTTGTGCAGTTTGTATGTTGGGGCTGCACTTACACCTACTTTGAGCATTTTCTAAAAATATCAAAACACATCCAAAAATCATGAAATATTTACAGAAGATACCTCTTGAAGTGTAGAACACATAAAAAATTTTTCCCAAGAGGTTTGACTCACGGAAAAGGTTCAGTTTGAGTCATTCTAGAAAAGTGGTCAGTAGGCTTTTTAGCCTTTCCAGTGAGTTTTCAGCAGTGTACTACCCACAAAAATAATTTTGTAAACACATTTTGGCTAGTCTAAAAATTCTGGAAAAATTCATAGAGTTTCCTAACCTCATGTAATATTTAATAAAAATTTTTACAAAAGGTTTTCATGAGCCGATTGTTACCAGAAATTCAAGAAACGTCACATGAAAGGCAGTTTCACACATATTTTTAAAAAATTCATAACTAATTGTAGAAAATTCCAAATGACATGAAACCAAAGCCAAAAGAAAGCTAACTCAACCTAGTTTCAGAATATGTAACAAACATTTCAATAAAACAAGTATACTACATCGAATTTTGCTCAAAACACCCAAGATGTGCCAAAAATCCTTACTCTAGAGACCCACATGCATTTCAAGCCTTTAATCCTATCATCAAGATACCAAAACACCTTATAAATACATGATAATCATCTAAAAAGTATATACTCTTCAAGACACTTCATCAAACATTCATTAAAAGCATTTAGACTTGACATGCAATAAGACTTCCAAGCTCCTAAGTGAGTAAAACTAACATGCAATCACATATATGGTTATGGGTTATAGTCTTGAACCTTTTGGAGATATCTTTTTAGAACCAAGGCCTTGAAGCTTTTGAAATAAGTGTTGGGTGGAGCTTCTTGAAGAAGATAATCTTGCCCTTGAGCTACAACAAGAAATAGAGCAAGTTAGAAGGGGAGTGATGAAGAAAATAGAGAAACCCACATGTAGTTGAAGAGAGAGAAAGAAGGTTTGAGCTTCTTCTTGCTTAGAAATGGCCTTCAACATTCAAGATGACTTCATGTAGGACTTGATACTTGAAAATGGAGACCTCCTATGGTTGGAAATGGGAGAAGAAAATATTTTCTTCTCCCTTTGGAGTGGTGGCCGAAAGTGAGGGGGGAGGGGGAGAGGAAGAGAGGTTCTTCTTGTTGTATACTATCTTGCTAAGGAGAATGAAATGGAAATGAAATGAAAATGAACCTAAAGTCCATGAGGTTGTATTCAAGAACGTATACCCGCTCTGATACCACTCTGTCACGTACGCCCCATTTTTCAAAAGTTAAAATTTTAAATTAAAGGGTTTAAAAGGAAATAATTTAAGGTGTGAACCATTTTTCTTTAATAAAATTTAAAACTTATGGGACTATTTAATAAATAAAATTTCTTAAATTAAGAGAATGACTCAATTTCATATAAATATGAGAATAAAATTAGATAACGATTATTTTGCTAAGTTTTGAAAATAAAGTTATATAATGCAAGAAGATACCATCTTGTAGTTTTCATCCTATGACTTTTTAAAGGACATTTTTAATAATTCTTTCATAATGAAAATGTCTCTCCTAGTGGAAAATTACAACAAAAATTGAAATAGAGTATTACATATTTATATTTCCTCAAATTGTCACTTTTTGATAATATTAAAAATATAAACCGTAATCGAAGTTGATCCCGTCCACTATCACCACAATCCCAACTGCAACCCCTCAAGCTTGATTACCTAAAAATATTAATTTTAAAGTGGTGAGCAAAACAACAGGCTCAGTGGGATTCATACATGTTCAAAATTAAATAAAAGGGACGTAAAATATTTAAGTGCAAGGCATATATTTACTTTCATATGTGATACCCCTTCGAGACAACTTTTACGGTCTCGAATAGCACACGCGTATTAACGATATTTTTACACAGTCTAATATCATTCTGAACTTTACTTTTCTAGTTGTGATACCTCTTCAGGACCTCTCGCGAGACCCTGAGTAGCACACGATTATATAATTGCAAGTAAATATACATGCATTGGTGATACCCCACGTAAATCATAAAATGATAAATGACGTGAACACCGATTTGGTTAAACGACATGTAACATGCACAAACATATATATCACCAAAAATTTAAGAATGAACGTAATATACTAACCCCACCTTTGATTTGTTGAAAACTTGTGAATAATAGTGTATGTACGATGAACGGCACTCTATCCTCAAATCTTTAACTTGCTTAGTCGGAACATTCGTTCCCTTATAACTAGTGGCCGAAAGAGAAAGCCTTCTCCTAAACTACCACTAAGTTTCAGTAAGTATAGCCTCAAAAAATAACCTTCTTCTCCTTTTTTTTCTTAAACAATTAGTCACGCAACTAAAAGCTTTTCTTTTTTTTTTTTATGCAGCCAAAAACCTGCTGCCTAGCTACAAACCCAACTTGATACTCCTATTCCTTTTAACCTATCCACAATGTCGGTTACCAAACCCATTAAATTGCTGCCCAAAATAATTCTTTTAATTCCCTCTATAACAGTTACATCCTATTAAAAACTAAGTGTAACAATCCCAAGTAAAACCGCCTATATTTTATTTGCATTCATGCAGGATTAATTTCCATTTAATCCCCATAATTTGGTCGGTTACTCTAACTCATTGACCGAAATAAAACAAATATATTCTTATCTCCCTTTTCTAAAAAATGGCTATGCAAGAGAAATACTCGCCAATACAATTATTCTTATTCAAGAAGCCTAAAATTTAATAATAAACCTTAATTCTCAATTAAAAGAACCGCGAAAATAAAATTAGAATTAAAAATCTTAGACTAAAATTTAACACTTAAATTTAATTAAACCGGGTATTACAATCTACCCACCTTAAATAAATTTCGTCGTCGAAATTTACTTACGAATATCCCAAGAAAACTTAATGGTAAACCACTACTTCCCAAAATCCACTAAGCCGTCGATACATACATAAATTTTCAAAACATCATAAATTTATCATTTTAAAACTCTTCATGAAATTTTTTGTAAATATTTTCATAAATTTGCACTTGCAACTGTGCTTGTAATTTAACTTTAAATCTTAGAAATTTTCATGAACTCATGTGATGCAATCAAAAATTTGCAAGTGAAATCATGTACTTTAAATTAATAAAATTTCTCATACCTTGAGGGTTGTAGCAGGAGGTGTAGTGGACGTGATCTCATAATAATTTTTTTTAACACATTTAAGCAAATAAATTTTTTACAATACACTAAATTAAATAAATAATTTTAGCGAGTCTACAAGAACGTATACCCGCTTTGATACCACTCTGTCACGTACGCCCCATTTTTCAAAAGTTAAAATTTTAAATTAAAGGGTTTAAAAGGAAATAATTTAAGGCGTGAACCATTTTTATTTAATAAAATTTAAAACTTATGGGACTATTTAATAAATAAAATTTCTTAAATTAAGAGAATGACTCAATTTCATATAAATATGAGAATAAAATTAGATAAGGATTATTTTGCTAAGTTTTGAAAATAAAGTTATTGGACCTTTTTATAAACAAAATTATATAATGCAAGAAGATATCATCTTGTAGTTTTCATCCTATGACTTTTTAAAGGACATTTTTAATAATTCTTTCATAATGAAAATGTCTCTCCTAGTGGAAAATTACAACAAAAATTGAAATAGAGTAGTACATATTTATATTTCCTCAAATTGTCACTTTTTGATAACATTAAAAATATAAACCGTAATTGAAGTTGATCCCGTCCACTATCACCACAATCCCAACTGCAACCCCTCAAGCTTGATTACCTGAAAATATTAATTTTAAAGGGGTGAACAAAACAACAAGCTCAGTGGGGTTCATACATGTTCAAAATTAAATAAAAGGGAGGTAAAATATTTAAGTGCAAGACATATCTTTACTTTCATATGTGATACCCCTCCGAGACAACTTTTACGGTCTCGAATAACACACGCGTATTAACTATATTTTTACACAGTCTAATATCGTTCTGAACTTTACTTTTCTAGTTGTGATACCTCCTCAGGACCTCTCGCGAGACCCTGAGTAGCACACGCATATAATTGAAAGTAAATATACATGCATTGGTGATACCCCACGTAAATCATAAAATGATAAATGACGTGCACACCGGTTTGGTTAAACGACATGTAACATGCACAAACATATATATCACCAAAAATTTAAGAATGAACATAATATACTAACCCCCACCTTTGATTTGTTGAAAACTTGTGAATAATAGTGTATGTACTATTAACGGCACTCTATCCTCAAATCTTTAACTTGCTTAGTCGGAACATGCGTTCCCTTATAACTAGTGGCCGAAAGAGAAGGCCTTCTCCTAAACTACCACTAAGTTTCAGTAAGTATAGCCTCAAAAAATAACCTTTCTTCTCCTTTTTTTTTCTTAAATAATTAGTCACGCAACTAAAAGCTTTTCTTTCTTTTTTTTATGCAGCCAAAAACCTACTGCCTAGCTACAAACCCAACTTGATACTCCTATTCCTTTTAACCTATCCACAATGTCGGTTACCAAACCCATTAAATTGCTGCCCAAAATAATTCTTTTAATTCCCTCTATAACAGTTACATCCTATTAAAAAGTAAGTGTAACAATCCCAAGTAAAACCGCCTATATTTTATTTGCATTCATGCAGGATTAATTTCCATTTAATCCCCATAATTTGGTCAATTACTCTAACTCATTGACCGAAATAAAACAAATATATTCTTATCTTCCTTTTCTAAAAAATGGCTATGCAAGAGAAATACTCGCCAATACAATTATTCTTTTTCAAGAAGCCTAAAATTTAATAATAAACCTTAATTCCCAATTAAAAGAACCAGGAAAATAAAATTAGAAAATCTTAGACTAAAATTTAACATTTAAATTTAATTAAACCGGGTATTACACAACATCATGAGTATCCAACTAGGGGCATAAGGGGGTGAGCATGTGAAGTGTAGAAAAGTAGGGAGCTCCATTGGTTGGTCTTAGGCCTAGGAGAGTAGGTTGGGCAAAAAGCATAATTTTTCTCCTCAATAAGCCCTTATGGCTGAAAAATAGAAGTGTTTGGCTGCATTTTTGCAGCCAATTTTTATGGTACGCGATATGGCTTTCGTCGGCAAAAATCGATATATTTTTTTGTAGTAATTTTGGTTCAAAAAATTTGATTTTTGGTTGATAATTATAAGCGATTTTTAAGCATTAAGGAACTTAATTTAAACTAAATTTTCATGAACATTTTATTTCATGAACTGTATTTAATTTAATTTACATTTTATGCTAGGAGTGCTTCCGGTTTCAGTTTTGAATAAATTTTTTTTTTCGAATAGAACCAATTTTCGAAACTTATCAACAATAAGAAAATAATTGGATAACCCATAAGAATAACATATCTAAACATAATAATAATTATATAAGTAATAATAAATAAAGGAAAAAAAAATCCTAATTTGGTTCGGGGTATTACACATTCTGCTGTGGGGTTCTAGCTGCAGAATATTCATGAATTATGCCAAATAATGAACAATACTCTTCAATAACTTGATTTGTGAATTCTATTCCTCTATCTGATCTGATCTTCACAATCTTCAAGTTCTTTTCATTCTGAATTCTACTTAACAATTCTGGCAACCGCTGTAGAGTTTCACTCTTTTTCTTAGAATACAGTCCAAGAAAATCATGAGTAATCATCTACAACAACCAAAGTATACTTCTTACACTTATTGGTTCTATGGGTCCAAAAAGATCCATACGCAGTAATTCAAGTGTTCTTGAAGTGCTTGGGTGAGTTTTTCTTTTAAAAGTCTTCTTGATTTGTTTCCCTTTGACACAAGCATCACATAAGTATTCCTTCCTGAACTTAGTGTTTGGCAAACCTCTTACAAGTTTGTTTTCATGGTTTTAAAGTTTATGTGATTCATTCTTTTGTGCCATAGCCAACTAACTTCATTGGAACTATTAGCTAGAAAGCAGGTAGTTTCAGTTGTAGAGTTCCACTCCACAATGTAAACATTCCCTTTTCTAGTTCCTGTCAGTTTAGTGGTTTGGGATTCAATATCTTTGACTATGCAAGTGTCATGTGTAAAGTCTACAGTGTAGCCTTTGTCACAAAATTGACTCACACTAAGCAAGTTATGCTTTAAACCATCTACCAAGTAAACATCATTGATCTGAACATTTCCTTTGAGTAGACATCCTAATCCTTTAGCTGTTCCACTGGCATTATCACCAAAAACAACTTTAGGACCTTTATGATCTTTCACATTTTGTAGCAAACTTCTATCTCCAGTCAAATGGCTTGCACAATCACTGTCAATGTACCAAATCTCTCTTTTGGTGGTTGTAACATGTCCCTGCAAAATAAAGTGAGTTATTTAGAAATCCAATGCTTTGAATTTCCTCCAGTGTTACTCTTTGCAATCCAAGCCTTTTTAGGAGCTGTAGAGTTGTTAATTCTACAGTTTTTGCTTGATCCTCCTTTTTGAGTGCTTGAAGAGAGAGACATATCCAACATATTTCCATTCCAGAATCTATAAAAATTGAATCTTCTTTCCATATCCAATCTATGATAGACTTCTTCTTCTGACTGTAGGTTTGATTCTGCAGTTGGTTTCAGCATCATGTTTTGCAACATATTTGAAACATCTTCTTCAGTATCTTCCATGATCTCCTTGATCTTTTGTTGTCTTCTTGGTGACAATTCTTTGAATGAGTTCGAGAATTTCAAATCTTCTAGCTGTAGGGTTGAGTTTACAGCTTCTTCAGGGGTTGATTCTTTGATGAACTTTCTTTCAGGTCTTGGAATTAACTTTTGTAAGTATTTCATACAGACACAAGGATTATATCCTATTCCAGTCGTGTCCTTTGAGTGCCTTTGCTCAGACAACATCTTCTTCAGTTGTTTGGATGATTTTCCAAAATAATCTAGCTTCTTTTGATAATAAGCATTATGTTTTTCAAGTTTAGCTATCATCAGTTCTCGAGTTCTGATTGTTTCTTTCAATTCAGCACAATCTGCAGCTCTACAACTTGCTTCATTGAAGAGTTCTTCATTGTCCTCTTTCAGACAATTGAAACCTTCTTTCAGTTCTTGTAGAATCTGCAGTTTATTTTCAGTATTTTCCACTCCATCTAACAAGGCTTTAACATGTTCCCTTCCAATATGATTATCTCTTCTAAGATCTTCATTTTCTTCTTGTAGTCTTTGGATTGCACTTAGCATGTCACTGGAAGAATTCTTTTCTATAATATAACTTGATGATGATGAGCATACCTCTTCATCTTTAGCCATAAAATAGATCAGGGCTTCTTCATCTGAATCTGTAGGGTCAGAGTCTTCTAAATCTGTAGTTGACTTTTGAGAAGAAGAGGGTTAGTCTTCCAGGTTTTAATCAAACTCAGAAAGTAGTGCTCTAATTCTCTCCTTGTCAAACTTTTTCTTTCTATCTCTCCTGATTCTCTTTTCTTCATCAGTGTACTTTTCAGCTTTGGGGTATGGACAATCCTTGATGTAATGTCCTGGTTTTCGGCAGTTATAGCACAAATAAGTTGAATAAGGTGTTGTAGATTTCACCTTACCATCTTCCTTTGGTGTGAACTGCTTCTTCTTGGTCCATTTGCCAAACTTCTTGAGCTGCTTTATAAAAAGAGCCAAGTCTTCATCATCAGAACTTGTAGTTGTAGGGTTATCAGCTACTAGAGCTATAACCTTGCTGCTGTCAGGTTCTTTTCTTCTGCTTATATCAAATTCATAAGCTTTACGTTCTGAAAAGAGTTCAAAAGTAGATATCTTAGATAAATCCTTTGATTCTCTCATAGCAATGACCTTCATGTCCCATTCAGAAGGTAAGCCTCTTAAAACCTTCATGTTCGTTTCTCTTTGTGAGTAGTCTTTACCAAGTGAGTCTAGCTCATTGAGAATTTCAATGAATCTTGACTCAAAATTTTCAAGAGTTTCACCAGATTTCATCTTGAAGTTCTCAAACTTTTGAACTGCTGTCATGAGTTTGTTTTCCTTGATTTGTTCAGTTCCTTCACAAATCATTTCCAACTTTTCCCATATATCTTTTGCAGTTTTACAGTTTTTGATCTTGCTAAACACAATTTTATCAAGTGAATGATAAATAGTGTTCTTTGCAACATTGTCAAGGTTGGACCTTCTCTTTTCATCCTCAGTCCATTCCCTTCTGGGTTTGGGGATAATCTGAGCTAGTCCAGCTGACTGATCAGCTGTAGTGTTGACCTTCACAATAGGTATAGGACCATCCTCTATGATAGACCACATCTCATCATTGATTGCAGACAAATGTTCTTGCATTCTAATTTCCATTCATCATAGTCCTCAGCAGAGAACATTGGAGCTTTTGATTTTACCATCTTGGGAGCCATGCAAGTATGCAGGTGTGTTTTTCAAAAATAAAAGGATCTAGCTAGGTACTGATCAATGCAGTGGCAAGCCAACTGCTCTGATACCACTTGTTGGTCCCTTAAAGTGGTTAAGGTCTAGAGGGGGGGTGAATAGACCTTGAGTCCAAAATCAGATTTTCAAACTTTTCAAATAAGAGGGATTCTAGAACCTTACAGTAACCTCTTTAAGTTTAAAAAGATAAGTCTACAAGAGTTTTTAGAAACTGGACCACAAAGGTTACAGCTGTGGACTTAAGAAGTCTACAGCTGTAGAGTTTAGAAAACTTTGCAATATAGAATATCACTTGTAGACAAAGTATCAGAGAGATTCTCAAAATTGAAATTGTATTGAGAATACTTCTAATGTTCAGCGGAATAAAGTGAGCGTTAATGAAAAACAATATAAACAAACTTAACAGCCGAGTCACATAGAGAAGTCTACAACTGTAGAGTCAGTTTTTCTTTATGATAAACACAAAGTTTTATGCACTCAGGTTTCAAAAGAATGATGAATGTAATAGGGAAATTAAATATGCAGGACAAGAATTAAAATAACAGAAGGTAAATAGACCAGGTTTATAGTGGTTCAGTGTCTATAAAAAGACTACCTACATCCACTGTGACACCACTCAGGTGCCAAATTCACTAAGATGTGATCACTTAGATCAATATAAGTAGTTCCCCCTTAGAACTAGGTTCACTCAGATTCCTATTCTAAAAAGAGATTAAACTACCCTATTCACACAGAATATAACTCACAGAGAGTTTTACAAAAACCTCACAAAGAGATATCTACACTAAGTAGAAATAGGTGAGGGAACAACAACAAAAGGTGTGATTCTTTCTAAGAAAAATCCTAACCAAATATCCTATGAATCACAAAGATGAAACAAATAAGACTTTCTCAGAATATTGCTGGCTGTAGACTTGCTTAGGCAGAATGCTTGTAGGCTCAGGGTTGTTGTTGTTTCTTCCTTTGAGGAATTCTTCTATTTATAGATTGAGTGGTGTGACTTATCCGTTAGGAATTTCAATTTAGATAAGGCTCCTCTCTCTCTATTGGCATGTGTGAGGTGGTCCTCATCCTTCACACAGGAAAGTACTAACTATACTATTGTCCTTTCCTTCAGAATTCTGGCTGCCTTCAAATAATCTTCATTATCCTCCAGATTTCTTTAGAAATAACCTCCACTTAAGTACAGTTTAGTGAGTGCTTGAGAACTACACTAATAGTAGTTGTAGACTTCAATCTTGTAGTTGTAAAGTCCTGTCAAATAAGAAAAACCGGCTGTAGAGAAACCTTACACCTGTAGGGTCATGTCTTGGCTGTAGAATGATCAAATATATAGCTGTAGACTTTACTTACAACTATATCTTTCAAACACCAATTTACTTAGCCCAAGTGTTAGATCAATATATCAAATAAAACATATTATTTTGCACACATCAAAATCTAAACCAAGGTACTTAACACCTGTGGAGAGGTCCGCGCTTACATCTGATCAGATTAAGCAAATCGGACTATATAATGTTGCGAAGAACATTATACTCCACACCGTTTCTTATGAGAATTCAGTCAGGCTCATGCATCTGAGTACAGCGAAGGAGATCTGGGATGCACTGAAGGAGATCAGCGAGGGTTCTGAGAAGATCAAAGAGAACAAGCGTGATCTTGCTATTAGGAAGTTTGAGGCCTTTAGGATGCTTGATGGAGAGACCATCGATCAAATGGAAGCTCATTTCATTAGGATGATGAACGAGCTAGCAACCCTTGGGAAGGAGTTTCCCAAGAGGGAGGTGTCGTCTAAAATCCTAAACTGTCTCCCGGAAAGATAGGACACAGGAGTGATCTTGCTGAAGAACGCTCAGGATCTCACAAACGTTCCTTACTCTCACCTCTTCTCAGAGTTAAAGGCTCTGGAATTCAACCTCGATAAGAGGTAGATGAAGGGTGCGGTCAGTGAGGATGTAAGTGAGGAGAAGACACCTGAGAAGAAAAAGAGTGTGGCTCTTAAAGCTACTCCTGAGCTTGGGGCTGGATCTGGCTCGAAGTCACTGAGGGATATGAGCAAGGACGAGCTAGCCCTGGAGTACAACCTGATGACACAGAGATTCGAGAAGCTGAACTCTCATTTCGGTAGGTATAAAAAGTTTTATACTGATACCCGTGACCGCAGGTACTCCAGCCCCAGGAGATCGAGCCCCCAGAGGGAAGAGAGGAGGGGTTCAGATTCCAGGAGAGAAAGAGATGAGCCTGAGCACCGGAGAGATGAGAAAAGCTCCAGAAGAAGAGAGAGAAGATCGGAGAGTAAAGAGAGATCTCAGGGCATCAGATCGGAGAGCGATGATGGCTGAGGATTCCTCAGACTCAGATGGCCCAGGACGCCGATCCCGTGAACTCTTCTCCGATGAGTAGTATGATGATCTCTGCCTGATGGCAGAAGATGAGGTATGTTCTTCTGCCTCTTTTCCTGGTCACGCACCTGAGCTTAGCTCAGATTCAGTAAGAGATCTTGACCTTCAGCTTGCCTTAGAGCAATTGATGGTTAATTTCTCAAGGCTGTAGGAGACTCTTATTCACACAGTGGATGTGAATGCACAACTCAGCGAAGAAAATGATCGTCTCGCTGAGTCTCTCAGAACGAGGGATATTGAGGATGCACTGAGGTTAGTAAACCTCCAGGAAGAGTTGCTTCATGCCCGGAATAGGCATGATGAGACTCCAATGACGGTTGAAAGACTGAATGTTGTAATTAGCTCACTGATTGAGACTCGTGATACTGATTAGTTCCTTGCTCAGGAACAACAGAAGATTGAGCGGATAGCTCTCAGGGGGATGTACGAGGCTGAGTGGCAAGCGCGCCTTGGTGCTGAGCAAACTGCTTGGGACCTTGAACAGATCTCAAGAGAGGCTGCTAATCAGAATATGTGCTTCAGTACACCACTGACATTGAGGCCCTGAAAAAGTAGAATGTGCACCTTGAGGATAAGCTGAAGAAGTTTCACAAATCTTCACTAGTGGTTGATGAGTTAACAATGATCTCTCAGCACACCGATGGTGCCAAAGCAGGGTTAGGCTATGATGCCTCAAAAGACCCTAAGGGCAAGAAGAAGAGAGCTGCTTCAGGGTGCAACTCTCAAAAAGTGTTTGTCCCTGCCCAAACTGGTGACAAGGGCCCTAGTGTTGCTCACCAGGATAAGGGCAAAGGGAATGAGAAAGTGCCTGCTGAACCTGTCAGGCAAAAGGCTGAGGAACAAAGGCCAAAACCTAAGGCAAAGGCAGAAGTTCCTCACCAAGAGCCGAGGAAGAAGGACAAAGGGAACCCCAAGGCTCAGCCTAGGAGCCCTCAGGCTGGAAAGAATTCTGCCCCAAGCACTTCTCAGGCTCAGCCTAAGAATGCTCAGGGTGGGAGTAATTCAGGCCAGAGGAGGCCTCAGGCAAAGGCAAGGGATACTGACGTCCAGAGGCCTCAAGTAGGGCACAGGGCCCATCAGGAATGTCCTAATCCTCAAAGGAGAAGGACTGACCAGGTGGCTCCTGAAGGGCGAAGGAGACCTGACTCCGATAACGCTCAGGCCAGACCTCAAGTGCCTAGAGGTCAGGTCGAGCAGCTCCTTCCCAGGATAGACCTCATCCCAATGCACTCAGGCCAAGGAGGAACAGGAGGCCAGCCCCCAAGAACAAATCCAGGGAGCCTGAACCTCAGGCTAACCCCCATACACCCTCAACTTCCTAGGCACAACGAAAGAAGAGGACAATGTATGTTGATGTTTTAGGGAGACAGGTAGGTTTACATTTCTGATGCCATCAGAATTGTTAAATAAATCTGGATCCCGAAGGGTATAGCTGACACTATAGGACCTAATACGAGATGGGTACCTGAGGCCTGATTCTTTTCAGGTCGTTGCGGGTTACAAAAAGAGGAAGGAGGATCTGAAGAAGGACTGGTACTTGGACTCAGGGTGTTCCAGGCACATGACCGGATTTCGTGATCTCCTTCTGGACTACGTAGCTCAGGATGGCCCGCAGGTTACCTTTGGTGATAACTTTACGGGTTTCACTAGAGGGTTTGGTACTCTTGTTGTTGGTTCTGTTAAAGTGCTTAATGTATCCTATGTTGAGGGTCTTAGGCATAACCTGCTCTCAGTCAGTCAGTTTTGTGACCGTGGTTATAATATAGAGTTTACATCTATCATATGCCTTGTGAAAGACAAATCTACACTGCAGGTTCTTTTTACAGGGGTCAGGAGAGGCAATGTATATTTTGCTGACTTTAAGAGCAGCTCTCCTGAAACTTGTTTGGTCGCTAAGAGTTACTCAAGAAATTGAGTACTGAACAGGGTCAGAGCATTGTTAGGATCAGATCAGATCGGGGAACTGAGTTTATTAACTCTCTTATAACTGATTTTTGTACTGACCTTGGCAATGCTCATGAGACTTCTGCACCTAGGACTCCACGGCAGAATTGGGTTGCTGAGAGAAGGAACCGGACCCTGAAGGAAGCTGCCCGGACCATGTTGGCGAGTCAGGGCTGCCCAAGATGTACTGGGCTGAAGCAATCAACACTGCTTGCTACACTCAGAACCGATCTATGCTGAACAAACAACATGCTCAGACACCTTATGAAACGTGGAATAAAAGGAAGCCTCGCATCTCTTATTTCCATATTTTTTGGTGTAAGTGTTTCATCCTGAACAATGGGAAAGACCAGCTTAAAGCCTTTGATAGCAAGTCTGATGAAGTAGTTTTCTTAGGATACTCCTCAGTCAGCAAAACTTTCAGGGTGTATAACTGTCGGACCCTTTGTGTGGAAGAAATACCGCATGTTGTGTTTGATGAGACTGCATCAGTGGGTAGAAAACAGGTTCCAAGACCTGACACTGAGGGGGTTACCAAGAGGGTAACAAGACTGAGCCTGAAGAATCCTGAGTTCAAGGTCAAATTCATGAATGCCCCAAAGGGATGGGATGATGAGTAACTAAATTCATCATTATGCAGGAATTATACAATGTATTCAAGAATTTACCTATTACAAGTGGAATTGAAAAGATACAAGATTACCTCTATAAGCTAGAAAATGATCCGACAATGAAAATTGAAAATCAACCGGTAGAAATGTAGCTTGAACTATGCTAAGAATACTGGAGAAGACGGATCGTCGATCCGAACGGTAGATCAAAAGTTATCTAAGAAATCGTAATTGAAAATCTAAGAACACTCACTTGGTAACTATCTATAACTTCTCCTAATCTAGTGAGAGAATATGAATCTAAGAAAATGATAAAAGTCTCTTAGAAAATCTGAGATGGAAGTATATATAGTGCCCTTGGATCATTGACTAAGATGCCCTTCATTAAAACGCGCGAAAATACGAAAAATAGCCCTGAAAATCCGAGAAATATGCACTGCTGTCACCTAAGAGCTGACCAGCTGTCGACCTCTCGGGCGACAGCTTGGTCGACAAAGCACCCCCGTGTCGCACAAGAACTGCCGAGCTGTCGACCAAGCTTGGTCGACACGCTCAGGTGACAAATGGCTACCGATCCATTGATGTTGGTCGACACATGGCTGTCGTCCGAAGAAGGGATCCGTGTAGCCCGAGGCCTTTGTCTCGGTCGATGCGCAACTTCCTTGTTTTTATCATATCTTGAGCTCTAGAACTCCGATTGACTCAATTCTTCTTTCGTTGCGACCCTCTCTTAAAGCTCTTCAACATAACATAGCAATTTCTCCATTTTGCTCAACTCTAGCATATGAACTTTTCTCGATCTTACTCGTTTCTTCCTCATTTTGCTCATTTTCACCTACAATCACAACTTCCTAGCCAAAAAGCGTAAATACACAAAGTATCGCATAATAGGGTCAAATATGAACACAATATCACCAAAAGCATATAGAAATGAGTGCAAAAACATGCAATTATGACCCTAATCACACCCCCAAACTAGATTGTTGCTCGGCCTCGAGCAACGAAGCGATAAGATAGGGGAATAATTGTATCGTTGAAGCATCGAGCACACAATCAAATGCCACATGTACATCACCTAATATCATGCAATCTATCAATGTAATATCATCTCATCAACCATTTACATAACATCAATGCACACAAGATCATATCAATGAGTCAAAATCCTTACTAGAAAGTGTATCTCTCAAGCTCTCAAGTGTATGAGGTTCACTCAGCATCACACATAGTACATCCACTACCATAAGTTGGATAAGAGTCTCAAATTCTCCACCACTTGACAAGTAATTCATCATCAAATCAAAGAGGACTTTTTATTTGGTTGTAGTGTTGGCTCTTTGGTAAGGGTGGATATTTTCGGATAGAAGTGAATATCGTACTAGTGGAGAAAGAGGTCAAGACTCTACTCTTCCAAAGATAAGTTGCAAGTGATCAAATTGCAACACCATTTCACCCACATAACACTTCTTTTCACACTTCTTCCTTTCAAGCATTTTTCACTTCCTTTCTTTTGCAATTTTGCATCACATCACCAACACATTAGGAACATAAGCTCTTCTTCACATCTTTTCATTCAACACAACTTCCACTTTTTTTTTTTTTACATCTTCATCTTTTGTTTCTTGTCACTTTTCTTCACCATCTCATCCACCAAGCTTGCTTTCTAAGCACATGTAACTCTCATATCCTCATATAAGGTCCACTAGTAATAGGGAAAATAAGGCTCAAAATGAAGGATAATCAAGCTACAATCATAGGTTGCCAAAGAAAAGGCCCAAGGCACAAAATGGTTAACTATGGAATCAATGTCATGGCATGGATAATTTGGCTAAGTGACTTATATAAAATCAAAGATGGCCTCAATTCATTTTTGACAACTCATTACAAAATGTGATCTCAAACAAGACTCAAATCAAGTTCTATAGTGGAAATGCACCAAGTGGATCTCACATAAAAAAAATATATATGTCATCTGTTCAAGATTGAAATGGGCAAAATAGGCTCAAACCTCACAGGATAAGGTGATAATGACTCATATCCTATAAAAAATGTACACATCAATCACGTATCAAGCATCAAAGAATCAACTACACTATAGACAAAAATGAATTAAGCAATATACACACTACACTTAACTATGCACAATCTACATCATCCACACAATCATGAGCATATCTCATGCCACACTACTCTCAAAACAAGCAACAATGGCAAAAAATAAACAAGCAAAATAAAGGCTCAACACTACAATAGGCATCAAATCATAAAACAAATAGCATTGTCATTAGAATGATGAAACGATCACACCCCCCCAAACTTTTTTGGACCATAGGTCTAAAAAGTTTGGCAAAGGAGTGGAGGCAAGAATCATGCAATGCACAATAAAGTTCAAAACAAATAACAACCATCAATACCAAGAAACAATACCAAAAATCATCCAATAAGCAATAAGATCCATCACATTCATCACAAGCATAATCCAAGGGAAAACTACCTAAGAGAAAATAACACAATCTACAATCAATATCATTACAGACCCAAATTAAAATACTAAAAGTTTGTAATAGAAGCGAGAGAAAAAGATAAGAATGAGTTACCCATCCTTATGAAGTTAGATCGAAATCATCACTTCACGAAGGTGGGTAATGCTGATGAGGAAAATGGCCCTCTCCAATGTGCCAATTCATCATTGCATGCTGAGCTTCCAAAATCTCTTCCATGTTGTTGGACATCGTGTTAACATTCTCATTGATGGAATCCACGGTAGTGTTGAGGCGGAGATAGCTATCGGTTATTCTTGTCATATCCGATCGAAGGAAGGAATAGTTGTTCCTAAGATCGTCCACATCCGTCCTCAATGATCGTACCTCATGGCCCCACTCATCATAAGTCAATCCTTCAAACACGTGTCCACCCCCTTGATGATAGATATCCTCTTGCATTAGATCATTTCCTCCTTCTTGTGCTTCCCCTTGAGGATGAGAGCTCGATTCACCCCTAGTTCTTTTAGATGCTCTCCTATTAAATTCCTCTTTCACTTTAAGATGCAGAGGAGAGTTAAGCCTCAAGTTTTCCTCCTTTGTTATCGTCAACAGATCATAGTCAAGTAAAGGAAAGAGGTCACTTTAATTGATACCTATGCAGAAAATTGTGTTCCTTCTCCTCTTATATATTTTTGACCTAACCATGTGTTCCAAATCAAGAGCCTCACCATCATGAATCACTTTTATTCTTGTTGGACTCAACTTTTGAACAATATGAGTGATTATACCGGCATAAGAGCAATGAGTCCTTGTGATTTGTTGGCTGAGATTTTTGAGGAGGTAAGCACCAAAATCTGCTTTCTTGGATGTCAACATTGAGTGAAAAATAAACAATTCATCACTCCTAACTCGGCTCCCTTCCAATCTAGCAAACGCAGTGTTTGCTAAGATTTTGTGCACATATGCTAAAATAGGGTTAGCAATGTTGGAGGACCTTGAACTTTGAGAACCATATTTACCTCCATTCTTACTTATCAAATCCCACGTCTCTTGAGCCCTAGTAAACCTCTCCCAAGAGTAGAAATCCTGCCTTCTCACCTTCCCAACACAACCAAACATTTGATTGATTTGTTCAGTTGTTAGAGAATACTCCACAGTGTCGTTCTGGAATTTAAATCTTGTTGGCACCCCATCAATCTCTCGTATGTCTAATGTGGTCAAGAACTCAATGTATAAATCGTCATTGACCTCATAGCAAGGTATGGTGAGGAGGGCTTTCCAACCTATTATGTCAATTAAAGTCTCTACATCATGACCGAAATGACATTCTCTGGGAACCCTCTTGTCATAATATCTCCCCGCGTAATACTCTATATTCCACACATAACCGAAGACTTTGAAAGAGTTCTCATTATTTCCCAAATAGATTTGGTGATTAGATGGCTTATCTCCACACTTCTTGAAATAATCTTCCTCCATATCGGGATCATTCCACTTTTTTGTAATAGAGGAACTTGAAGCTTTTTCTTTTCCTTTCTTACTCATCCTACAAAAGATTTCAAGCATAAGCAAGATCGAAATAATGTGAGCTCTACTATCACTCTTTCCTAAGAACATTCAAAACATGAGCAAGGAAAGCATAGTATACTCAAGTTGTCAATTTCCATTTCTCAAAAAGAATTATATTGAAAATAAAGTGTTTATTTCTTAGAATCAAGGAATTCATGCCTCAAATAGTCATGCAAATGTTAAATGCCAATGAAGCTTCAAGTAAGCAACATCATAGGTGAATTAACATAATCAACTCAACCTAGCAACAATATACTCATACCCATTAACATTTAGCATAACATTATCAAGACAACTCAATTTTAGCATGAATTTTCCTAAAATTCGTCACTATTCCTATCCCTACTTTTTCAATCTTCAATTAAACTCACAATACTCAAAATTGGCATGCAATTGGGTTCCCAATGGATTACCCATCAACAATGTAGCATAAATGCATCATCAATTTCATAAAAACTCAAGAAAATAAAAAATCCCCAATTCACATGCTCAAGAACCCTAGAATTTTAAATTCAAAATCATTATAATGCCTCCATGAATTTCTTATACAAGTGCAAGAAATAGGTAGAGGAGAGTGAGTAGAACATACCTGTAGAAGGATTAATCGAGAGGAAGTGTAGAATTTGAGAAGCAAAATTTCTTCTTCTTTCTTTTCTTTTTTTTTCGAAAGTTTGAGAGGGAGAGAGTGCAAGAATCTTGTATTCAAAGTGTGTGTTTGTGTGTGTAAGAGGGTATAAGAAAAAGTGAAAAGTGAGTGGGCTTACCTTGGAAAGTGTAGTCAAAATAGGGCCCACAATAGTCAAAATTCGCACTCCACATATGCCCTTCGACCAAGACGCTTCAGCCTGTCGACCAAGCTAGGCGACACTTCAGTCGCGCGTCCTCTGTCGCACAAGAGTGGTAGGGTTGTCGACCAAGATGGTCGACACCCTGGTCGATAGATGGCCCCCGTGTCGCCCAAGAGAGGTAGGTCTGTCGTCCGAGCTGGTCGATACCTCAGGCGACAATTGGCTATCTTTCCAGAGATCTCGGGTGACAATTCCCCGTCTTCCGAGGCTTTAGATGCTGTCTAACGAGGCCTTCGACTCCTACTTCGAAAATTTTCATTTTATACACTTTTTTCTAGCACTTTTTCCTACACAACATCACTTAATACTCAAAATATCACAAGAATATCCATAATAATGAATCAAGTATGGAAGCAAATTGATGAAATTTATCACGAACACACCCCCCCAAACTTTTTCGGATTGCAAATCCTAATAAAGTTTGGAAAAGTGGTGAATTACAAAATTTGCTAGCACATGAAACCTAATTATCACAACTCTCAACTCAAAACCAAATATTCATCAAGATTATCTCAAAATTTTTACTTCTCAATCTCTTCCTAAGCATAAAATCAATCAAGCAATGATCATAAGAAAATGGTCTAAAGTACCAAATAATCTCATGCTTCCATTCCAACACACTAATCAATCAAATCAAAAACTCAAATTAAAAAGAAATAAAGGATACGGATGGGTTGCCTCCCATCTAGCGCTTGGATTTATCGTCCCCTAGCCGGACGACTCTTAAGCTCAAGTTACATCAATATCAATGAGGGTTCAGTGGCGTACATCACTTAATTTCCTCCTCCAAAAACATCAATTTTTCACCACGTTCTTCACCCCCTTGCCATCATTTACCTTGTTCCTCTTTTCATCCACTTTTCAAAAGGATCATCACCACTAAGCTCACTCTTGAGATCAATTTTTCTTGATTTATCCTTTTCTTCACTTGCCATATCATTTCGTACAACTTTGTTCATCCACCCTTCCATCTTCTTTGGGGAACTCTTGGAATTACCATGGATCGAAAAAGTGGCTTTCTCACCATTCATTCCAAGAGTAACCTCTCCTCGCTTAATATTAATTAAAGCATCCGATGTAGCAAGAAAAGGTATCCCAAAAATGATAGGATTCTCCAAATCTTCTTCAATATCTAGCACAACAAAGTCAACGGGATAAATGAACTTACCAATATGAACAACCACATCCTCTATAATTCCCCTTGGTCTCACATTTGAACCATCGGCCATTTGCAAATTCATTTTTGTTGGCTTCACGTCATGCAAGCCCAACTCCTTGGCAATAGAAAATGGCATCATGTTAACACTTGTGCCCAAATCAAACAAAGTCCTTATTTCCTTGATTTCCTTAATATGGCAATTCAATGTGAAACTCCCCGGATCTCTAAGCTTTTGTGGCAAATAATTTTGTATCAACTCACTACTCTTACGAGTAAGCTTAACCATTTCCGGTTCATTTCCTTTCTTCTTCTTTGCCAAAGCATCTCTCAATAACCTTGTATAATTTGGCATTTCTTCAATAGCTTCATGAAAAGGCATCTTTGAATAGAACTTTTTGAAAAGTTCGAAGAACTTTTTGAATTGATCATCAAGCTTATTTTTCCCTTCTTCCACCTTTCTTTCCACACCCCCTATTTTATCTAATCCCTCAATTTTTTCTTTCTCTTCTTTCTCTTTCTTCATCACCATATCTTCTACCCCCAAGCCTTTCTCATTACTCCTTACCAATTTCACATCCTCACAACGAAATACTTCTTCCACCATCTCATCATGAAAAACTTTTAATGGAGAATTCCCTAGAACCCCATTTTCAACCTCCACACATGATATTAAATTACAATGCTCACGAAGATTAATCTCGGTTGTAGAAGGGAACTTACCTTTATTCACTTGTGGACTTAAGGATGAAGCAATTTGCCCCATTTGAAATTCCAAGCTCTTGATTTGATTACCTTGTGAAGAATACAAGTCATCAAACTTCTTGTTCGTTTCACCATTCATCTTTCTAAATTCCACTCTCATATTTTCCATGTTCTTCAAAATCAATGCCAAGGAGTCCTCCACACTCCCCTACCCTCATTATTCGGTGGCTTTGATCCCGGATCAATCCCGGGTGGCAATTGGATTGCCCCCTTAGGATTGGCGTATGAGAAATTCTCGTGCCTTCTATTAGGATTATAAGGAGGATTTCCTTGATACGGATATGGACTTCCTTGGTTTCTAAACGGTGGAGCAACATACGACCTTCGATTGTTTTGATAAGAATTATTGAATTGCGGGTGACCATATAGTTTACTTCCTCTTGAGCGGAGGTAGTAGGAGGAAGACTCTCGACAATGCTAACTAGCATAGGAGTTGGAGCAAGGTTTTGATGTTGGCCTCCATAGACCAAATTACACACATTAGTCAATCTTTCCTCAAGAAGTGCAACTCGATCACCTGCTCCATTGCTAGAATCTCTTTGGAAAGCATCATTTGCAGCTATGTTCTCAATGATCTCGTTCACTTGATGAACGGTCTTCATCCAAACCGAGCCTCCAGCACAAGAATTTAAGTAATTCTTGTCTCCTTCATGCAATCCTATGGTGAATGTCAAGAGTATATCTTCATGCACTAGATATGGTCTCTCTCGCTTTTTGTAGGAAATTCTTTATCTCTTCTCTCGCCTTAAGCATCTTTGATGGAGGATAGAATTTCTTAAGAAATTGGGAACTCAACTCCTCCCAAGTTGTCGCTTTAGGATTCATAACTCTAATCCATGCTTTAGCTCTCCCCGTCAAAGTGAAATTGAAAAATCGAAGCTTCTTCTCACTATCCGACATTCCTTTGTACATGATTGTGTCACATATCTCCATGAAGTTATTTAGGTGCGCATTTGGGTCTTCATGATCACTAGATCCTTCAAATAGAGACTCCTTTAACAACTACAAAAGATTCGTATTAAGTTCAAACTTTTCAGCATCAATAGGAGGTCTTTCTATTCCATCATATTGCTCATTAACTCTAGGCTCAAAATAATCTCACAGCAATGTTTCATGGTTCTGAGGTGGTTTTATGATTTGTGGTCTTTGGTGTTGAGGTGGTGGTGGGTATGGATAGTATGGGTAATTATGTGGTGGTGGTGGGTAATATGCTTGGTTAATTAGGTAATTGGGGTAGTTGGGATATTGTGGTGGATAGTAAGGTTGATTTGGTGGTGGATAAGGTGGGTATTGGTGTGGTATAGGTTGTGGTTGAAGTGGAACTTCTCTTTGAGCAAAATTCTCTTCTCCTTGATGTACTTGTCCTCTTAAGGGCTCTTGTTCTCTTATCTCATCTCGAGCTTCGTTCATATTATTCTCCATGTTGATTTGATTCAAACGAGCTTCTCTCCTTCTTCTTCTTAGGCTTCTCTCAAGATCCGTTTCAAAAGGTATAAGATCTCCCCCTTGACTTCTTGAAACGGCGCCAAAAACTTGTTTAGCCAAAAGGTGTCTACGTGCAAGTATACACGATCATTATTGCATTGGCAAGCTTAACCAAGTTTATTTTATATCAAACCCAAAGGAAACGGGGATTTGTAAGGTAAGACTATTGTTCTTGATTCAAAAACACAAAGCAAATAAAGGGATTCGGTATATATGTCTACTAGTGAGTCAAACTTGTAAACTACCTATCACCTTGATTCACAAAGTGAGCGAGTTGTGTGAGAAGTGTGCTAGTGTACTATCCTATGTTTCATATGGTGAGGTATCACTTTCTCATTCTATGGAATTGTGTACAATCAATTGGTAAACCACTCTAACATGCAAGAGGTCTCCCTAATAACACATTAAAGCCTCTAATTATTCTTCCTATTCGCTAAGTATAGCTCTCACTATCTTAGGAATTTAATCAAACACTTAGCATGCATTTGGCCAAGTACAAGAAGATTTAGGAAAATAGGCCGATTCTCATTGAGACTACCTCCTAATGACCCTTATGATCAACTACACATACAAAGCATTCATACAATCCATCAATGTAGAGAATTGATCATACAATAATTCATAGCAATCAAAAGATCAACATATTCACCATACTACTCCATAGGAGTCATACACCAACACACAAAGGAATTAGCCCATGGCTAATTTAATAAGCAAAATAGAAATTGAAGTAACTAAATTCATCATTATGCAGGAATTATACAAAGTATTCAAGAATTTACCTATTACAAGTGGAATTGAAAAGATACAAGATTACCTCTATAAGCTAGAATATGATCCGACAATGAAAATTGAAAATCAACCGGTAGAAATGTAGCTTGAACTATGCTAAGAATACTGGAGAAGACGGATCGTCGATCCGAATGGTAGATCAAAAGTTATCTAAGAAATTGTAATTGAAAATCTAAGAACACTCACTTGGTAACTACCTCTAACTTCACCTAATCTAGTGAGAGAATATTAATCTAAGAAAATGATAAAAGTCTCTTAGAAAATCTAAGATGGAAGTATATATAGTGCCCTTGGATCATTGACTAAGATGCCCTTCATTAAAATGCGCGAAAATATGAAAATAGCCCTGAAAATCTGAGAAATATGCACTGCTGTCGCCCAAGAGCTGACCAGCTGTCGACCTCTCGGGTGACAGCTTGGTCGACAAAGTGCCCCCGTGTCGTACAAGAACTGTCGAGTTATCGACCAAGCTTGGTCGACATGCTCAGGTGATAAATGGCTGCCGATCCAGAGATGTTGGTCGACACATGCCTGTCATCCGAAGAAGGGCCCCGTGTCGCCCGAGGCCTTAGTCTCGGTCGATGCGCTACTTCTTTGTTTTTGTCATATCTTAAGCTCTAGAACTCCGATTCACTCGATTCTTCTTTCGTTGCGACCCTCTCTTCAAGATCTTCAACCTAAGATAGCAAATTTCTCCATTTTTCTCAACTGCTGAATTTGAAATTTTCTCGATCTTGCTAGTTTCTTCCTCATTTTGCTCGTTTTCACCTACAATCACAACTTCCTAGATAAAAAGGGTTAAATACACAAAGTATCGCATAATAGGGTCAAATATGAACACAATATTACCAAAAGCATATAGAAATGAGTGCTAAAACATGCAATTATGACCCTAATCAGTGACATTCGCTTCGGTCGCAAGGTTAAAAGTAATCAGGTTGTTTCTGGCATATACAACATTCAAGAAGTTCAAAGTGTATGAGACGGACGTGAAGAGTGCTTTCCTAAATGGAGTGCTGAACGAGGAGGTTTTTGTTGAGCAACCTCCTGGGTTCGAAGTTGGTGATAAGGTGTATCATCTGAAGAAAGCTCTTTACGGCCTGAAACAAGCTCCGAGAGCTTGGTATGATACTCTCTCTCAGTTCCTGATAGACCACAGGTTCATGAAAGGGACAGTGGACAGGACCCTCTTCAAGTTATCCGAAGGGAAGGACATTCTCTTGATCCAAATTTATGTGGATGACATAATTTTTGGATCACCTAATCTGAAGCTTTGTGAGAAATTCTATAAGCTAATGACGGGGAAGTTTGAGATGTCAATGATGGGAGAGATGAACTTCTTTCTCGGTCTTCAGGTCAGGCAAACTGACTCCGAAATCTTCATCAATCAGTCCAAGTATGCGAGGGATTTGATTCAGAAGTTTGGAGTTCAGACCAGCAAAGTCTCACGCATTCCCATGAACACAAATAAGAAGCTGGATCCTGACAAGGAGGGGACCTCAGTGAATCAGACTGAATATAGGGTACTGATTGGATCTTTGTTGTACCTGACTGCAAGTCGTCCTTACATCACCTATGCAGTTGGAGTTTGTGCAAGGTATCAGTCTGATCCGAAGAAGAGTCATCTAGAGAGTGCCAAAAAGATACTGAAATACCTGAAGCGTACAGTCAATTTAGGACCTTGGTATCCCTCTGATGACAACCTAGAACTGACAGGTTACTCAGATGCAGATTATGGAGGCTGTAGGCTTAATAGGAAATCAACTACAGGCACATGTCAGTTCCTAGGGAGCAAACTGATCTCTTGGTTTTCCAAGAAACAAACAACTGGTGCAACGTCTACTACTGAGGCTGAGTATATGGCGGCAGGCAGTAGTTGCTCCCAGATCCTTTGGATGAAGCAACAACTGAGAGACTACCAAGTTGAGGCCACTGAAGTCCCAAATTATTGTGACAATAATAGTGACATTGCCATGTCCCAAAACCCAATCTTACACACAAGGTGTGAGCATGTAGACATCAGGCATCACTTTATAAGAGATCATGTTGAGAAGAAGGATAAAAGGATGGAGAGAATCCCTACTGGCAAATAGAGAGCTGACATCCTGACTAAGGTTTTGCCTGAAACCAGGTTTGTTGAGTTGTTAGTAGAGTTAGGACTTCTTGACCCAGGTGTAGGAGATTCAATCTGAATCTCAGTTCATAATGCATAAGGTCAGGGGGAATGACTAACTTAGGATCAGATTGAAAGAGTTGTTGAGAGAAGGTGAATGGTTGTCAGAAGAAACAGATGTTGAGAAATGATGGTCAGTATAGACTGACTAACGTTCAGGACACGGAACTCAGGGCTTGTCACCCTGATAGGTCATATGTGGTATCAGTCAGATAACAAAATCTGATTGACTGGTATGTTTCCTGAATTATTTTTAGTCATCATATCTTGCTTGCATCATCTTTGATCTCGTCTGTCGTCTTATCAAATGAAATCTTTTTGTCATAAAATCTCAACCGTTCATTTATTATTCAGTTATTATTTAATGCAATTATTTGAATTAAATACGGACATGCTCTGACACGCATTTAACGCAAAGTAGGTGGGAACAGTTTTCAATAAAGTTTTTGAATCATTAACTTTGAAAACTGAAAATGCTCAATCCGCATCCATGCATTTTTCCGCTTTAATCTCAATCATTGAATCTCATAAGTCATGATTTCTTAGCCGTCCGATTAAAACTGGGTTATAGTATAAATAAGGGAAGTTTTTTTCATTGCTACCTTTACGCACTCAAATATTCTCTTGCTATATTCTCTCTCTGCAAACTGCTTTCCTTCGTTTCTTCAAATCTTCATCCATGGGTTTTCCATCTACTAACTCATTCTTTGGCAATCTTTTTCACTTGAAAGATCAAGTTTGCTGGGAACCTGTAGGTGATTTCTCCTCGAATCATCCAGACATTTTTCCTTCCAAAGAATTGTTCGAGAACGCAGGGCTTCTTCGCTTCATCACTGCGAAGCCACAGAGGCTACACCCTCGACTTGTTGCTGTATTCTACTTGAAGATGGGGCAGAACAAGGAGCTTTTCAACCCTATGGAGTATAGGGTTGGAGATGAACAAAACTACATCAACTCACTTTGTGATGCTGAAGCTTCGCTAAAGGCTAGGTTGAACAAGATTGTGCTGAGAAAGGCCAATCGTCACTTCTTCGTACTGACAAGTCAGGGGGTGATGGGGATTGTTGGAGGATTGGAGCAAATCTCCACGCCGAAGTTGAACATAATGATGGCTATCCAAGATGCTCCAGCACATTCGTTCAACTGGGAAGAGTACTTCTTGTAACTCTTGGTGGCTGAGACCAAGAAGATCAAATACTCACCGGAGGGACAGGCGGCATTTAACAAGAATTTGCACATTGGCACGAAGATCTCTCTGATGATAGAGACTCTGACTCTTTGGAGATATCGATCAATCTCACTCCATCGAGATTCCGGCCAAGGTTGATCTCTTCAAAGCCTATTCCAAGGATGCTGGAACCAAAAAAGAAGAAGAAAATAAGGACGTTGAAGAAGGCTCAGGCGAGCATGACTACTGGAGTCAAGGCTCAGGCGAGCAAGCCGTCAGACATAAAGGTCCAGAAACCTGCTGAGGAAAAGGCTCCCAAGCCTTTTGAGCCTAGACAACAGAAATTGTGCTTCAAGTTCAAAAGATCAAGTTAGGGCAAGACGAAGGAGGGAGAGAAAAAGCTTGTGGAAGAGGAGACTCAACAAGCATCTCCGGATAGGCAACCTGTGTAACGCCCAGCATACTTGGATTCAAGTTATAG
Organism: Prunella vulgaris; assembly: GCA_026898435.1. Lineage (NCBI taxonomy): Eukaryota > Viridiplantae > Streptophyta > Magnoliopsida > Lamiales > Lamiaceae > Prunella > Prunella vulgaris. The sequence continues at coordinate 133,918 of JAPKLY010000011.1, forward strand.
TTTATAAGTCGTCATTTGAGGTTTTTAGGTTAAGTTGCGCGTAGAAATTAAATATTGTGCTTTAGTTCTTTAAGTTTTTCACGAGCCTTAAGTATTAATTTTCTGATGATTAAGTTAGTAAAGATGATTTGAGTGTTTTGGGAATTAAGATTACGTTCTTGATAATTCATTTTTGGCTTTAGTATGTGAATTAAAAGTTAGAGAGCCAAATTAAGATATGATCCAATTAAGTATTTAATAAGGATTAAGAGGATTTAATTTGATTGGTTATTAAGTGTTATAATTCAAATTGGAGTGAGAAAATTAGGATTTATTAAGTACCAATTTATTAAGGGTATTAGTCAGTTTGTTATTTTATAGATGAGGATGGAATTATATGGGATCTTGACTAGGATATGTGATTAAGGATTTAGATTTGAATTTGGATTTAATTGTGGGATTAATTTATTAAGTATAAGATTTATTTATTGAGATAAGTAATATTGGCAAAAATAAGGATTAGCACTTTTATTAAGGAGAAGTAGCATTAGATTTCTCTAGAAGATATTTACTTGGAGGATAATTAAGCTGATGCGGCAAGTTAAGGGTAGACTTAGTCCACTAGAAGAAGTAGATGGTCACTTTGTGAAGAGTGCCGATTGTGCCTACAATTTTAGAGAGTTATATTTTAGTCCTTTAAGTTCTTAAGCTTGAGTTTTATTCTTTATCTCTTGCTTAGTACTTTTAGTTAAACCAATTAGTGTTATTTGGACTCCTAGAGTAGTAGTAAGTTTCGAATTATTAGGAGTAAGGAAGAGTGGTATTATTGTTCAAGTTTATAGTATTAGTCCACTAAGAATATTATTTCCTTAAGTATTAATTCATTAAGGGTATGTTAGTAATTGAGAAATTAATTGTAGGGATTTGAATTTATGAGGTTTTGACCAAGAATAGGATTAAATAATACTTGGGATAGTATTAGTATTATTTTCGAAAAATATGGAGTCTTAGACATTAAGTAATTTTAGAAATTAAGAGAGTATAAGACTTGGATTTCTAGTATCTTTATTTATGGAAATAAGTCATATTTTCTTATGCAAGAATAATACATGCTTGAAGGTTAAGTATCACAAGAATAAAGAGTTAGTAAGGATTTGTTAAATAAGGAAATAAGTTGCCAAGTATGGAAATAGAGATACAACAAGATATTGGGCCAATTTCTTGCCCTTTTAGCCTCAAATTCGGCCAGCCCTTATTTCTCAACCCTACACACTTTTTCCAACTCTATAAATATGTATTGATCAAGACCTCAAAGCCCTTAGACACCCTAATTTTCGTACAGCCCCTAAGACTCCCAAAAATCGGCAATTTCATGAAGACATAGGACCACATTCTGGGCAGCAACTTAGGCAAGAGGGAGAGCAATTTCGGCAGCCATACTTAGAGGAAGAGAAGTAGGATTTCAAGCAAGGATTTAGCAAGCCAACGTACAACACATCTCTAATTTTCAAGACAAGAAAAGGTGAGGGAATTAACGGTGAAAAGTGGTAGCATAAGGGTTCAGTTTATAAATTTTAGTTAATGGGTTTTGTTATTTTACATGCTTTATGAGGTGATACTAGTCGTAAAGTGACTACGTATCTAAATGTTTATGAGGGATGATAGCCGTAAAGTGGCTATGCATCAAGAGTCGTAAAGTGGCTATGTATCAATTACCGTAAAGTGGCAAAAGTAAAAGATTAGGTGTGTTTGATTACATTTCTCATGTCTTTAATTTATGTATTGAACTTGTGTATTTTCCTCACGGAGTGATTTCGATTACTCACCCTTTCACCGAATAAATATTTCAGATATTTCATGAGTAAAGGCTACGAGATTGGTGATGCGGAGGAAGGTGGATGTGATGCGAGTAAAAGGAAGATAAAGGACGAAGTTTTATTAAAAACCAAGTAGAATTTATATTTTTATGATTTCATGTTTTCCTATGTTTCGGCACTATTGAGTATTTCCACATGTTGGATGTTTGCATGTTTTATTTCGTTGAGTGCATGGACAGGTAGATGAATGATTTAGGATTTCTATGGTTTGATGAATCATGGGACTTTTAGTATGGATTTTTATGAGGTATTATGTTATTATGATTATGTGTTAAATTGCATGAATATTAGGATTAAGTTGATGAATATTTTTATGAAGATATAGGCTGCTGGACGAATTTTATTGAGTGTGATTATGTGTTGAATTTATGTGATTAATTGTCCTAAAAAAATTAGTTATTGTCCTTAGATTTGGATGCTCGATAACTCTAGTTTTATAACTCCAAAAATTATGAAATTTTACCAGCTTTAATGCCATGATATGATATGCATGTTGATCAATTTTCATGAGTTTTTGCCTAGTAGAAGTCCAGGTTCCAGTTTTAGTCCTTCATGTGTTTCTAGTCCTCAAAATTCTTGTTTTAAAAATACAAAATTATTGCCCAGCTATATTTTGAAATTTTGGCAGTTTATTAGCCATAAAATATTAAGTTATTTTGGTGTTAATACCTGGAGTAAATTCGTTTTAAAGTTACAACTTTAAATTAGTCCTTTAACTTTATTCTACGAGCTTTTCATGCGTTTTAAAAAGGGATTTTTGTGGCAAGCGTTTATAATATGTTTAGTATGATTTTTTTGAGTATTTAGAGGTCTTATATGGTTTGTCAAGATAATAGTATTAGAGAAAATGGATTTGGTATTAGTTAGTGGACTGTTTTCATGGACACCCTGTTTTGATGAGTACACCCTGACTATTTTCGAAAGTTTTACACTCCAGCTGCTGTATACGAATTATTATGTATTAATGCATGATTTAATTGATGTCTTAGTTGATGTATGATATTAAATTAAGTTTAGTTCACAAGTGAACTATATTTGAACATGTTATGTATAATTGTTATGATATTTTGTGATTTCTATGGATGTACTAAGTGAATTATATTGGATTATGTTAATTATGTTGAATGGTTTCCATGGATGTATTGAATGAGTCATTTATTTGAATGTATGGTTTATTTATTAGAGTTATATTACTCTTACTTAAATTCAAAAGGGTTTTTAAATAAAAGAAATTTTATTCCAAGCATGTTAGTTCACGTCCTAAAAGATATTTTCCAAATTATTAGTTATAAGTAAGACTTCCGTTGTTTATGAAAATTGGGGCGTGACAACCTGCTCAGACTGTTCTTGAGGTTGCCTCTTTTGCTGCAGTTCCGGAGACTGCACCCTCAGATCCAGCACCGTTTGTTTACGAACAGGATGTGGCCGATGTGCAGATACACTCAGTTGTAGATGAGTATCAGGACGATGAGGTCCGATCGGAAGAGGGTCAGGGGTAACGCGCTCAGGGGGAACCCGTTGCTGGGGTTGCTGAAAGCAGCAAAGATGATGATGATGAAGGTAGGATGGGTAAAGAAGAGGTTGAGAAGGATGAGGAGCGTGTGTTTGCTCTTTTGGTGTCTACGTGCAAGTGTACACGATCGTTATTGTAATATCAAGTTTAACCAAGTTTATTAATTATCAATCACAGGGAGAGGGCGGATTGTAAGGTAAGATTATTGTTCCAAATTCGAAAACACAAAGCAAGTAAAGGGAATAAGGTATCTATCATCTACTAGTGCGTCAAACAAGTAAACTACCTATCACCTTGGGTTGCAAAGTGAGCAAGTTGTGAGAGAGGTGTATTAGTGTACTATCCTATGTTTCATGTGGTGAAATATCACTTACTCATGCATTGAGGTATTGTGCAATCAATTGGCAAGCCACTCTAACATGCAAAGGTCTCCCTAGATACGCATTATTAGAGCCCCTAATTGTCTTTCTAATTCACTAAGGTAATTCTCACTATTTTAGGAATTTTAACAAACACTTAGCATGCAATGGCCTAATAACGAGAAAATTTAGGAAAATAGCCCAACTCTTGTATGAGACTAACTCCTTATGGCCCATACAATCAATTATGCATAATAAGCATTCATACAAACCATCAAAATAGAGAATTGATCATACAACATCTCAAGCATTCATAAGATCAACATGAACACCATACTACTCCATAGTAGTCATACACTAACACACAAAAGAATTAGCCCATGGCTAATTCGGTAAACAAAATAGAAATTGAAGTAACTACAATCATCATTATGCAGGAATTGAAGAAAGTATACATGAATTTACCTATTAAAATGAAATTGAAAACATACAAAATTACCTCTAGAAGCTATAAGTTGATCCGACAATAGAAATTGAAAATCGAACGGTAGAATTGTAGCTTTAGCTATGCTAGGAATGCAGGAGAAAACGGATTGAATCAAAAGTTATGAAAGAATTTGTAAGAAGAAATCTTAAGAAACCCACAAGTAACTACCTCTCTCTCTCTAATCTAAGAATTTAACTATGATTATGAACTAATGTGACTTGGATCCCTTGAGAATCTGATCCTTGGAGTATTTATAGTGCCCACAATGCTTGGTCCAATATGCCCTTCATTAAATGCGTGAAAAGACGAGAATACCCCCCCAAAAATGTGTCTTTCCGAACCGTCACACGAGTTGCTGCCTATGACCGCACGAGTCTGGCTCGTGTGAGAACTCGTGTGGCTTGATCTCGCCCGAAATAGAGCCACCTCGCACGAGTGCAGGCTCGTGTGATCACTCGTGAGCCTTCATCGCCCGCACCAGAGCACCATCGCATGAGTGCAGGCTCATGGTCACACGAGTCTAGCCTGGCTGCGCTCGAGCTCGGCCTCGACTTGTCCGATCGATCCTCGACTTCCTCATTTTCTTCATATCTTGAGTTCTAGAGCTCCGATTCACTCGATTCTTTTTACATTGCGACCCTCTCTTCGAACTCTTCGACATATTATATCATTTATCTCCATTGGATCAATTCACAATTTCTGGACTTTTCTCAAACTTGCTCGTTTCTTCCTTGTTTTGCTCGTTTTCACCTATAAACACAACTTTCTAGGCAAAAAGGGTTAATAGCACAATTTATACCATATTAGGGTCAAATATGAACATAAAAACATCAAAACCATATAGAAATGAATGCAAAAACATGCAATTATGACCCTAATCACACCCCCAAACTAGATTGTTGCTCGTCCTCGAGCAACGAAATGATAAGATAGGGGAATAATTGTATGTATGAAGTATCAAGCACAAGATCAAATGCCCTAGAATCATAGCTCAATATCAAACAAGTCTAAAATACAATTTCATCAAATCAACAATCAAAATCGAATCAATGAACAAATTGTCAAATCAACAAGTCATGATCCTCACATAGAAGTGTATAGCTCATCTCTCAAGTGTTTGAGGTTCTCTCAATCTTCACACAATGATACAAATACTACCATAAGCTTGGCTCAAGTCTCAAATTCTCCACCACTTGAAATGACAAATCATTCTCACATCAATGAGGACTTTCATAAGGTTGTAATGTTGGCTCTTTGGTAGGGAAGGATAGATATGGATTAGAGTGACTAAGTATGATTAGTAAATCATAGAAGGAATCAAGTAATAGTCATTCACATCTTCATGCAATTGTGCACATTCTTCATGCTCTTCAAAATCACACTTTCAAGATCATTCTTCCCTTCTTTGCAACTTTTAGCCATACTCACAACAAAGGTCAACTTGACCATATTTTCAATACAAGTCAACTTTTTCTCATGCTTTGCTAGCACTTGCCTTTTTTCAAAAAAATTCAATCCATGCATAAAATTCTTCATATCTTCCACTTTAGGCCACCATGTTCTTCATCATATCACCAATCTTCCTTTCTTCTTTTCACTGTACTAATCATAGGGACAAGAGAGTTCCAAAAAGGAAGGAAAATGGCTTAAAGTGAGGTTAGCCAAAGGAATGGTTTAAAGGCACAAAATGGTAAGCAATGGATAATAATATCAAGGTCGGCTCATAGGGCAATGTGACTCAATGTAGATCAAAGAAAATGCCTCAAATCATATCGTGTGAAATCAATGTCTAATGTAGCCTTAAACAAGACTAAAGCCAAGTTCTAGAGTATAATGCACATGTGTGGAACTCACATCAAGAAAAATATCATCCGTTCAAGATTGAAACAGGCATAAATGGCTCAAAACCTCATGGGTATAGGGTGATCATGACTCATCTCATATAAAAAATGCTCATATCATCAAAATCTCAAGTATCATCAAATCCATAGCACAAAAGACAATAAGAATAAAGTCATAACTCCACTACATCCAATATGAACTTTTAACTCATCCACACAATAATAGACATATCTCATGCATTCACTACTCAAAGCAAACAACAATATGGCCAAAAATAACAAGCAAAACAAGCCTAATCCTAAGCATATGGTCAAAACATCATAAAAGCACTAAAAAATCAATGTAAGAGTAGCATTGCGTAGAGAAAGGCAAAATGATCACACCCCCCCAAACTTTTTTGGACCATAAGTCTAAAAAGTTTGGCAAAGAAGTGAAGACAATATCAAGCAATGCATAATAATTAAGCACACTCAATAAAAGCATCATAAATCCTAAGATCAAATTCATTAATAATCCATCACAAGAACAAATAACAAGAGAACACCCCCAAACTTGGCTAGGCCAAGTATTTCACAAGGAGAAAGGAAACAATACCTCACCCGTGGAGCAATGATATTATGAAAGCACTCCATTGGACAAATAACACCTACACAAACAAAACACAATTAACTACACTATCAACAATTGAAGCTACAAAATAAACCACAAGGATAGGTTGCCTCCCATCTAGCGCTTGGATTTAACGTCCCCTAGCCGGACGACTTTTAAGCTAAAATCATGGTGGCTCAACATCACATAGCTTCAAATAGTTTGTTCCCTCTCGTGGCATGGAATTATGGTAAAGTTTCAAACGATGACCATTAGCATAGAAGAGTTCCCCTTTATCATTCATCAATTCATACCATCCACTTGCAAAGCAATTTGAAATTGTAAAGGGCCCACTCCATTTCGACTTTAATTTCAAGGGAAACAACTTTATTCTTGAATTGAACAAAAGTACTTGATCGAGCACTTTGAATGACTTCTCTTTTATATTTGCATAATGCCATTTCTTAGTCTTTTCCTTGAAAATCTTAGCATTTTCGTATGCCTCATCTCTAAATTCATCTAACTCCAACAATTGAAGATGCCTTTTCTCCCCACATGCTTTCTCATCAAAATTCAACTTCTTAATGGCCCAATAAGCTTTGTGTTCAAGCTCAACGGGCAAATGACAAGGCTTACCATACACAAGTTGGTAAGGAGATATGTTCAACGGTGTCTTAAAAGCCGTACGATAAGCCCATAATGCATCATCCAACTTAAGTGCCCAATCTTTCCTATTAGAGCTCACGGTCTTCTCTAGGATAAGCTTTATTTGGCGATTTGACACTTCCGCCAATCCATTAGTTTGGGGGTGATAGGCCGTGGAAATCTTATGATTCACATCGTACTTTACTAGTAGATTCCCCAACGCTCTATTCACAAAGTGAGTACCCCCATCACTAATCAATGACCTCGGCACACCAAATCTAGCAAAGATATTCTTCCTTAAGAACTCCATAACCACTCTTGCATCATTGAATTTCGTGGGAATTGCTTCCACCCACTTTGAAACATAATCCACCGGCAAAAGAATATACAAATAACCATGAGAAGATGGGAAGGGTCCCATAAAGTTAATGCCCCATACATAAAAAATCTCTACCTCTTGAAAAATATTCAAGGGCATCTCATCTCGTCTTAACAACCCCCCAACTCTTTGGCATCGATCACATCGAGCAACAAACATATGACAATCCTTGAAAACCGAAGGCCAATAAAAACCACATGGAAATACCTTTTGAGCAGTCTTAATGGACCCAAAATGTCCTCCGCAAGGTAAAGAATGGCAATGTGTAAGCACACTTTCAATTTCTTCATCCGGAATACATCTCCTAATCATGGAATCGGCACATCGACGATACAAATATGGATCATCCCAAATATAACGACGTACCTCTTTGTAAAACCGTTTCCTTGCATTTGAATTCATTCCATAAGGAGTTGCCCCACTTGCTAAGAAGTTAGCAAAGTCGGCATACCATGGAGCCTCATCCTCCATCTTCCAAAGTCTCTCCTCTTCAATCCTAAAGATATGCTCATCGGGAAAACTCTCAAGTATCTCTTCTTTTTCTTCCAAAGCTTTATCTCTCCTCACTAGTCTTGACAAATGGTCGGCAATAACATTTTCGCTTTCCTTTTTATCCCTAATCTCCAAATCAAACTCTTGTAGAAGTAGCACCCACCTAATAAACCTAGGTTTAGAATCCTTCTTCTTCATCAAAAACTTGATAGCCGAGTGGTCCGTATAGACAATGGTTTTTGTCCCTACAAGATATGGACGAAACTTCTCCCCGGCATATACAATGCCCAAAAGCTCCCTCTCGGTAGTGGTGTAATTTAATTGAGTAGCTGAGAAAGTCTTTGAAGCGTAGTAGATTGCATGAAATCTTCTTTCTCTTAATTGCCCTAGCACCACTCCCATGGCATAGTCGCTTGAATCACACATAAGTACGAAAGGTTCTTCCTAATTTGGAGTGACCAAGACTGGTGCACTCACCAAGGCTTCTTTCAACAACCTAAAAAAATTCAAGCAAACATCATCAAACTTAAAAGGAACATCTTTCTCCAATAATCGAGATAATGGTTTTGACAATTTAGAAAAATCTTTGATAAAACTCCTATAGAATCCGGCATGTCCCAAGACAGATCTTACTCCCTTCTCATTTATAGGTGGAAGCAACTTTTCAATTGCTACTACCTTAGCACGATCAACTTGTAGCCCACTAGAGGAGATGTGATGTCCAAGAACAACACCTTCACTTACCATAAAATGGCATTTCTCCCAATTGAGCACCAAATTTGCCTCTTCACATCTAATTAGCACCTTCTCAAGATTGGACAAACAAACATCATAAGTATTTCCAAAAACATTGAAATCGTCCATAAACACTTCTATAATTTGCTCAATTAACCCATGGAATATCGACATCATTAACCTTTGAAATGTAGCCGGAGCATTGCATAGCCCAAAAGGCATGCGTCTCCAAGCATACGTTCCATAGGTACATGTGAAAGTAGTCTTCTCTTGGTCTTCCGGTGCAATCATGATTTGATTGTATCCGGAATAACCATCGAGGAAGCAATAGTATCGATAACCACATAATCTATCTAACATTTGGTCCATAAATGGCAAAGGAAAGTGATCCTTACAAGTAGGCTTGTTCAATTCCCTATAATCAACACAAACACGCCAACCCGTGGCCACCCTTGTAGCAATTACTTCATTATTTTTAGTTTTTATGATAGTCATTCCGCCCTTCTTAGACACTACATGCAAGGGTGACACCCAAGGGCTATCACTAATAGGGAAAATCATATTCGCTCCAAGCAATTTTAACACTTCTTTCTTAATGACTTCTTGTATTATAGGATTCACTCTTCTTTGTGGTTGAACTAATGGCTTAGCATTTTCTTCTAGACGTATTCTATGCATGCATAAAGAAGGATTTACACGTTTAAGATCATCCACCGTCCAACCTATAGCCAATTTATGTTTCCTAAGCTTAACAAGCAATTTTTCAAGTTCATCACCTTGAAGAGAAGAAGATACGAATACCGGATTCCTCTCGTTTTCATCAAGATATGCGTACTTGAGGTGATCGGGCAATGGCTTTAATGCAATCCTAGCTTTCTCTTCCTTCTCCTTGCTTGCTATTTCACCCTCTTTGATTTCCAAGAGCATCTCCTTTTCTCGAGTGTTCACTGCTCTTTCATGTTCATTGCCTACATCATCAACAACAAAACAATCACCTTCTTTAACTTCATTATAGTTATGAATCTCATAATTAGAAGTAAAGAAAGGAATTTCAGCATTTTCAAAAGCTTCTTGTATACAAAGCTCTACAACATCAATAGAATTGCAAGAGGAATTCTCCTTTGGATGCTTCATAGCATCTTGGATAGAAAAGTGAAGTTCATCCCCTCCAAGCTTCAAAGTTAACTCTCCATTATGAACATCAATAACCGCTCGAGCGATTGCCAAGAAAGGTCTTCCTAGAATAAGAGGAATATCTTTGTCTTCTTCCATATCAAGAACATAGAAGTCCGCTGGGAATGTGAAATCTTTGATTCTCACAAGTACATCCTTTATAAAGCCATTAGGAATGGTGGTTGAGCCATCCGCCAATTGGAGAGTAGTGGATGTTCCTTTCAAGTGACCTTGATTTAGGCTTTTGAAGATCGAGAGTGGAATCAAATTGATGCTTGCTCCTAAGTCACATAAGGCTTTGTGTACTACCCCATTACCCATGTCACAAATAATTGTGAAGCATCTTGGATCTTTCTCTTTTTGAGGTAGCTTTCTTGTCAAAGCATCACTACTCTCTTTAGTCAATTTTACCGTTTCCACCCCCTCCACTCTCCTTTGGCTAAGAGATCTTTCATAAACTTTGCATAACTTGGCATTTGTTCCAAGGCTTCATAAAAAGGAATATTTATATAAAGCTTTTTGAAAACCTCAAGGAACTTGTTGAACTTGTCATCAAGCTTCTTCTTGGCAAACCTTTGGGGATATGGAATGGGCACTACCGTCTTTGGCACCCCCCATTCATCAACTTCCACTTTATTCTTCTTTTCCTTCTCTTCTCTAACTCTCTTCCACTTAGGAACATATGCTTCCTCTTTTTCACTTCAACCTTTTTTTTCTTCTTCTACTAACCCTTCTTCCAGCTTTCTTTCCTCTTCTTTTTCACCTTCTTCACCTATTGGAATAGAGTATTCCATATCAATTCCCTCATCCATATTATCAATCTTCTCCTTTTCTACCCCCTTTTCTTCACCCTCACAACAAATAGGAGCACTAGGTCCTTCATATCTCTTTCCACTTCTTAACTCAATAGCACTACACCATTCTCTCAATTGAGCTTCAGTCAAATAGGACTAACATTCTCGAGCCCTTTGTCCACATCTTCTTGATATTTCCTCCACTTGCACCTCTAAGCTTTTTATTCTAGCTCCTTGATCACGACAAATTGCATCAAACTTTTGATTTGTTACCTCTATATGCCTATATCCTTCACTTCTTATTTGTCCAACTTTTCGAGTATAAGATGGAGTGTTTCATCATTATAAGTAGAATTTCCTTGATGGTAGGATGTAGAAGGCATGGAGTTGATTGATGTATGATGGGGTTGGTAAGTTCTTTCATTTTGGTAGGTGTAAGGATGGTAAGAATATGATGTAGAAGGTTGATTATTTAGTGGATGGTAGGAATAGTAGTTGTATCGATCCATCTTTCTTTCACAAAATCCTACAAAAATTTCAAAGTATCAAATTCTCACAATAGTAACGAATCAAAAATAAAAGAAACAACAAACAACCAAACAAACAAGCCGTCTCCCCGGTAACGGTGCCAAAAACTTGTTCGGTGTAAATGAGTCCTCACACAAGTGTACGTGTTCGCTATTAGCGTGGTAAGCTTGACCAAGTTTTAATATATATCGAACCCAAAGGAGACGGGGGCTTGTAAGGAAAATTCGTTGTTTTAATTGGCTAGCTAACAAAGCAATTAAGGGGAAATGTATCTATCGTCTACTAATGCGTCAAAAAAGTAAACTACCTATCACCTTGGGTTGCAAAGTGAGCAAATGTGAGGGATATGTGCTAGTGTACTATCCTATGTTTCATGAGAGAAGTATCACTTTATCATGCAATGAGATTGTGTATAATCAATGGGAAAGCCACTCCAACATGCAAAAGGTTTCCCTAATAACATATCAAAGCCTCTAATTGTTCATCCAATTCACTAGAGATAATTCTCACTATCTTAGGAATTTTATCAAACACTTGATATGCATTGTTCTTAATACAAGAATGTTTAGGAAAATAGCTCTACTTTCGCAAGAGACTAAATCCCTAATGGCCCTTATTATCATCTACACATGCAAGCATTCATTCAATCCATCAATGTAGAGAATTGATCATACAACAACTCAAATCATTCAAAAGATCAGCATATCACTACACTACTCCATAGGAATCATACACTAACACATAAAGGAATTAGCTCATGGCTAATTGAGTAAACATGAGATTAATTAAGCTAGGAACAATCATCATTAAGAAAGAAATTTAAAGAAATTACCTATTACAATGAAAATTGGAAAGATACAATTTACCTCTAAAATGCTAAATTGAAATCCGACAATGGAAATTGAAATTCAATCATTGAGAATGTAGCCTTAGACCAGACGAGAATGCAGGAATTAACGGATCAATGATCAAAATTGTAGATCAAAAGTTATCTAATAATTTGTGAGAAGAAATCTTAAGAAACCCACAAGTAACTACCTCTCTCTCTCTAATCTAATAATTTAACTATGATTATGAACTAATGTGACTTGGATCCCTTGAGAATCTGATCCTTGGAGTATTTATAGTGCCCACAATGCTTGGTCCAATATGCCCTTCATTAAACGCACAAAAAGATGAGAATACCCCCGAAAATATGTCTTTCCGAACCGTCGCACGAGTCGCTGCCTATGACCGCACGAGTCTGGCTAGTGTGAGAACTCGTGTGGCTTGATCTCGCCCGAACCAGAGCCACCTCGCACGAGTGCAGGCTCGTGTGATCACTCATGCGAGCCTTCATCACCCGAACCAGAGCACCAACGCACGAGTGCAGGCTCATGGTCACACGAGTCTGGCCTGGCTGCACTCGAGCTCGGCCTCGACTTGTCCAATCAATCCTCGACTTCCTCGTTTTCTTCATATCTTGAGTTCTAGAGCTTGGATTGACTCGATTCTTTTTGCATTGCGACCCTCTCTTCGAACTCTTCGACATGGTATATCATTGTCTCCATTGGATCAACTCACAATTTCTGGACTTTTCTCGAACTTGCTCGTTTCTTCCTCATTTTGCTCGTTTTCACCTATAAACATAACTTTCTAGCCAAAAAGGGTTAATAGCACAATTTATACCATATTAGGGTCAAATATGAACATAAGAACATCTAAACCATATAGAAATGGATGCAAAAAAATGCAATTATGACCCTAATCAGGCCCTTTGTCCACACTTTCTTGATACTTCCTCCACTTGTACTTCTAAACGCCTTAACCTTGCTCCTTGGTCTTAGAAAATTGCATCAAACTTTAAGTTTGTATCATCTAATCTCCTTTGTCCTTCTCTTCTTAAATTGTCAAGTTCCTTGAGTATAAGATGTAGTGTTTCATGAAGGTAAGTAGAATTTCCTTGGTAAGAGGATGTGGTAGGAATCGAGTTTTGGAATGTATGATTGTGTTTGTATGATGCTTCATTTGAGTAGGTGTAAGGATGGTGGATATAGGATGTAGAAGGTTGCATATTTGATGGATTGTAAGTAGAGTGGTGATATTGATCCATCTTTAGTTCACAATATCCTGCAAAAATCAACGCGTATCAAAACTTCTCACACCAAAAGTAGTAAACAACTATCAAGCAACCAAACAAACAAGCCGTCTCCCCGGCAATGGCGCCAAAAACTTGTTCAGCCCAAAAGGTGTCTACGTGCAAGTGTACACGATCGTTATTGCAATGGCAAGCTTAACCAGGTTTATTTTATATCGAACCTAAAGGAAACGGGGATTTGTAAGGTAGGACTATTGTTCTTGATTCAAAAACACAAAGCATATAAAGGGAATTTGGTATATATGTCTACTAGTGCGTCAAATTTGTAAACTACCTATCACCTTGGGTTACAAAGTGAGCGAGTGTGAGAGATATGTGCTAGTGTACTATCCTATGTTTCATATGGTGAGGTATCACTTTATCATGCCATGGAATTGTGTACAGTCAATTGGTAAGCCACTCTAACATGCAAGAGGTCTCCCTAATGACACATTAAAGCCTCTAATTGTTCTTCCTATTCACTAAGTATAGCTCTCACTATCTTAGGAATTTAATCAAACACTTAGCATGCATTTGGCCTAATACAATAAGGTTTAGGAAAATAGGCCAATTCTCATTGAGACTACCTCCTAATGGCCCTTATGATCAACTACACATACAAAGCATTCATACAATCCATCAATGTAGAGAATTGATCATACAACAATTCTTAGCAATCAAAAGATCAACATATTCACCATACTACTCCATAGGAATCATACACCAACACACAAAAGGATTAGCCCATGGCTAATTTGGTACCCAAAAGAGAAATAGAAGTAACTACAATCATCATTATGTAGGAATGATACAAAGTATTGAAGAAATTTACCTATTACAAGTGGAATTGTAAAGATACAAAATTACCTCTAGAAGCTAGAAATTGATCCGACAATAGAAATCGAAAACTAAATAGTAGAAATGTAGCTTGAGCTATGCTAAGAATGCTGGAGAAGACGGATCGTCGATCCAAATGGTAGATCAAAAGTTATCAAAGAAATTGGATTTATAAATCTAAGAACACTCACTTGGAAACTACCTCTAACTTCTCCTAATCTAGTGAGAGAATATGAATCTAAGAAAATGATAAAAGTCCTTTAGAAAATCTGAGATGGAAGTATATATAGTGCCCTTGGATCATTGACTAAGATGCCCTTCATTAAAACGCACAAAAATACGAAAATAGCCCTGCAAATCCACATTTCCGGAGCTGCTGTCGCCCAAAAGCTGAGCAGCTGTCGACCACTCGGGCGACAGCTTGCTCGACAGAACGCCCCCATCTCGCAAAAGAACTGCCGAGCTGTCGACCAAGCTTGGTCGACACACTCATGTGACAAATGGCTGCCGATCTAGGTAAGTTGGTCGACATAGGCCTGTCGTCCGAAGAAGGGCTCCGTGTCGCCCGAGGCCTTAGTCTCGGTCGATGCGCAACTTCCTTGTTTTTGTCATATCTTGAGCTCTAGAACTCCGATTGACTCGATTCTTCTTTCGTTGCGACCCTCTCTTCAAGATCTTCAATATAGGATAGCAATTTCTCCATTTTGCTCAACTCCAAAATTTGGACTTTTCTCGATCTTGCTTGTTTCTTTCTTATTTTTCTTGTTTTCACCTATAATCACAACTTTCTAGCCAAAAAGGGTTAAATACACAAAGTATCACATATTAGGGTCAAATATGAAGATAATGTCACCAAAAGCATATGGAAATAGATGCTAAAACATGCAATTATGACCCTAATCAAAACCCCTTTTAGCTTAATATATGGAGCTTCTGCAATTATCCCTGCTAAAATAAGAATTGAAAGCCATAGAATACAGATGTATGAAGAAAATCATAATGCACAGTTGAGAGGGGAGAACCTAAATATGGTGGCCGAAGAAAGGGAGATCGCCAGAATCAGAGCACAGAGGTACAAAGAGCAGGTAAAGGCAGCGTACAATAGGAAAGTGAAAGGACGGGAACTAAAGAAGGGATTTCTAGTGCTCAGGAGGGCAAATGCGTTTAAGCCAACTTGAAAGCTAGAACTTAATTGGGAAGACCCATTTGTGATCTCTAGAGTACTAAGAAGAGGAGCTTATGAGTTGCAGGTTGAAGAGGGCAACAAAATGATATGACCATGGAACATCACGAATTTGAAGAAATACTACGCCTAGACACAGGCTGGAATGTTGATATTTACCAAGCTTTCAATTAAAAGACCATGCATATCATGTAAGCATGGCAGAGGGGAGGAGCACAAGTTTTTTACTCTCTGAACTCTGAGAAAGTTGAACGAAGGAATTTTATCTAAATG
This sequence comes from Prunella vulgaris, assembly GCA_026898435.1. Lineage (NCBI taxonomy): Eukaryota > Viridiplantae > Streptophyta > Magnoliopsida > Lamiales > Lamiaceae > Prunella > Prunella vulgaris. The sequence goes on from JAPKLY010000011.1 coordinate 149,718, forward strand.
AGATTAAGATAGAAATTTTTTCAGAGGGGAGGAGCACAAGTTTTTTGCTCTCTGACCTCTGAGAAGTTGAACGAAAGAATTTTATCTAAATGAGATTAAGATAGAAAATTTTCCAGAGGGGAGGAGCGCAAGTTTTTTGCTCTCTTACCTTTGAGAAGTTGAACGAAAGAATTTCATCTGAACGAGATTAAGATAGAAATTTTTTCAGAGAGGAGGAGCACAAGTTTTTTGCTCTCTGACCTCTGAGAAGTTGAACTAAAGAATTTTATCTAAATGAGATTAAGATAGAAAATTTTCCAGAGGGGAGGAGCGCAAGTTTTTTGCTCTCTTACCTTTGAGAAGTTGAATGAAATAATTTTATCTAAACGAGATTAAGAAAGAAAATTTTCTAGAGGGGAGGAGCGCAAGCTTTTTGCTCTCTGACCTCTGAGAAGTTGAACGAAAGAATTTTATCTAAATGAGATTAAGATAGAAAACTTTCCAGAGGGGAGGAGCGCAAGTTTTTTGCTCTCTAAGCTCAGAGAAGTTGAACGAAAGAATTTTATCTAAATGAAATTAAGATAGAAAATTTTCCAGAGGGGAGGAGCGCAAGTTTTTTGCTCTTTGACCTCTGAGAAGTTGAACGAAAGAATTTTATCCAAATGAGATTAAGATAAAAAAATTTCCAGAGGGAAGAAGCGCAAGTTTTTTGCTCTCTGACCTCTGAGAAGTTGAACAGAAGAATTTTATCTAAATGAGATTCAGATAGAAAACTTTCCAGAGGGGAGAAGCATACATATATGAATATAAATCATGGAAAAGAGAGACAAAAAGAAAATAGGTGCATTGCAAGTTGCATAAAGTAAAAGTCAACAAAACAGGATAATATTCATCTGAAAAAAGAAAAGAGCACACATGCTCCAGAAAACATCAAAGGGCACACAGGCCCATGGTCAGAAACATTGTTTGCAAAAACAAGGAAAAGGCAAGTCATCAACACTAAAATCAAACTTATTCACCAATGCCTACACCGGGCCCAGAAAGAGGAACGTCAGAAACAGTATCAGGAGTAGAAATGGAAGAGGACAAAGATCATAAAGCAAAGGCTGAGCCAAAGGAAGGGCAGGATAAAAAGAATCAGTATTCGTCAGCAGGAGGAAGACCTTCTTCATGACAAAGAAGGAACCAAGGTGCATCGATAGGAGCGTCAGGGTCGCCTTTAAAGTGGGGAGAAGGGATGACATCTTCCTTAGTGCGGGAAATGTCAAGTTTCTCGGAAAAGCCCTTCTCATGTGCCTGCTTAACGGCGGATTTGAAGCCGAGGCGGAAAAAATGACTTGTATGGGGGGCCATATTCTCCAGGAACAAAGTGTTGTGATGATAAACATCCAGCAAGCCCTCATGCATCCCCTTAAGGAAAGCCTGCCCCGCAGGAGTGTGTAAATGCATCCGGCGGCAAAACTCAACACCTTGGTTAAAACTCTTGATATTCGCCTCCGCTTCTTGAGCCCTCAGTTCAGACAGTTGGGCCTCGGCATCTGCTAAAGTTCAGTTATAGGTCGCTTCTCTGGGTTTCGGTTTGATAAATTTCAGCTGGAAGAACGTGATGACATGGTTGTTGATATGGGCAAAATCTTAGGGATTTATTAATTGTGTCTTTTAAATTGTTTAAGGGTTCGAGACTCCAGTAATCGTAAAAGCTCAAAAGTCGGCGGAATTACTGGCGATTACTAGAATATGTGGAGAAGAGAAAATGAGAAATGAGAATCTGCTAAAGGAAAGATGAAAAGAAAAAAGAAATGTTATACTGCCTTGGATGATCCCACGAAAATCCGATGAAAGCAAGGGTGTAATCGCTGGAAAATGCTCGTAGAATTCAAAAATGCTCTGAAAATCTGAAGAATGAAAAGTGTGGAATGAAGATGAGTCTCCTTATTTATACGAGAGAAATGGAGCGAGGTGTATTTTCCCAAAAGCACAGGGACCAGTGTGCAAGAAATTTGAAAGTTTGACATGGTGGGCACGGGAAATGAGGCGTGGAAAGGTGTGCACGACGCCTCAAATTTTGCGCTACGTCATTATGTGTGCACCACCATAGGTAGCTCGCCAAGACGCTCGGCACCACACCAAAGGGAGTTCGCCTGCACTCGAGCTCTCGCCCACACATTAGAAATATCATGATGTGAAAGAGCTGGGGGGCAAATGTTGATTGGCAAACTACTAATGTGGGATTACTAGAGTAAATAATCAATGTTGGGAAGCTCGCCAGCATAGTCCAAGGCCACGTAATCAACTTTGACCAGTCAACACCATGAGTAGCAGAGGAGCTCGCCAAGACATCGCCTGGAAGTATGATGACGTGTCAACAATCACCAATTAACCAACACAAGGAGAGAGAGCTCGCATGGGAGCTCGCCTGAAAGCTCGCCATCACCAAGGGACAAGGCCTGATCCTACTACCATCAACACATCCCAAAATAGTACAAGGCAAGGAAGCTCGCCTAGTCGGGAGTAGAGATGATAGCTATACATGGGATCGATAAAGATGTAGTAGAGCATAGCAGTGTAATAGAAGCATAGTAGTGACTAAGGACATGTGTGAAAAACACTTGTCAGCACACAAGGCTAAATCAGCCCATTAAGTGACACCTCACAACATGCAAACATATAAATAGATCTATTGTACTCATTTTCTCTCTCTAAGCTCATAATACACAACACACTTTCTCTCACTACTCTCACTACTCTCTCTCTCTCTAATAAATTCTCTCAAGAACATTAATCCTAGATTATTGTTTGGTAGGATTCCAACACAATTATAGCCACATAATCCATATATTAAACAATTCTACCAACATTACTATTAGAGTAAACATGTGTTACAATCTTATAAAATGTTGTTATTTTGCATATATTCATTTGCTTTTATAGAATAAATAGTTTTGAACATAATATAAGAGAAAATATTGGTTTTTCATAAATATTTATTTATTTGTATAGAAATAATTATTTTTTATATAATAACACAAATAAATTAGTGAAAAAATGTATTAATATATGAATCAATATACCTAGATTTAAAAGAATGATAATTAAATTAAAAAACACATACTTATTCTTTTAAAAGTACATTTTCTTTTACAGTAACACATATTTACCCATATTGTAACACACATTTGCCCATATTGTAACACAAATTGGGGAAGAAATTTATGTTACTTTTAGAGAAAATGTGTGTTACAATCTTATGAAATGTTGTTCTTTACATATATATATATATATATATATATATATATTCATTTATTTTTATATAATAAATAATTTTTCATATAACCCAAAAGCAAAATGTGTGTTGCTATAAGAAAATATATTATTTTCTCATAAATATTTATGAAGAAATTAATATTTTTTTGTAGTAACACACATTTATTATTAGATTGTATGAAAAAATGTTATTTCTACAAAAACAAATGAATATATGTAAAGAAAACAACATTTATTCTAATTGTAACACACAATTTGTCTATTAGTAACATGCATTTGGTCAAATTGTAACATACCTGGGAGCGAAAAAATCTGGAATCATAATTGCAATTTAAAAAAAAAAAAGATCAAATCCGACCCGACCCGATTAAGGATTCGCGAATTTTTAATATGATATGTTTCACACCATGAAACGTTTCACATGAGTGTGCCTCATATAAGTATGATAAATATATACGTACAATATTTGTATTAGTTATATACATATAAAATTCCTTATGCAAAAGTTACGCGATGTTACATATGTAAAAAATTGCTTAATAAGTATTACTAATGCAATAATATTATTGAAAAATTTATTTATTAAAAATTATTACGTGTAAATGTTTGCATATGTATTAGCAAAGTGTTATAAAAAGTGCTATATACATAATACAAAAATTATTTTATTCGAAAGTGTTACTATAATGCGCTACACAAATAAAAAATTTATTAAAAATTTATAACAATAGTGTTACATTAATTAGAAGAATTACTCATACGCTACTAAGTTATAATGTAGAGGAAGGCGCGTAGTAGACTATAGGCAGGCTTTTTTCGATTATAGGTGGACTTTTGTAATCTACACTCACGTTAAAGTCTTGTATCTAGTTAATATATAACAGTAGAAATAGGATAAGCCTACCACACAAGCTAACTGTATGCATATATTTGGTGAAAATAGGTGTAGTCTACGATGAAAAATGTAGATACGGACTTAACATAAAAGTTGAGATAACAGTGTGACTTTTTCTCTAATAGACGTTATTACTCTATAAATTGGTACTATACAGATAGTTGATAATTATTCTAATGTACAACGACTTTAAATTTACAGATATTGCACTACAAGTAGACAGCTATTTGGAATGCAAAATAGGTATTCGAAACTTCGGGCACAACTCTAATGCAAAGCTTAGAACACTAGAATGTTTTGGGTGTTTTTAAAGTACTAGAGGCTTGAAGGATTTTTAGAAGTGAGTTGAATATGCAATTTGGAGGTGTATTTATAATTGTAGAAAAGATGTTGTGGCTGTTGGGAATATTTAATTGAAATATTAAATATTTGAATATTTAATTGTTATTGTTTGACCAATTATATAAAGATATTAGAATTAAATTTTTTTTTTGGAAATTAATTGCTACGAGTGCGTCCTACTAATGTGGTAAATGAGTTTAATGTATTAAAATTCACAAAATTAATTAATGGTAAGTGAGAAATTGAGTCAAATGATTAATGACTTATAATAACTTTAGAAGAGAATTAATTTTGTAATTAATTCTCATCCCACATTAGAAAATGAGCAAATTAATTTACATAATATTAGTAAGAATAAAACGAAGTCACATACAAAATAATATTATGTAATTAATTCTAATCCCACATTGAAAAATGAGAGGATTATTATTTCCGATGCTTTCTTGATTAGGGTCATAATTGCAACTTTTTGCATCCATTTCTATATGGTTTTGATGTGCTTATGTTCATATTTGACCCTAATTTGGTATAAATTGTGCTATTAACCATTTTGTGGCAAGAAAATGTGTTTTGTAGAGAAAACGAGCAAAAATCGGCAAAAGACGAGCAATTTCGTAAAAGTTCAGAAAATGTGAGTTGATCCAATGGAGGCAAATGATATACCATGTCGAAGAGTTCGAAGAGAGGGTCGCAACGGAAAAAGAATCGAGTCAATCGGAGCCCTAGAACTCAAGATATGAAGAAAACAAGAAGTCGAGGATCGATCGGACGAGTCGAAGCCGAGCTCGAGCGACCACAGGCCACGTTCGTGCGACCACAAGCCACGTTCGTGCGAGACCCTTCTGGTTCGGGCGGCAAATCATCACACGAACGCTCACACGAGCCCGCGTTCGTGCGACCACCTGCTTGTGCTCGTGCGAAGGCTCGGATTTCCAATTTTCGAAGGGCAGTTTCGTCTTTTCGAGCTTTTAATGAAGGACATTTTTGGCCAAGCATTGTGGGCACTATAAATATCTCAAGGATCAGATTTCCAAGGGAGGGGATAATCATCTTCATTAGTTAGATCATTAGGTAGTTTTAGAGAGAGAGAGAGATTAGAGGTTATTAGTGGGTTCTTAGTTAGATTCAATAATCATATGTCCATAACTTTTGATCCGTCCGTCGAAAATTCGATCCTTTTGTTCCTACGTTCTTCTCTCGATTCAAGCTACGTTTCTACGGTTCAGTTTTGTATTTTGCATTCCGGATTTAGAGATAGCATTTTCAAGGTTTGATACTTGTATACAATTTCTCTTCATATGGTAAGATTTCCTTTAATTCTCTTCTATTAGTTAATATTCATGATGTTTACATTGTTCATTGTTGATTTTCATTTCCAATTAGCCATGGGCTAATATCTTTGTTGCATGGTTGTATGAATACTATGGGAATTTAGTCTCTTGTTAATCCTATGCATGAATTAGTGATCTTGTTGGATTAGCTCTCTTATTAATGACTTATATGAATGTTTGGTATGTTTAATTGGAATGTATGGCTTATATGGTTAGCTATGAAATGAGAATTGAGCTATAAGAACCTTAAGCATACCAAGTGTTTGATGTTTGGCTTGTATGACCAATGAGAATTGCATATTAGCTTAAGACCTCTTAATTGGAGTGTTAGGAGTTGTAGAGAGATCTAGACACCTAATAGAGCCTTAGCTTGTGTTGTAGAGAGATCTAGACACTAGTTGGCTTGACTAAGACACCAAGAGACCTTTTGCATGCTAGGATGGATAGGATTCTAGAGGAACCATAGTAGTATTACTTCCATGTACACTTCACCCTTGCTCACTTCTTTGAGGTGATAGTTAGGATTTACTATTCTTGCTTGATTAGTAGATAGAATCCTTGATGGTTTTCTTGCTTTCCTAGCTATTAGCCTTTTGTAGACATTCAATGCTTGCTTGATATCGCATCGTTTCCCTGTGTTCGATATTTAACTTGGTTAACTTGCCGCGACAACAACGACCACGTTCACTTGCATGGAAATCATACACGATTTTGGCAAATAAGTTTTTGGCGCCGTTGCCGGGGAAATGATCTCTTTGTTGTTGTGTGTTTACTTGAATGTTTTTTAATGTTGTTGGTTTGTATTGTTTGTTTGCTTGAGCATCCTTGAGTCCCGGCAACGCCAAAACAAGTTTTTGGCATCGTTGCCGGGGAAACGGTTACTTTGTCAAGCTAGTTGATGATTGTTTACATTTGTTTTCTTTATTTTGTTTCTTGGTTTGTTTTGACTATTCTTGGTGAGTGTTGATACTTGCTTATTTTTGTAGGAGTGAGCTAAATTGAGATGGACGGATACAACCACTACTCGTATCCTCCACAATACACATACCCTCCTCAACCATACACATATCAACCTCATCCATATACACCATCTCCATATCAATCTCCACCTCAACAATCCTACCACCATCCATATCATTATCCCTATCCTTATTATTCTCCCTATCCAAGTTCATACTTATATCCTTCTTCTCCTTCCATTTATAAGGAAGAAGAAGTAGAAAAATAAGAGAAAGAAGAGAAAGAAGAAGATCAACCAAAAGAAGACGTATATGATCAAATTGATCGATTTCTTGAAGAGAATAAACATTTGAATGATGAAGACTTCAAGATAATCTTGCACTATAATGATAAAGGATCTTATGATCCTTCTTCTTTCACTATTCATTCTATATCTCTTGACAAAGAAATTTATGACTCTACTTCTTGTGTTAAAATTGATAGGAATCAAGAAGAGGAGGAGAAGGAGGTGAAGGAACAAGAAGAAGAGGTGAAAGAAAAAGAAGAAGGGGATAAGAAAGTAGATGATTCAAGAGGAGAAAAAGAGAATAATCAAGAAGAGGTAGATGAATGTCCACCTATGGACATTAGCGTAGTGGAGGAAGAACAACAAAATGAAGTGGAAGATGAGCTTCAAGGAGAAATAAGCATTTCTACACCCTTAAACTCTTCCACTTATGCTTACATTGATAATGTTGTTCATATTGATTTCGTCTTACCTCTTGATATAATTGAGTATAAGATTGAATTGAGAATCCTCATGAACATATTTGTTAGTAGGAGATGGGGGTGGATTAGGTTGAGAAGAAAAGGGGAAAATTCTTGTGCTTATAAGCATAAAATGATAAGGAAAGTAGGGGTGTGGGGTAGAAATCCTACTTGTTTCCTTGATATTGAAGCTATGAGATTGATGTTTGATGGGGAGGATGCCAAATATCCTTGGCCCTTTAGCTAACATTGGTGTCGTCCGGCTAGGGGACGTTAAATCCAAGCACTAGATGGGAGGCAACCCATCCTAAAAGTTTTTCTTGCTTATGAGGTTTGTTTTGTAGTTTAGTTAGTGTTATTTGTTTTGATTTTCTTCATATGAGGTAGTGTATTCTATTACCTTTGTTGGTGCATGTGATTTATACTAGTTTGGGGGTGTCGCCTCTTGTATATATGGTGATTTCTTGGCTTACTTGGGCTTATATATGCTTTATTGGTCATTGATTCATGGCAAATCCCATTTTCATCACTCTTTTCCAAACTTTTAGGATCCTTGATCCGAAAAAGTTTGGGGGGGTATGTTCGTTCTTCATATTATAGATTTGCAATGACATTTGTGAGCTCTAGAAGGATGTGTTGAGGAGAATTCTCTTTCACTTGGCCATGAAGGATATTTTCGTGTAAGTGGCAATTTACTCTCCTATTCTTAATCCCAACTCAAGGTATGTCTTTACACTTCTCTCCCTAGTTGCTTTCATTTCCTAGGTTTAGTTTGCTAGATTTTAGATTGCGATTTTGGGCTTAAGTGTTGATTCTTGTGATATTGTGCTTTGATTTGAGTGCATTGCATGATCTTTTCTCCATTCTTTGCCAAACTTTTTAGACCTTTGGTCCAAAAAAGTTTGGGGGGGTGTGTTCATTTCATAAATCTCATTGCAATGCTATGCTTTTTAATGATTTCTAGTGCTTTCTTATGTCTTGTAACCTTATGCTTATGTGAATGCCTTGTTTTGCTTGTTGATTTTTGCCATGATGTTGCTAGCTTAGAGTAGTGTGGCATGAGATATGCTTATGATTGTGTGGATGAGTTAAGAGTTCATGTTAGATGTAGTGGATTTATCTTTTAATTCTTGTCTTGTCTAGTTGTGATTGATTTTATGATGCTTGATACTTTGATGATTTGAGCATTTTTTATATGATATGAGTCTTGATCAACCTATACCCGTGAGTTTTGAGCTTTTGATGTCCGTTTCAATTTTGAACGGATGATATTCTTTGATGTGAGTTCCACACATGTGCATTATACTCTAGAACTTAGCTTTAGTCTTATTCGAGGCTACATTAGATAATGATTTCACATGAGATGATATGAGGCATTTTCTTTGATCTATATTGAGTCACTTTGCCCTATTAGCCTACCATTGATATTGATATCCTTTGCTACCCATCTTGTGCCTATTATCCTTTCCTTTGGCTAACCACACTTTAAGCCATTTTCCTTCCTTTTTGGAACTCTCTTGTCCTTATGATTAGTAGAGTGAAAAGAAGGAAGGAAGATTGGTGTTATGATGAAGAAATTGGTGGCCAAGGTGGAAAGAAGTTCTATGCATGGATAGATTTGAAAGAAGGTTCAAAGGCAAGTGCTTGCAAGAAATTGAAAAAGGTTGACTTTTTGAAAAATTATGGTCAAGTTTGACTCTAGTGTTGTGAGTAAGTTCACAATTGTGAAAAAAAGGGAAGATTGATTCTATGAAGTGTGATTTTGAAAGAGCATGAAGAGAAAGTGCAAATTGCATGAAGAGGTGAATGATCTCTACTTTGATTCCTTCTAAGCTTTACTAATCATACTTAGTCACTTTTACCCATATGTTCCTTCCCTACCAAAGACCCAACACTACAACCTTATGAAAGTCCTCATTGATGTGTGATTGATTTATCATTTCAAGTGGTGGAGAATGTAGACTTGAGCCAAGCTTATGGTAGTATGTGTATGTGTTTTGATAATTGAGTCAGCCTAAACACTTGAGGGTTGAGCTAAACACTTATCTTGTGAGGATCTTGACTCATTGATTTGATATCTTGCTTATTGATTCATTGTTGATGGTTGATTAGATGAGATTGCATTCTAGATTTGGTTGACATTGATTGATATTTTCATGGCATTTGACTTGTACTTGATGTTTCATTGATACAATTATTCCCCTATCTTATCGCTTCGTTGCTCGAGGATGAGCAACAATCTAGTTTGGGGGTGTGATTAGGGTCATAATTGCATCTTTTTGCATCCATTTCTATATGGTTTTGATGTACTTATGTTCATATTTGACCCTAATTTGGTATAAATTGTGCTATTAACCATTTTGTAGCAAGAAAATGTGTTTTGTAGAGCAAACGAGCAAAAACCGGCAAAAGACGAGCAAGTTCGTAAAAGTTCAAAAAATGTGAGTTGATCCAATGGAGCAAAAGGATAAACCATGTCGAAGAGTTCGAAGAGAGGGTCACAACGGAAAAAGAATCGAGTCAATCGGAGCTCTAGAACTCAAGATATGAAGAAAACAAGAAGTCGAGGATCGATCGGACGAGTCGAAGCCGGGCTCGAGCGACCACAGGCCACGTTCGTGCGACCACAAGCCACGTTCGTGCGAGACCCTTCTGGTTCGGGCGGCAAACAATGACACGAATGCTCACACGAGCCCGCGTTCGTGCGACCACCTGCTTGTGCTCGTGCGAAGGCTCGGATTTCCAATTTTCGAAGGGCAGTTTCATCTTTTCGCGCGTTTAATGAAGGGCATTTTTGGCCAAGCATTGTGGGCACTATAAATACCTCAAGGATCAGATTTCCAAGGGAGGGGATAATCATCTTCATTAGTTAGATCATTAGGTAGTTTTAGAGAGAGAGATTAGAGGTTATTAGTGGGTTCTTAGTTAGATTCAATCTTCATATGTCCATAACTTTTGATCCGTCCATCGGAATTTCGATCCTTTTGTTCCTACGTTCTTCTCTCGATTCAAGCTACGTTTCTACGGTTCAGTTTTGTATTTTGCATTCCGGATTTAGAGATAGCATTTTCAAGGTTTGATGCTTGTATACAATTTCTCTTCATATGGTAAGATTTCCTTTAATTCTCTTGTATTAGTTAATATTCATGATGTTTAAATTGTTCATTGTTGATTTTCATTTCCAATTAGCCATGGGCTAATATCTTTGTTGCATGGTTGTATGAATACTATGGGAATTTAGTCTCTTGTTAATCCTATGCATGAATTAGTGATCTTGTTGGATTAGTTCTCTTATTAATGACTTATATGAATGTTTGGTATGTTTAATTGGAATGTATGGCTTATATGGTTAGCTATGAAATGAGAATTGAGCTATAAGAACCTTAAGCATACCAAGTGTTTGATGTTTGGCTTGTATGACCAATGAGAATTGCATATTAGCCTAAGACCTCTTAATTGGAGTGTTAGGAGTTGTAGAGAGATCTAGACACCTAATAGAGCCTTAGCTTGTGTTGTAGAGAGATCCAGACACTAGTTGGCTTGACTAAGACACCAAGAGACCTTTTGCATGCTAGGATGGATAGGATTCTAGAGGAACCATAGTAGTATTACTTCCATGTACACTTCACCCTTGCTCACTTCTTTGAGGTGATAGTTAGGATTTACTATTGTTGCTTGATTAGTAGATAGAATCCTTGATGGTTTTCTTGCTTTCCTAGCTATTAGCCTTTTGTAGACATTCAATGCTTGCTTGATATCGCATCGTTTACCTGTGTTCGATATTTAACTTGGTTAACTTGCCGCGACAACAACGACCACGTTCACTTGCGTGGAAATCATACACAATTTTGGTAAACATTTCTTCAAATTGTTTAAAAATTCTACGAGATACGATTTTAAAGTGAAGGGTCTAGAATTGAAGTTAGACCACCCACAATGCCCCCAGTCACAGATTAATTCATATCTAGCTGAAGTCGAACCCCTATTGCTCTTGTTACTTTTGTGTGAGCTCAAGATCAACAAGAATCTCTGCAACAACCCTCCTTCTAGCGCCAGTTGTTCTTACCTGATTAATTTGTATCTGACTTTTATCAGGATAACAAGAATTTATTATTATTTCTTGAATAATAATATCGAAAGCAATATAAACACAAAGAATTGTTCAGTCTTATATTGCAAGAGTTGAGACTTAAGTGTGCAGTATATTGACTGTATAAAATTATGAATCCTTACAATGATGGCCTTAAAGCCATATTTATGAAAATTCTAAATAAGACACATGCACCAATTACTCTTTGCTGGTCAACTGAACCGTTAATTTTTTTTTTATAGAAAGTCCCCATAATAAATGGCAGCTTCCATGTGTGGCCTCTGAACAGCGTTAATTATGCTACACATTTGGCATGATTGTTGTAACTACTCTTGATGTGTTGACTTAGAGCGTGGTCGTGTTTGTGAACAATAATCTTGATGTTTCTCGTAAGCACTGATCTTACTCGTGCTCACAGATATGTGTCTTGCTCATACTCGTAGACATGTACCTTGCTCGTACTCGCAGGCATGTGCCTTCCTCGTGCTCACATGCATGTACTTTTCTCGTGCTTGCAGACATATTTTTTGTTCGTGCTTGCAGACATGTGCTTTGCTCATTCTCATGCATCATGCTTTTCAATATTGATTTTGTGTGTCATCTAATCATTTATGGACTTGGGCCCATACTTACTAATATTGTACCACAACATTATCAAGCTATAGTTGATTAATAGACACTCAAAATTACATCATGCGCGCTCGCCGAGCCGTGCCTGAACACGGGCTGTGGCCGTGTTCGTTGTTTGCCCAAAATGGTGTCTACACGCAAGTGCACGTTGTCGTTATCGTCGTGGTAAGATGACCAAGTTTATTTATTGAACACAGAGAGATGGGAGATTGAAAGGTATGATTGTTGTTCAAATTTGAAACTCAAACAAAGCAATAAAAGTGGTAATGGTTTCTATGACTACTAGCTTGTCAATAAAGTAAACTACCTATCACTTTTGTGCAAAGTGAGGAAGTGGAGAGGATATGTATTAGTGTACTATCCTATGTTTCAAATGGTGTTGTATCACTTAATCATGCTATGAGGTATTAGACAATCAATTAGGCAAAGCCTCTTAAACATGCAAAGGTTTCCCTAGATACACATAAAAGCTCCTATTGTTGTGCCTATTCACTAAGAATAATTCTCATTATCTTAGGAATTTCATCTAACACCTAGCATGCATTGGCCTAATAACAAGAAGATTTAGGAAAGGAGGTCAATTCTCATATGATGCTACTTGCCTAATGGCCCAATTAATCATTTACACATGCTAAGCCTTCATACAAATCATCAATTAAGAGAATCGATCATACAACATCTCATAGCATTCATAAGATCAACATTAACAGCACATTACTCCATAGGAATCGTACACTAACACATAAGGGTATTAGCTGATGGCTAATTGGGAAAACAAATAAGCAATTTAACTAGCTACAATCATCTTAATGCTGAAATTGAATTGAAAATACAAAATCTTACCAATTACAATAGAAAGTGTAAAGATACTAGTTACCTTGAAAATCTAGAAAATAATCCGTCAATGAAAAACAAAATTCAATCGGTAGAAACGTAGCCCTAGTTGAGACGAGAGTGCAGGAACAAACGGATCGATGATCCGAATGGTAGATCGAAAGTTATCGAAGAAATCGTAAGAAGAAATCTTATAAACCCAACTAGTAACTACCAAACTCTCTCTCTAAACTAATCTAAGAACTTGGAATTATGAAGTTATGATTAAGATGCCTTGAGAATCTGATCCTTGAGGTATTTATAGTGCCCACAATGTTTAGTCCAAAATGCCTTTCATTAAACGCTCGAAAAGACGAAACAACCCTCGAAATTGTGCAAAACTGAACCTTCGCACGATTCCAAGCTGGTGGCCACATGAACCGGGATCGTGCGTGTGCTCATTCGAGGTTCAGTCGCACGAACCAGAGATGTTCCACACGAACTCATGCCTGGGGTCGCACGAACCCTGGCTTGGTGGCACACGAACCAGACTTGGCCTCGTTCGATCGATCCTTGACTTCCTCGTTTCCTTCATATCTTCAGTTCTAGAGCTCCGATTGACTCGAATCTTCTTCCGTTGCGACCCTCTCTTCGAACTCTTCTACATGGTATATCATTTTCCTCCATTGGATCAACTCACAATTTCTAAACTTTTACGAACTTGCTCGTCTTTTGCCAGTTTTGCTCGTTTTCACTACAAAACATAATTTTCTAGCTAAAAAGGGTTAAATACACAAAGTATAGCATTTTTGGGTCAAATATGAACATAAGCACATCAAAACCATATAAAAATGGATGCAAAAATATGCAATTATGACCCTAATCACACCCCCAAACTAGATTGTTGCTCGGCCTCGAGCAACGAAGCGATAAGATAGGGGAATAATTGTATCAATGAAGCATCAAGTACATAATCAAATGCCATAGAATCATCACTCAATATCTAGCAAATCTAAAATACAATATCATCCACTTAACTATAAAAATCAAATGAATTAGCAAAATATCTAGTCAATGAGTAAAGATCCTCATGAGATAAGTGTTTAACTCAATCCTCAAGTGTATAGGCTCTCTCATTCATCACACCACATACACATACTACCATAAGCTTGCCTCAAGTGTACATTCTCCACCATTTGATATGACAAATCATTCCCACATCAATGAGGACTTTTAAAGGTTGTAGTGTTGGCTCTTTGGTAGGGAAATAACATATGTATAAAAGTGACTAAGTATGATTAGTAAAGTATAGAAGGAATCAAAGTAGAGATCATTCACCTCTTCATGCAATTTTTGCACACAATCTTCATGCTCTTTCAAAATCACACTTTCAAAGATCATTCTTCCCTTTTTACAAATTGTGATCATACTCACAACACAAGAGTCAAACTTGACCATAATCTTAAAAAAAGTAAACCTTTTTTCATGCTTTACTAGCACTTGCTTCTGAACCTTCTTTTCACATCAATCCATGCATAAAATTTCTTTCCACCTTTGCCACCAAATTCTTCATCAAATCACCAATCTTCCTTCCTTCTTTTCACTCTACTAATAATAGGGACAAGAGAGATCCAAAAAGGAAGGAAAATGGTTTAAAGTTTGGTTTGCCAAAGGAAAGGTCTATAGGCACACAAAGGTAAACAATGGATCATAATGTCAATGGTAGGCTCATATGACAAAGTGGCTCAATATATATCAAAGAAAATGCCTCAAATCATATAATGTGAACTCAATGTCTAGTGTAGCCTCAAATAAGTCCAAAGCCAAGTTCTAGAGTAACATGTATGCGTGTGGAACTCACATCAAAGAATATCATCCGTTCAAGATTGAAAACGGGCATAAATGGCTCAAAACTCACGGGTTTAGGGTGATCATGACTCATATCATATAAAAAATGCTCATATCATCGAAATCTCAAGAATCATAGATTCAAAAGTACCAAAGATAACACAAGAATCAAGAGATAAATCAATTACACCTAACATGACTTTTAATTCATCCACACAATCATAAACATATCTTAAGCATTCACTACTCAAAGCAACAATAATCTCAAAAATCAACAAGCAAAACAAGGCCTCAACCTAAGCATATGGTCCAAAACATCATAGAAACACTAAGAATCAACATAAGCATAGCATTGCAATGAGATTTACAAAACGAACACACCCCACAAACTTTTTTGGACCATAGGTCTAAAAAGTCCAAAAAAGTTTGGCAAAGAGTGGAGAAAAGATCATGCAATGCAAAAATTGAAGGATAATACTAAATAGCATCATCAAAATCCACATCATTCATAATACTAAGAAATTAAAAAACACACAAAACTACCTAAAAATCCCACAATTTTAAAACAATATCAATACATAACAAATTAAACTAGAAATACGGGATAAGAAACAAGATAGGGTGAAGAAATTGTTACCCTTCCTCATGACGTTTTGACACATCACGGAGGAGGATAACTTGGATGTGTGAAGTGACGCTCCCCGATATGCCAATTCATCATCGTTCTTTGAGCCTCAAGGATTTCATTGTTGTTCGTGTTCATGGTGTTCATACTTAATTACATCGAACTCACATTCCTATTGATCAACTCCACATTAGTGTTGAGGAAACGATAATTGTTGGTCAACCCTGTCACATCCGAGTGAAGATAAGAATACTCATTCTTAAGCTCATTCAAACCTATCCTCAAATATTGTACCTCATGACCCCATTCATTGAATGTCAACCCCTCAAAAACACGTGTTCCTTCTTGCTCAAAGTAGTTCTCCTCTTGCATAGGCTCTTGCTCTTCAACTTGTTCCTCTTCTTGTACTTGTGATCTCGATGCACCCCTCACTCTTTTATTTAACCTGTGATTGAATTGTTCCTTAACTTTAATGTGCTCGGGCGAATCAAGCTTCAAGTTTTCACTCTTCTTTACTGTGATTAACTCATACTCGAGTAGAGGAAATAGATCTTTGATATTTCTCCCAACAACACAAACAACATTCATCTTCTTCTTGAACTTCTTAGTCCTTATCATGTAATCCACAGTAATCATCGCACCTGTTGCACCTTCTCGTTCCGGTAAAGGACTAACCATTTGAGCAATTAACACAATTAATCCCCCATAAGAACAATTACGCCTTGCAACTTTTTGACTAAGATTCTTGAGAATATAAGTCCCGAAATCAGCATTCTTAGAAGACAACATCGAATGCAAGATGTATAGATCATCACTTCTCATCCTGTTAGTCTCAACTCTAGTAAATACAGAATTTGCTATAATCTTGTGCACACAACACAATATCGGATTAACAAGACGAAAGGACTTAGAAAATTGAGGACTGTAGGCATTTTCATCATCACTAATCCTTTCCCACACTTCTTGAGCTCGAGTAAATCTTTCCCATTCATAGAAATTACGCCTATCAATGTTTTCTTCACACCCAATGAATACATTGATTTGATTGGTGGTCAAGACATAACTCTCATTGTTAATCTAAAATCTTGCTTTAGTAGGTATTCCATCCACTTCTTTGACTTGAAGTGTGCTTAAGAACTCAATATTCAGTCTCCAGAATGAGTTGAAGTGTTGTATGTCAAGCAAGCCCCTCCATCCTATGTTAGCAAACAATTCTTCAATATCTTCCCCAAAGTTGCACCCTTCAAAAGACCTCTTATCATAGTATCTTCCCGATTGAAAGTCAATGATGCAAACTTTTTCGAAGTTTTCAAAGAAAGTCTCATTATCTTCGAAAAACAACCCATGATTTGAAGGCTTGTCTCCACAATTTGCTAAACACTCATCCTCCATTGTTGGATCATTCCAACCCTTTTTAGTTCATGAACTCTAAGCTTTTCCCTTACCTCTTTTAGACATTTCCTACAAGAATGTTAGGCATTATCAAGATATAAACAAGGAGCTCAACTATCCATCAACATCTCCTAGAAGAATACTATGCATTAGCAAGAGAGGAACAATAAACACAAGTCCAAATCAACTTCATTCACTAAGTATAATAAGATTGAATAAAATGGGTCTTAATCAAGAATGAAGGAATTAATCATGCAAACTAGTAGTTATGCCAATGCCATTTATCAATGAAACTTCAAATAAGCAAAGTACATAGGTGAATCAATACCATTAACCCATCCTATTATCAATATACTCATAACTACTAACAATTAGCACAACTATATCATGAGAATCAAATTATTGCACAAAATTTCCCAAAATTCGTCACTATTCCTACCCCCAAAATTTCAATCTTCAATTAAGTCTCTAATTCACAAAATTAACATGCAATTGGGTTCCCAATGGATTACCCATCAACAATATAGCCTAAATGCATCATCAATTGCACAAAAACAAGCTAGAATAAAAAATATTGGGCTCAAGAACCCTAACAATTGAATTTCTAATTCTAAGAAATTTAACCATGAAGTCTCTACAAAATTGCAAGAAATAGAGAGAGGAGAGTTAGAGAAACATACCTATGGAAGGAATTAGTGAAAGGAGATGTAGAATTTGAGATATGAAAAATTTCTTCCTTCTTCTTCTTCTTGGTTTTGAGAGAAAATGGAGTGCAAGAATATAGTGAGAAGTGTGTGTTTGTGTGTGAAATGAGTGGAATATAGGTGTAAAGAGTGAGTGGGTCAACCTTGGGAAGTGTAGTCAAAATTGGACCAAAAATGATCATAACCCGGAAATCAGCATCGTCGCACGATCCAAGCTTGGTGGCCGCACGAACCCGGTTCGTCCTCGCACGAACCAGGAACTGGGCACATGAACCGCTGCTGCTGACCACATGATCCGAAGCTGCTGGGCACACGATCCCGAGCCTTCCTGCACCACTTCTGATTTTCACCCTTTTACACATTTTTTCATACATTTTTCTTGCATTTTCCTACACAACACAACTTGAAACTCCTCATACCTCATTAATGGTCATTAAACATCATCAAATTAACCTTGAAAATTTAAAATAATTCACGAATCACACCCCCCAAACTTTTTCGGAATAAGAATCCTAATAATTTTTTAAAAGAGTGATTAATCAAGATATTCAAGCTCAATAAACCAATACACACTTAATATCACTCCTAAACCAAATATTCATCGAAAGCTTAGCCAAATATATGCTCCTCAAATCTATTCTTGCTCAAATTAGCACAAAATTCAATAGAGCAATCAATTCACAAAATCAATGGACTAAAATTGTCATTCAAGCTTCTATCCCTAGAATTTTCAAATCAACAAACAAAAAAAAAAGCAAATACCTAATAATGGATACAAAAAGGATATAATGGTGTGTTGCCTCAAACCTAGCGCTTGGATTTAACGTCCCCTAGCTGGACGCAACGAAGCTTAAGTGAAGTCAATATCAACAAGAGATGAATGACTTGCATCACTCAACTTTCTTCTCCAAAAATATCCCTTCTTCACTATTTTCTTCACCCCCTTATTTTCCTCTATATTCACTTTCTTTCTCTTTTCAAAAGGAATTTCATCAACAACTTCACTCTTAAGGTCATTAGTTCTCATCATTAACTCATTACCTCTTGTGACTTTGCTTGCACTTTCAAATTTATCTCTTGGGGAACTCATTAAAGAATCATAAATGGAGAAAGTATTTCTCTCATTATTCATCCTCAAGGTAACCTCTCCCTTTTGGATATTAATCAATGTATCCGACGTCGCTAGGAAGGGTCTCCCAAGAATTAGAGGAGTATTTTTATCCTCTTCTACATCCAAGATCACAAAATCAACAAGGTACAAGAACTTACCGATTCGAACTACCACATCTTCCACAATGCCTCTAGGTTGAACCTTTGAATTGTTCGCCATATGAAGCTTACTAGACATGGGCTTCATATCCTTCAAACCAAGCCTTTTAGCAATTGATAACGGCATAACATTCACACTCGCCCCTAAATCACATAAAGCTTTGATTATCTTGCTTTCTTCAATGTGACAATCCAAAGTGAAGCTTCTCGGATCTTTGAGTTTCTTAGGAAGATGCTTCACAATAAGCTCACTACTCTCATGAGTAAGTTTGACGACCACGGGCTCATTCTTCCTCTTCTTTGACATAAGGTCCTTCGAGAATCCTTTGCATGTCGGCATTTGCTCAATTGCCTCTTTGAAAGGCATGTTAGCATACATCTTCGTAAATGAGTCAAGGAACTTCTTAAGCCTCTCATCAAGCTTATCTTTGACTCCCTTCGAAATTTCCACCTTTTCTTTCTCTACCACTAACCCTTCTACCTCCATTCTTTCCTCACCCCCTATCTTCACTTTCCCTTTCATTTTCTCATCTTTATTCTTCAACCTCGACACTACCCCAAAAATTTTCTCATCACTCTTCACCAAATTGACTTTTTCACGACAACTTGCTTCCTCAACTAGCTCATCATGAAACATTTTCAAGGTACAATTCCCTACCATCTTCTTCGAAACATCCACACACATAATAGAATTTCAATGCTCTCTAGGATTTATTTCGGTGGTTGAAGGAAACTTACCTTTGTTGACTTGTGGACTAAAAGTAGTAGCAAGTTGTCCCATTTGAAATTCTAGGCTCTTGATTTGATTTCCTTGAGAATTGTCCAAATCATCAAACTTTTTATTCGTCTAATTATTTAGCCTTCCAATTTCCACTCTCATGTCCTCCATTTTCTTAAGATTAATGCCAAAGTGTCATCCATGCTTCCCCTACCCTCATTATTCGGTGGCTTTGACCCCGGATCAATACCGGGAGGCAATTGGATTGCTCCATTGGGATTTGAGTATGAAAAGTTTTCGTGCCTCCGATTCGGGCTGTAGGGCGGATTGTTTTGATTAGGATAAGGACCCACTTGTTGTCAAAATGGAGGAGCAACATAAGACCTTTGATTGTTAGGAAATGAATTATTGTATTGGGGTCGCCCCATATAATTCACCTCCTTTTGAGTAGACGGTGTAGGAGAAGGAACACTTTCAACCATATTTACTTGCATCGGAATAGGAGCTTGGTTTTGATTTTATCCTCCACAGACCATGAGCATCATGTTCTTTATGTTCTCTTCAAGTAAAGAAACTCGGTTACCCGTTCCAACACTTGCTTCTCTTTGAAAAGCACCATTGGCTGTGATGTTTTCAATGATCTCATTCACTTGGCGAACCGTTCTCGTCCAAACCGACCCCCCGGCACAAGAATTCAAATAATTCTTGTCTCCTTCATGTAATCCAATGGTAAATGTCAAAAGTATGTCCTCTTCTTTCAAACCATGTTGTGGACAAGCCAAAAGTAAGGCTTGGTATCTTTCCCAAGCACTAGAGATTGTCTCTGTTGCCTTTTGACGAAAGTTCTTGATTTCTTCCCTTGCCTTGAGCATCTTCGACGGAGGGTAAAATTTCTTTAGGAATTTTGAGCTTAACTCCTCCCATGTCCAGCTTTGAGATTCATAGATTGTATCTATATTTTGGCTCTCCCCTTCAAGGTAAAGTTGTAGAAATGAAGCTTCTTCTCGTTATCCGACATGCCCTTATACTTGACAGTGTCGCAGATTTCCATAAAGTTACTAAGATGAGCATTCAGATCCTCTCTATCGCTTGATCCCTCAAAAGGTGACTCTTTCAACAATTTCAAGAGATTAGCGCTTAACTCGAACTTTTCCGCATCAATTGGTGGTCTTTCAACACCATCATAATATTCATTCACCCTTGGCTCAAAGTAATCACAAAGTAGTGGTTCATTATTAAGGTTTTGAGGTGGATGAACAATTTGTGGTCTAGTATTTTGTGGTGGTGGTGTATATGGATAATATGGGTAGTTATGATTAGGTGGTAGTAAGGTTGGTTTATAGGGTAGTTGGGATAGTTAGGAAATTGTGGTGGATAGTGGTGGTGTAGTTGTTGGTATGGATGTGGTATAGGTTGTGGTTGGGGTTTAGGAACCTCTCTTTGAGCCAAGTGCTCCTCACCGTGATGCACATGTTGTCTCATTGGCTCTTCATCTCTAGCTTCATTCATATTGTTCTCCATATTCTCTTGATTCAATCTAGCTTCTCTTCTTCTCCATCGTAGGCTTGTCTCAATGTATAAAACAAAGGGTAATAGGTCACCCCCTTGACTCCTTGTGTGCATGTACCTACAAAAAGACAAGTATCAAAACTCTCATACAATAGTAACCAAAAATTGAAAAAAAAGGACAACAAATAACCCAACAATTAGCCGTCTCCCCAGCAACGGCACCAAAACCTTGTTTGCCCAAAATGGTGTCTACACGCAAGGGCACGTGGTCGTTATCGTCGTGGCAAGATGACCAAGTTTATTTATCGAACACAGGGAGATGGGTGATTGAAAGGTATGATTGTTGTTCAAATTCGAAACTCAAACAAAGCAATAAAAGTGGTAATGGTTTCTATGACTACTAGCTTGTCAAGAAAGTAAACTACCTATCACTTTTGAGCAAAGTGAGCAAGTGGAGAGCATATGTATTAGTGTACTATCCTATGTTTCACATGGTGTTGTATCACTTAATCATGCTATGAGGTATTTCACAATCAATTAGGCAAAGCCTCTTAAACATTCAAAGGTTTCCCTAGATACACATAAAAGCTCCTATTGTTGTGCCTATTCACTAAGAATAATTCTCATTATCTTAGAAATTTCATCAAACACCTAGCATGCATTGGCCTAATAATAAGAAGATTTAGGAAATGAGGTCAATTCTCATATGATGCTACTTCCCTAATGGCCCAATTAATCATTTACACATGCTAAGCCTTCATACAAATCATCAATTAAGAGAATTGATCATACAACATCCCATAGCATTCATAAGATCAACATTAACACCACATTACTCCATAGGAATCAAACACTAACACATAAGGGAATTTGCCCATGGCTAATTGGGAAAACAAATGAGCAATTGAACTAGCTACAATCATCTTAATGCTGACATGAATTGAAAATACAAAATCTTACCAATTACAATAGAAAGTGTAAAGATACTAGTTACCTTGAAAATCTAGAAAATAATCCGTCAATGAAAAATGAAATTCAATCAGTAGAAATGTAGCCCTAGTTGAGACGAGAGTGCAGGAATAAACGGATCGATGATCCGAACGGTAGATCGAAAGTTATCGAAGAAATCGTAAGAAGAAATCTTATAAACCTAACTATTAACTACCTAATTCTCTCTCTAAACTAATCTAAGAACTTGGAATTATGAAGATTTTGATTAAGATGCCTTGAGAATCTGATCCTTGAGTTATTTATAGTGCCCACAATGTTTAGTCCAAAATGCCCTTCATTAAACGCGCGAAAAGACGAAACAACCCTCGAAATTGTGCAAAACCGGAACTTCGCACGATCCCAAGCTGGTGGCCACACGAACTGGGATCGTGTGTGTGCTCGTTCGAGGTTCAGTAGCTCGAACCAGAGATGTTCCGCACGAACCCATGCCTGTGGTCGCACGAACCCTGGCTTGGTGGCACACGAACCCTGGCTTGGTGGCACACGAACCCGACTTCCTCGTTTCCTTCATATCTTGAATTCTAGAGCTCTGATTGACTTGATTTTTCTTCCGTTGTGACCCTCTCTTCGAACTCTTTGACATGGTATATCATTTTCCTCCATTGGATCAATTCACAATTTCTAAACTTTTACGAACTTGCTCATCTTTTGCCAGTTTTGCTCGTTTTCACTACAAAACACAACTTTCTAGCCAAAAAGGGTTAAATACACAAAGTATAGCATTTTAGTGTCAAATATGAACATAAGCACATCAAAACCATATAAAAATTGATGCAAAAAGATACAATTATGTCCCTAATCATTCGTGAACTTTGATCTTGACAATTGGCCTTTGGGTGTACTTGTATCTTGGGACTGGTGTCCATCTAATTTTTTAGAACAAAAATGTTTTGTGGATCCAAACCAATTAATTCGAAAATGGGTCTGACTCATAATGGTATTTGGCTTCATTGTACAGATTCGTTGAATCAGATATTAACTCAAGGATGACATTGAGTTGAATCATCACTGGACATGTTCAATAAATCTGAAGCTTACTATGTGCTGACTCAGCTCGGACCATTCTCGTATCAAAACAAAAATGTACGAATTAGCTATAAACGACACGCTAACTAATTGATTACAATCCATTGCTGACAGTTGACTAATGTTAAATAGCATTAAATGTGGACGCAATTTTTATCCGATTGTGAGAAAAGGTTCACCTATAAATAGGTGTCCTCATGTATTCTACAGAACACACTCTCGAATCTCTCTTTCTCCTCGTCCAATCTCTACACATAGAGTTTAAATATCAACCTAGTTAAATACATCTTTCTGTTTGCCAGAACTTCAAGTCCTGCGGTGCTCCACACTTGAAGACAAGTGTTGTTTTACCTTTGAGAGCGTTATTCCTAATCTTAGAGTACTATCGGGGAATATTCACTTTGCGGGAAGAGGCTTTTTTGACTCAACACATTATCTTTTTTTTTTTGTAATTTTTATTTATTTTTCCCCCAGTATATCCCTTTTATCTATAGTTTTATTATCATATCGACATCCCTTTTTTCCAATCATCGCAAAATGAATAGTTTGTAGTTATGTCGAAAGGTGATAACACCACAGTTACCCCTGTTTAATATTCTTTGGGGGATTCTTCAAACCCTCCCCCCGCCACGACTGTCCCCATTCCCCCTGTAACTGTCCAAGTTGGACATTCTTCTACTTCCGCAATGGTGTTTTCCTTTCTTTTCCCTGACGCTAGACCAATTATGGTTCATAACGAGAAACCTAATAAGTTCGAGGGCAAAAGCTTCAAAAGAAGGCAGCAAAAGATACTATTTTACCTTACCACTCTCAGTTTGGTGAGATTTCTCACTCTCAGTTAAGAACGCACCGCAAAATGAGACTATTAAGAATGCACCGCAAAATGACTTTCTATGCAATAATTTATATTCTGGGTGGTCTGATAAATGCGTTATATTGTTGAATTCCTTAGAAGCCAAATATATGGCTGATGATGTCTGTTCTAAAAAGTACCTTGGTGGGAAATTCTTGAATTTCAACTGATTCTGCACGATATTGCTGTAGAAGATATGGCACTGTAGGATGCTTTTCATGTAATCATAGTAGTTGAGAAACTACCCCCTTGTTGGAGGGATTTTCAAGTCAGGATTGCCCAAGAAGTACTGGGCTGAGGTGATCAACACAGTGTGTTACACTCAGAACCGCTCCATGCTGAAAAAATAACATACTCAGATGCCATATGAGACTTGGAACAAGAGGAAGCCTCGTGTCTCTTATTTCCATATCTTTGGTTGCAGGTGTTTCTTCCAGAACAATGGGAAAGACTAGCTGAAAGCCTTTGATAGCAAACCTGACGAGGGAATATTCTTAGGATATTCCTCAGTCAGTAAAGTTTTCAGGGTCTACAACTGTTGGACTCTTGTTGTGGAGGAAACACCTCATTTTGTGTTCGATGAGTCTGCATCAGTGCATAGGAAACAGGTCCCTAGTCCTGACATTGAGGGGGTCACCAAGAGAATGACAAGACTAAGGCTGAAAAGGAATCCAAAATCCAAGGTCAAACTCGTACATGCTCCTATGGGATAGGATGATGATGATGAGGACCAGGACGGAAGACTACCTCAGAAAATGTTGAGTCTTAGATGGAGGAATAGACTCAACACGAGGTAAGAACTATTGGTGATGATGCTTCTGCACTTGAGACTGTTATTGAGTCCAACACTATAGGGGGAATCAATGTCCCTAATACTAAGCAACCCTCAGGAAGTAACTTAGTATGCCCTTCTCTTGTCTTCTTTCCTAAATTTCTTCCACTTGTAGATACTGACATTTCAGGTGAAGGAACTTCAGAATCTACCCCACGCCGTAGGACATGGAAGACAGATCACTCAGTGGATTATATCATAGGAGATATTACTGAGGGAGTAAGGACCAGAAGGTTCCATCGCGAGAGCGCTTTGTTCTGTTGCTTCCTGTCTTATCAGGAGCCCAAGAACAGTGAAGAACCACTTGCTGACTCCAATTGGATATTAGCCATGCAGGAGGAACTGAATAAGTTCGGGCGGAATCAGGTTTGGGAATTAGTTGAGAGACCTAGGTGTTAACATGTTATTGGCACCAAATGAGTTTTCAAAGAACGTTGTTGTCAGGAACAATGTCAGGCAGGTGGCTAAGGGTTACTCTCATTCTTAGGGCATAGATTATGATTAGACCTTCGCCCCAGTTGCAAGATTAGAAGCAATCAGGTTGTTCTTGGGATATGCAACGTTCAAGAAATTTAAGGTGTATCAGATGGATGTCAAGAGAGCTTTTCTGAATGTTGTACCAAATGAGGAGGTTTATGTGGAGCAGCCTCCAGGATTTGAAGTTGGTGACAAGGTCTATCACCTGAAGAAAGCACTCTATAGACTGAAGTAAGCTCCTAGAGCTTGGTATGATACCTTATCCCCATTTCTGATAGATCATGAGTTCGGTAAAGGAACAGTGGATAAAACTCTATTCAGGATCACAGAAGGTGAGAACATTCTCCTGGTTTAGATTTATGTTGATGACATAATATTTGGATCATCAAATCTGAAGCTTTGTGAGAAAATCTCCAAGCTGATGACTAGTAAATTTGAGATTTCTATGATGAGGGAGATGAATTTCTTCTTAGATCTACAATTTAGGCAATCAGACTCAGGAATTTTCATTAATCAGTCTAAATATAATAAGGATTAGATTCAGAAGTTTGGTTGTCAGTCCAACAAGGTTTCGAGGATTCATATGAATGCTAATGAGAAGCTGGATTCGGACATGGAAGGGATCTTAGTAGACCAGGCTAAGTATAGGGCACTAATAGGTTCACTATTGTACCTGACTGCAAGTCGACCTGATATCAATTATGCAGTAGGAGTTTGCGCAAGGTACCAGTCAGATCCCAAAAAGAGTCATCTTGAGAGTTCCAAAAAGACACTGAAATACCTTAATGGTACTTTCAATTTAGGACTTAGGTACCCTTCAGATGACAACCTAAAACTGACAGGTTATTCTGATGCTGTTTACGGAGTTTGTCGAAATGATAGGAAATCAACCACAGGCACATGTCAGTTTCTTAGGAGCAAACTGGTCTCATAGTTTTCAAAGAAACAAACAAGTGTTGTGAAGTCAACTACTAAAGCTGAGTATATGGCGGCAGACAGTAGTGTACTCAGATCCTCTAGTTGAGATAACAACCGAGAGACTACCAAATAACTGCTACTGAAGTCCTAATTTATTGTGACAAGAACTCAATATTAAACACAAGGTGTTAGCATGTAGACATCATGCATCACTTTATAAGATATCATGTTGAGAAGAAAGATATCGGGATGGAGAGGATCCCCACTGATAAGCAGAGGGCTGACATCCTGACTAAGGCTTTGCCTGAAACCAGATTTGTTGAGCTGTCAGTAGAGTTAGGACTTCTTGACCCAGCAGTAGAAAACTCAGGATGAGTTCCAGTTCAGTATGAAAACAAGTGGTGTCAGGAAGGATGATTAACTCAGGATCAGTGTGAGAGTTCAGAGAGAGAAGGAAATGGGGAAATGACTTCAGGAGAAGGATCTTAGGATGAGTTCGATAAGGATTCAGGACACAAAACTTAGGACTTGTCATCCTGATCATTCTCAAGTGGTATCAGTCAAATTGTTATATTTGACTGACTGGTATGTATATTATGAACCTTTCGTATTCTCTGTGTTTTAGACGTCAAATCAATTTGGATTTTATAACTTAAATCCTCAGCCATTCATTTATTTTCAGCTATTATTTAATGCAATTATTTGAAATAAATTTAGACATACCCTGTCATTGCATTTAATGCGTTTAACTTTATGCATGGGCGGGAACGGTTTTTCATAAAATTCAATTGGAACTGAAAGGGCACTATTTTCGTACACAAATCACACGATTATCACCTTTCAATATGAACCATTGAATTTTAAAGGTTTTCAATCTAAATCGTCCTTTTAAACTAAAAATTTGGGTATAAATAGAGAAGTTTAATTATTGTGCGTCTTGTTTGCCAATTTCGTGCTCACACACAAGTGTACGTGGTAAGGTAACCAGGTTAAAATATATCTATCTCAGGGAAACAGGGTGATGAATAGTAGGATGTTGTTTAAAACAAGTAGAATCGAAGAAAGCAAGTAAATAGCTTGGGTTTCTATCTATTGCAAGATATGAAATCTAACTATCACCTTCCTTTGAAAGATGAGTAAGTGTGAGAAGCATTCATTAGTGTAATCCCCTTATGGTTCATTTAGTGCCTATCTTTTCCTAGCATGTAGTTCCATTGATTGATCAACTAAGCCTATGCTTCATTAAGTGTGTAGATCTCTCTAACAACACATAATACTCTAATTGAGAGGTCTTTACTCATAAACAATTCTCATTGATTTAAGAGAATTTAATCAAACACTTGGCATGCACAACATTCAATCAAGAACTTCTATGAACAAGCTCAATTCTCATATGTTGCTAATCCACTTAGGCTCTAAACATCCAATTGGCATTCCAAACATTCATACATATCATCAATTAAGAGAATTAACCAATCAATTTCACTAAACATGCATAGGATTAATAGAACACCAAATTAATACATAAGGATCATACACCAATGCATAAAGGGAATTAGCCCATGGCTAATTGAGTGATCAAATCAACAATTAAGTACACTAGTATCATGATTAATACAAACATGTAAAGAGATTATAAGAAAATTACCTATTACAATAGAATTGAAAGTCTACTCTACTACCTTGAAAATTGAACTCTTGATTCGGAAGTCAAAATGCAAAAACAAATCTAACGGTATGAACGGATGAAAGATCTAATGGCTAGATTGCAAGAATTCTTAGTGAGAATGCTAAGAATTAATAAAACCCACTAATAACTACCTAATCTCTCTCTAAAACCTCTGTAATGAAATTGGAATGATGAAAAGTCGCTCCAAAATCTGATGCTTGATGTATTTATAGTGCTCCTCATGCTTTGACCAAAGTTTCCTTCATTAAACGCGCAAAAACATAAAGATACCCATAATCAGCAGAAATTTTGCAATGGCACTCGACCAACACCTGGAGGACGCGCGAGTGAGCTATGCGTGCGCCTGGTCGTGCGGAGCCTAAGCGCTCGATCTCGAAAGTGGGCGCACGACCATTGCCTATTTGGCACGCGACCATGGCCTTCGTGGTGCACGACCAGACCATGTCCATACTGTCCGATCTCTAATTTCCTCGTTTTAAATCCGATTTCTCATCCGAGCTTCGTATGGTCTTCCCTTGAGTCATTTGAACTTCTCCACATGCTCGGATCACATAGTCTCTTCCTTTCTAGTCACGAACTCCTTGTTTTTGCTCATTTTTCATCGCAGAACACACTTTCTTGCCAACACGGGGTCAATAACACAAAGTATAGCATATTAGGGTCAAATATGAACATAATCTCATCAAAACTACATAGAAATGGATGCAAAATGATGCAATTATGACCCTAATCACACCCCTAAACTAGATTGTTGCACGACCTCGAGTAACGAAGCGATAAGATAGGGAAATAATTGTATCAATGAAGCATCTAGTGCATTATCAAGTGTCATGAAAACATCACTCAATATCATGCATGTTTAAGAATGTAATGTCATCTAATCAACCATCAACACCAAATAAATGAGCAAATAATCAAGTCAATGATTCAAGATCCTCACAAGAAAGTGTATATCTCATCTCTCAAGTGTTTGAGGCTCTCTCAATCATCACAAAATGTACATATACTACTGAAATCTTGGCTTGAGGCTAAGTTCTCCACCTCTTGAATGACAAATTGTTCACACATCATTCAGGACTTTATCAAGGTTGTAGTGTTGGCTCTTTGGTAGGGAAGGGAATATATAGACCAAGTGACTAAGTATGATTAGTAAAGCAAAGAAGGAATCATAATAGAGATCATTCAAATCTTCATGCAATAAGCACCCTCATCTTCATGCACTTTATAATCAACACTGTTCAAAGACAGTTCTTCCCTTTTTGGCAAATTTTGATCATACTCACAACACTTAAGAATCAACATTTTTATTTCTATGCTAGGACTTGCACTTTCTTTTGCTTTTCCATGCAACTTGAATTTCGTTCCACTTTAGCCACCGAGTTCTTCATCATCTCACCACCTTCCTTCCTTCTTTTCACTCTACTAATCATAGGGACAAGAGAGTTCCAAAAAGGAAGGAAGTATGACTTAAAGTGTGGTTAGCCAAAGAAAAGGTTTAAAGGCACAAAATGTTAAGCAATGGATAAAATGTCAATGGTAGGCTCATATGGCAAAGTGACTCAATATAAATCAATGATGGCCTCAAATCATACTATGCAAACTCCTCATATAATGTAGTCTCAAACAAGACCCAAGCCAAGTTCTAGAGTAACATGTACATGTGTGGAACTCACACCAAAGAATGTAATATGTTCAAGATTGAAACGGGCATCAAAATGGCTCAAACCTCATGGGTTTAGGTGATCAAGACTGATATCATATAAAAAATGCTCACATCTGCATCAAGAATCATAGAATCAATAACACTATAAACAAGACATGAATCAAATTTTAAGTCCACTACACCTAACATGAACTATCAACATCATCCACACAATCATAAGCATATCTCATGCATGACTACACAAAGCTAGCAATGATATGGCAATCATAACCAGCAAAAATAAGTCATCCAACTAGCACAAGATCTAAAGCATCATCAAAGCACCAAAATCTACAAAAGCATAGCATTGCAATGAGATGCAAAATGAAGACACCCCCAAACTATTTTGGATCATAGATCTAAAAAGTTTGGCTAAAGAGTTATGAAAAGATCATGCAATGCTCAAATCAAAACACAATACCACAAGATTCAACAATAAGCTCATGGGTCAACTTCATCGTCATAGCAAACTAACAAACAAACCACAATATAAAGCAACAATACCAATAACAATCTCAAACATCACCAAATAAAATAGGAAAAAAAGCAAGATGAAGGTAAAGAACGTTACCCATCCTCATGAAGTTAGTACACTTCATGGAGAAGGGTAGTTCCGTTGAGTGAAGCATCGCTCCCCGACATGCCATGCCATCATTGCTCTTTGGGCTTCAAGTATCTCATCAATATTGGTGCGGATGGAGAATACGTCCTTGCGAATGGAATACTAATCATCTCTCATGCGATTCACATCCTCACGAAGATGTGAGTAATTGTTCTTAAGGTCATTGACATCGATCCTAAGAGATGTTACCTCTTAGCCCCACTCGTTGACACTCCAACCTCCCATCTCCAGAGCACCCCTTTACTCATGCATCTCTTCTTCCTCTTCCTCTTGTGCATGTGAGTTTGCTCAAGTCAAGAAGGTCAGTGTGCTAATGGCAGAATGGGACTTTGGCAAACTGGTTGCCAAGATGTTGGATGATGCGAGCTGATAGAGGGGCCCAAGGAAAAGTCCACTGAAGATCAGGGAAAGGATGGAGATGATGGGGGAGCCAACCTTGCTGAGCAGGGTCAGGCTGGTGAGGATCAGGGGACTCAGGGGCACTGAGAAGCAACCTGAGTCACAGGGGACTCAGACAGAAATGGTGCCATCCCCTGATGAGACCCCAATGGCCCAGATAGAAGGAGTGATCCAGACTGTTGCTCAGGAGCCCAAGCCTGAAGGAAAGGAATTGGCAAGCCTGACTGATAAAATGGGGAATCTTGAAATTCTGATGGAGGAACAGTCCATTGAAGTTGTTGTACTGGATGAACATCTAGATCAGGTACAGGATACAAATCTAACACTCATCACTAACCTGTCAAGCAATGTGGACAGAATGGAGATGCACCTCTCAAAAGAACTCAATGACCTGAAAGCCAGTGTAGAGCAGGAGAGGCAGGCTCATACACAGGCCATTGTTGCTATCAGGCAAGAAAATCTGGAGGAGAGGGAAAGACTGATACAGGCTACCATCACAGCCATGGCAGAAGGATTGATGGAGAAGACGAATGAAAAATCACGAGGAGGGAAGAGGCCCTGAAGGCTGAGATTGAGACTCATGTGAGGTAGGCACTCTCAGTGCTTCTCACTCAAGCGGCTACTAATCTGATCATAGAGGAGAAACTGAAGCCATTTACTGACTTCAGAGTGGATGCTGCCTTTCACCTGAGGGCATTGAATGAAGAGACTGAGCAGTTCCTCACCAATCTGAGAGTTGTGGAGCAGGACACTGCCAAACATTCCATTGCTCTTGCTGAACTCTCCACCAGAGTTAGCTAGAAGGGGAAAGAAGGACAGCTCAGGCCACTGGGTAGCCCATTAATGGGCAAGAGGCCTTACCCTGAGAAGGTTGTGGTAGATGTGAGGCAGGAGGTTGACAATCTTGTGTAAAATAGGGAGCAGGCCACTACTCATGAGAAAAAGAAGGGAAAAGCTGAGGCTGGAAGGGAAACAAGGCTGTCTAAAGCCAGAGATTAGATTCTGAGGGAAAAGAGGCAAAGAAGTGAACAGAGAAGTGGAAGTATGTCAGGCACCCAGTCTACCAAGAGGAGAAGAGTCATGATTGATCAGGGAGAGGAGGAAGTCAGGAAACTTCCAGTTGAAATCCCTAATCCAATTGCCTCACTTGCACCAAGTCAGCCAAAGAAGGTGCAGTCCACTGAGGATCTCTTCAGGCCACCAACACTCAGTCCCCTGCCCCAGGCAGTAAGGTCAGGGAAGTCTCTTGATGAACACATGTTGGAGAAAGCTGAAGAAAAGAGGCGACTGATGGAAAGTGGTGATTAGGGTCGTAATTACATCTTTTTGCATCCATTTTTATATGGTTTTGATGTGCTTATGTTCATATTTGACCCTAAATTGCTATACTTTGGGTATTTAACCCTTTTTGGCTAGAAAATTGTATTTTGTAGTGAAAATGAGCAAAATCGGTGAAAGACGAGCAAGTTCATAAAAATCCAGAAATTTTGAGTTGATCTAATGGAGTCAAATTATATTCCATGTCGAAGAGTTCGAAGAGAGGGTCGAAATGGAAAAAGAATCGAGTCAATCAGAGCTCTAGAACTCAAGATATAAAGGAAATGAGGAAGTCGAGAATCGATTGAAAGAAACCAAGCCGGGTTCGTGCGCCATCAAGCTCAGATTCGTGCGATGACCAGGTCCGGTTCATGCGGAAATCCTTGGTTCGTTCACCAGGGCTCGCACGAATGCATTCGTGCGGCCACCCGTGGTAGTTCGTGCGAAGCTTCGGTTTGGCACACTTTCAAGGGCTGTTTCTTCTTTTCGCGCGTTTAATCAAGGGCATTTTGGACTAAACATTGTGGGCAGTATAAATACATCACGGATCAGATTCTCAATGCATCTAGGTCATAATCTTAGTCATAATTTTAGATTAGAGAGAGAAAGAGAAAGGTAGTTACTAGTTGGGTTTTAAGATTTCTTCGTAAGATTTCATCGATAACTTTTGATCTACCGCTTGGATCATTGATCCGTTTATTCCTGCATTCTCGTCTCAGCTAGAGCTACATTTCTACCATTTTAATTTTGATTTCCATTGCCAGATATTTAGATAGCTTTTAGAGGTAATTTGTATCTTTTCAATTTTCATTGTAATAGGTAATACTTCTACATTCCTTTACATTTCTTGCATAATGATGATTGTAGCTAGTTCAATTATTCTTTTGTTTACCAAATTAGCCATGGGCTAATTCCTTTATGTGTTAGTGTATGATTCCTATGGAGTAATGTGGTGTTAATGTTGTTCTTATGAATGCTTTGAGATGTTATATGATCAATTCTCTATATTGATGGTTTGTATGAATGCTTGGAATGCATAATTGATGGAATGGGCCATTAGGGAGTTAGTCTCAACGAGAATTGGTCTGTTTCCCTAAATTTTCTTGTTATTTGGCCATTGCATGCTAAGTGTTTGATTAGGGTCATAATTGCATCTTTTTGCAACCATTTTTATATGGTTTTGACGTGCTTATGTTCATATTTGACCCTAAAATGAAATACTTTGTGCATTAAATCCCTTTTGGCTAGATAGTTGTGATTGTAGGTGAAAACTAGCAAAACAAAGAAGAAACGAGCAAGATCGAGAAAAGTCCTAAATTCTGGAGTTGAGCCAATGGAAGCAATTGATGTTCCATGTTGAAGAGCTTGAAGAGTGGGTTGCAACGCAAAAAGAATCGAGTCAATCGGAGTCTTAGAACTCAAGATATGATGAAAACGAGGTAAGTCAAGCATGACCCGAGCTAAGGAGTGGGATCGGCAACAAGTCCTCTCAGGTCGGCAGCACATAGAACTACACCCGCTAGAGATCTCTGGATCGGCAGATGAAGGCTCGGACGCTTGCGAAAGCGCATTGTCTCGCTGCCGATCACGATCGGCAGCCACCAAGCTCACGTTCGGCAGCAGTTCAAGAAATCCAAAATTTCAGGGTTATTTTTGTACTTTTGCGCGTTTAATGAAGGGCACTTTGAACTAGAGAGAGAAAGGTAGTTACTAGTTGGGTTCTTAAGATTTCTTCCTACGATTTTATTGATAACTTTTGATCTACCGCTTAGATCGTCGATCCGTTTATTCCTGCATTTTTGTCTTAGCTAAAGCTACATTTCTACCGATTGAATTTCATTTTCATATGTTGGATCATTTTCTAGCATTTTAGAGGTAACTTGTGTCTTACCAATTCTCATTGTAATAGGTAATCTCTTTACGTTTCTTGTATGATGATGATTGTTTCTAGCTTAATTGTTCTTTTGTTTACCAAATTTGCCATGGGCTAATTCCTTTATGTGTTGGTGTATGACTCCTATAGAGTAATGTGGTGATCATGTTGATCTTTTGAATGCTATGAGTTGTTGTATGATCAATTCTCTACATTGATGGATTGTATTAATGTTTGGTATGCATAATTGATTTCTAGGGCCATTAGGGAGTTAGTCTCATACGAGAGTAGAGCTATTTTTCCTAAATCTTCTTGTATTAAGGCCAATGCATGCTAAGTATTTGATTAAATTCCTAAGATAGTGAGAACTATTATTAGTGAATTGGAAAGACAATTAGAGGCTTTGATGTGTATCTAGAAAGACCTTTTTGCATGTTAGAGTGGCTAGCCGATTGATTGTACAATACCTCTTTGCATGATTAAGGGATACTTCACCATGTTAAACATAGGATAGTACACTAGCACATATCTCTCACATTTGCTCACTTTGCAACCTAAGGTGATAGGTAGTTTACTCTTTTGACGCATTAGTAGACAATAGATACCTTTCCCCTTAATTGCTTTGTTTGCCTTCCAATTGAAACAACAAATTTCCCTTACAATTCCCCATCTCCCTTGGGTTCGATAAATATTAAACTTGGTCAAACTTGCCATGACAATAGCGAACACGTACACTTGCGTGAGGACACATTTACATTGAACAACTTTTTTTTGATAAAATTCCTAAGATAGTGAGAATTATCTTTTGTGAATAGAAAGAACAAATAGAGGCTCTAATGTATATCTAGGGTGACCTTTGCATGTTAGAGTGGCTTGCCAATTGATTGCACAATACCTCATTGCATTATTAAGTGATACATCACCATGTGAAACATAGGATAGTACACTAATACATAATTGATTAGTAAAAAAGGTGTCCACACGCAAGTGTACGTGATCACTATATCGTCGTGGCAAGATTGACCAAGTTTAATATTTATCGAACACAGGGAGATGGGGATTTGTAAGGGAAATTGTTGTTTCAATTCGATAGCTAACAAAGTAATAAAGGGGAAAGGTATCTAATGTCTACTAATGCGTCGAAAGAGTAAACTACCTATCACCTTGGGTTGCAAATTAAGCAAGTTATGAAAGATATGTGCTAGTGTACTATCCTATGTTTCACATGGTGATGTATCACTTAATCATGCAATGAGGTATTGTATAATCAATTGGCTAGCTACTCTAACATGCAAAAGGTCTCCCAAAATACACATTAGAGCCTCTAATTGTTCTTCCAATTCACTAAAGATAATTCTCACTATCTTAGGAATTTAATCAAACACATAGCATGCATTGGCCTAATACCAAGAAGATTTAGGAAAATAGCCCTACTCTCGTAAGAGACTAACTCCCTAATGGCCCTTATGATCAACTACACATGCAAAGCATTCATACAATCCATCAATATAGAGAATTTATCATACAACAACTCATAGCATTCATAAGATCAACATTAACACCACATTACTCCATAGGAATCATACACCAACACATAAAGGGATTAGCCCATGGCTAATTTGGTAAACATAAGAACGATTAAGCTAGTAGCAATCATCATCATACAAGAATTGTAAAGGAATGTAGAAGTATTACCTATTACAATGAAAATTGGAAAGATACAAATTACCTCTAAAAGTTATCTAACAATCCGGCAATGGAAAATGAAATTCAAATGGTAGAAACGTAGCCTTAGCTGAGACGAAGATGCAGGAATTAA
Organism: Prunella vulgaris; assembly: GCA_026898435.1. Lineage (NCBI taxonomy): Eukaryota > Viridiplantae > Streptophyta > Magnoliopsida > Lamiales > Lamiaceae > Prunella > Prunella vulgaris. The sequence continues at coordinate 185,373 of JAPKLY010000011.1, forward strand.
CGGATTGATGATCAAAGCGGTAGATCAAAAGTTGTCGATGAAATCGTAAGAATAATTCTTTTAAACCCAACTAGTAACTACCTCTCTCTCTCTAATCTAAGAATTATGAACTAGATTATGACTTGGATTATGATTTCAAGCCTTTAGAATCTGATCCTTGGAGTATTTATAGTACCCACAATGTCTAGTCCAAAATGCCCTTCATTAAACGCACGAAAAGACGGAAACAACCCTAGAAAGTGTGCCAGTCCGAGCCTTCACACGATCACATGCTGGTGGCCGCACGAATGCATTCATGCGATCCATTCGTGCGAGCCATGACGAACGAACCAGCGATTCGTTGCAAGAATCCATCTTGGTCGTTGCACGAATCTGAGCTTGTGGCCGCACGAACCCGAGCTGGTCTTGTTTGATCGATCCTCGACTTCATCATTTCCTTCATATCTTGAGTTCTAGAGCTCCGATTGACTCGATTCTTTTTCCGTTGCGACCCTCTCTTCAAATTTTTCGACATGGTATATAATTTTCCTCCATTGGATCAACTCAAAATTTCTGGAGTTTTAAAAACTTGCTCGTCTTTTGCCGATTTTGCTCGTTTTCACTACAAAACACAACTTTCTTGCCAAAAAGGGTTAAACGCACAAAGTATAATATTTTAGGGTCAAAAATGAACATAAGCACATCAAACCAATAGAGAAATGGATGCAAAAACATGCAATTATGATCCTAATCACACCCCCAAACTAGATTGTTTCTCGCCCTCGAGTAACGAAGCGATAAGAATGGGGAATAATTGTATGTATGAAGTATCAAGCACAAGATCAATGCCATAGAATCATCACTCAATATCTAGTAAATCTAAGATACAATATCATCCACTTAACTATCAAAATCAAATCAATTAACACAATATCAAGTCAATGAGTCATGATCCTCACAAGATAGGTGTTTAACTCAACCCTCAAATGTTTATGCTCACTCATACATCACACCACATACACATACTACCATAAGCTTGGCTCAAGTCTACATTCTCCACCACTTGGAATGACAAATCAATTACACATCAATGAGGACTTTTAAAGGTTGTAGTGTTGGCTCTTTGATAGAGAAGGAACATATGGATAAAAGTGACTAAGTATGATTAGTAAAGTATATAAGGAATCAAAGTAGAGATCTTTCACCTCTTTATGCAATTTTCACTTACTCTTCATGCTCTTACAAAATCACACTTCAAAGAATCATTCTTCCCTTTTTTCACAAGTTGTGATCATACTCACAACACTAAAGTCAAACTTGACCAAATTTTTTCAAAAAGTCAACCTTTTTCAATTTCTTGCAAGCACTTGCCTTTGAACTTTCTTTTCATAACAACCCATGCATAGAATTTCTTTCCACCTTGGCCACCAATTTCTTCATCAAATCACCAATCTTCCTTCCTTCTTTTCACTCTACTAATCATAGGGACAAGAGAGTTCCAAAAAGTAAGGAAAATGGTTCAAAGTGTGGTTAGTCAAATGAAAGGTCTATAGGTACAAAACGGTGAGCAAAGGATCATATATCAATGGTAAGCTCATAAGGCAAAGGAACTCAATATAGATCAAAGAAATGCCTCAAATCATATCATGTGAAATCATTATCTAATGTAGCCTCAAATAAGACTAAAGCCAAGTTCTAGATTATAATGCACATGTGTGGAACTGTCATCAAGAATATCATCCGGCAAGATTGAAACGGGCAAAATGGCTCAACACTCACGGGTAGTATGTGATCAAGACTCATATCATATCAACAATGCTTATATCAATGAAATCTCAAGAATCATGAAATCAAAAGTATCAAAGATAAGACAAGGATCAAGAGATGAATCCACTACACTAATCATGACTTTCAACTCATCCACACAACAATAAACATATCTCATGCATTCACCACTAAAAGCAAACAATAATATGGCCAAAATAACAAGCAAAACAAAGCCTCATCAAAAGCATATGGTCTAAAAACATCATAGAAGCACTAAAAATCAATCGTGAGAATAGCATTGCGAATAGAATGACGAAATGATCACACCCCTCAAACTTTTTTGGACCAAGGGTCTAAAAAGTTTGGCAAAGAAGTGTAGACAAGATCAAGCAATGCACAAGAATAAAGCTCAAACTCAATAGCATCATCATAATAAACTCAAAGTTAATATAATCATCCATCACCAAGCAAATATCACAAGAATCAACAATTAAACTCAAAATAGCAATCTACAAAAGAACAAACTAACATGAGGAAAATGAAGCAAGTATCAAGTATAAGTAAGAAGGGAGAATAGAAAACATACCTATGGAAGGAAGTGAAGAGTAGAAATGTAGAGCTTGAATTCTAAGAATTTTCCTCTCCTCTTCTCATGTGTTTTTGGATGAGTGTGTGTGCAAGAATGTGGTGTAAAATATTTGTGTGTGTGGAAAATGGTGTACAATGATGTAGGAAGAAAGTGTGGTCAAAACAAGAAAAATGGTCAAGATTACTCAACTTGGGTGCTGCGCTCGGTCACGTGACCACCGCCGCTCGGACAGCCTAATGCCACCGCTCGGACGGCTCCTGAGGGAGCGGGATTTTTCTCCCTTGGCCGTAGCAAATAGCTCGGACAAACTAAGGCTAGCGCTCGGACACCTTGAGCCAGCCGCTCGGTCAGAACCTTTTTTCAACATTTCCGAATTTAACTTTTCTACACCACTTCAAACATATTTTAAACACCACAAACATCATCAATCAATATCAAATAGCCCATATGAAGAATGATCACACCCCCCAAAACTTTTTCGGATTGTCAATCCTAAAAGTTTGACAAAGAATGATGAATATGGCATAGGCTAAGCAATTAAAGCACAAATCCAAATATAATCATGCACAACATTATCCAAAACCAATCCTACCATCTCAATATAAACTCCCCCAAACTATCAATTAAGCACATGTAAAAATCAAGATTGAAAATATCACAACTTACTTCCTAATCCAAAATCATGAAAACGAAATAAAAAATCTAACTAACAAATGTTACTAAAAGGATATAAGGGTGGGTTGCCTCCCACCTAGTGCTTGGATTTAAAGTCCCCTAGCCGGACGCACCAATGTTAGCTAAATGGCCAAGGATATTTGTCCTACTCCCCATCTAACTTTAATCTCAAAACTTCATGATTAAGGAAACATGAAGGATTTCTACCCCACACCCCTACTTTCCTTATCATTTTGAATTTATAAGCATAAGAATTTCCTTTTTTCTTCTCAAAACACCATTCCACCCCTATCTCCTACTATCAAATATATTCAAGAGGATTTTCAATTCAATCTTTTCATCAATCAATTGCTCCAGTTTGAGCACTAAGCTCTTGATTTGATCTCCTCGAGATTTGAACATTTTATCAAACTTCTCATTAGTCTCCTCAAAGTATCTTTTGGCATCCTTTCAATTTTTTTCAAGTCGATTTAGGATGTAAACTAGAGTATCTTTAATATGGCTTGGAGGAGCTTATTCATGATTGATAGGAACAGGAGAGGGTAAAGTGTAGGAATCTTCATATGAGTAAGGATTAGGAGGATAAGAAATTTCGTGTGGAGGTGGTGGTTGATATGGGTGAGGTTGATATGTATAAAAATTAGGAGAATATAGATATTGTGGAGAATACGAGTAATGGTTGTATTCGTCCATCTCAATTGAGATCACTCCTACAAAAAATAAGCAAGTATCAACACTCACCAAGAATGATAAAGAACACACAAAGAAATAAAGATAAGACATGTAAACACACATCACAACAAGTATCAAAACTCTCACAATAATACCACAAAATTCAAACATAAAAGAAACAACAAACAACCAAACAAACTAGCCGTCTCCCCGGCAACGGCACCAAAAACTTGTTTAGTCAAAAATGTGTGCACACACAAGTGTACGTGATCGCTATATCGTCGTGGCAAGATTGACCAAGTTTAATATTTATCGAACACATGGAGATGGGTATTTGTAAGGGAAATTGTTGTTTCAATTCGATAGCTAACAAAGCAATGAAGGGGAAAGGTATCTAATGTCTACTAATGCGTCAAAAGAGTAAACTACCTATCACCTTGAGTTGCAAAGAGAGCAAGTTGTGAGCGATATGTGCTAGTGTACTATCCTATGTTTCACATGGAGATGTATCACTTAATCATGCAACGAGGTATTGTATAATCAATTGGCTAGCCACTCTAACATGCAAGAGGTCTCCCTAGATACACATTAGAGCCTCTAATTGTTCTTCCAATTCACTAAAGATAATTCTCACTATCTTAGGAATTTAATCAAACACTTAGCATGCATTGGCCTAATAACAAGAAGATTTAGGAATATAGCCCTACTCTCGTAAGAGACTAACTCCCTAATGGCCCTTATGATGAACTACACATGCAAAGCATTCATACAATCCATCAAGATAGAGAATTGATCATACAACAACTCATAGCATTCATAAGATCAACATTAACACCACATTACTCCATAGGAATCAAACACCAACACATAAAGGGATTAGCCCATGGGTAATTTGGTAAACATAAGAACGATTAAGCTATTAAAAATCATCATCATACAAGAATTGTAAAGGAATGTAGAAGTATTACCTATTACAATGAAAATTGGAAAGATACAAATTACCTCTAAAAGCTATCTAACAATTCGGCAATGGAAAATGAAATTCAAACTGTAGAAACGTAGCCCTAGCTGAGATGAAGATGCAGAAATTAACGGATCGACGATCAAAGCGGTAGATCAAAAGTTGTTGATGAAATCGTAAGAAGAATTCTTATAAACCCAACTAGTAACTACCTCTCTCTCTCTAATCTAAGAATTATGAACTAGATTATGACTTGGATTATGACTTCATGCCTTGAGAATCTGATCCTTTGAGTATTTATAGTGCCCACATTGTTTAGTCCAAAATGCCCTTCATTAAACGCGTAAAAAGACGAAACAACCCTCGAAAGTGAGTCAGTCCGAGCCTTCACACGATCACATGATGGTGGCCGCACGAATGCATTCGTGCGAGCCATGATGAACGAACCAGCGATTCGTCGCACAAATCCAACTTCGTCGTTGCACTAATCTGAGCTTGTGGCTGCACGAACCTGAGCTTGTCTTGTTCGATCGATCCTCGACTTCCTCGTTTCCTTCATATCTTGAGTTCTAGAGCTCCAATTGAGTCGGTTCTTTTTCCGTTGTGACCCAATGTTTGAACTCTTTGACATGGTATATCATTTGCCTCAATTAGATCAACTCAAAATTTCTAGACTTTTACAAACTTGCTCGTCTTTTGTCGATTTTGCTCGTTTTCACTACAAAACACAACTTTCTTGCCAAAAAGGGTTAAATGCACAAAGTATAACATTTTAGGGTCAAATATGAACATAAGCACATCAAAACCATAGAGAAATGGATCAAAAAACATGCAATTATGACCCTAATCAATACTCTCACAACTTGCTCACTTTGCAAAACAAGGTGATAGGTAGTTTGCTATTTTGACACACAAGTAGACATTAGATACTGATTCCCCTTTATTGCTTTGTTTGATTTCGAATTGGAACAACAATTGCACCTTACAAATCTCCCATCTCCCTGAGTTCGATAAATAATCTTGCCACGACGATAACGATCATGTGCACTTGCGTGTAGACACCATTTGGGCAAACAAGTGGCCAACTGATGAAGCCCCCACTAACAAGGAAGCCCAGAAACTCATACTGGAGGTTTAAGGCCAGAAGAAGCCAGGCTAAGTTTGTTTTGGTTGTTTGTTGTTTCCTTTATTTTCGATTGGTTACTATTGTGAGAGTTTTGATACTTGTTTCTTTGTAGGTACATGCAAACAAGGAGTCAAGGGGGAGATCTATTACCCTTTGATTTAGACCTTTAAACAAGCCTACGAAGGAGAAGAATAGAAGCTAGATTGAATCAAGAGAATATGGAGAAAAACATGAATTAAGTTAGAGATGAGATTAGAGAAGATTAGCCTTTAAGACAACAAGTGCATCACAGTGATGAGCACTTGGCTCAAAAAGAGGTTCCCCAACCACAAGCACAACCTATACCACATCAATACCAACCTTATCCACTACCAAATCAACCTTACTACCCACCTCAATATCCCAACTACCAAAATTACCCAATAAACAACCATACTACCCACCACCACATAATTCCCCTTACTATCCATACCCACCACCACCTCAACACCAAAGACCACAAATTGTAAACTCACCTCAAAACAATGAACCACTACTTCGTGACTACTTTGAGCCAAGAGTTAATGAACACTATGATGGGATTGAAAGGTCACCGATAGACGCTAAGAAGTTTGAGCTTAATACTAATCTCTTGAAGTTGTTAAAAGAGTCTCCTTTCGAAGGATCGAGTGATCGAAAAGATCCAAATGCTCACCTCAATAACTTAATGGAGATTTGTGACATGATTAAATACAAGGGGATGTCGAATAACGAGAAGAAGCTCTGTTTCTTCACCTTCACCTTGAAGGGTCGAGCTAAGATTTGGATCCAATCAATGAACCCGAAAGTGGCCACATGGATTAGTTGAGCTCTCAATTGCTCAAGAAATTCTACCCTCCATAAAAAATGTTAAAGGCGAGGGAAGAGATAAAGAATTTCTGACAAAAGGCGAGAGAAACCATATCTAGTGATTAGGAGAGGTACCAACCATTGCTTTTGGCTTTCCCTCAACATGGTTTGAGGGAGGAAGACATTCTTTTGACATTTACCATTGGATTGCATGAAGGAGACAAGAATTATTTGAATTCTTGTGCTGGGGGCTCGGTTTGGACGAGGACCGTTCTTCAAGTAAACAAAATTATTGAAAACATCGCTGCAAATGATACTTTTCAAAGAGAGTCCAATAGTGGAATGGGTGATCGAGTTTCACTTCTTGAGGAAAACATGAGAAATGTGTTGAACTTGGTCTATGGAGGCCAAAACCAAAACCAAGCTCCAGCTCCTATGCAAGTACGTGTTGTTGAAAGTATTCCTTCTCCTACTACCTCTACTCAAGAAGAAGTGAATTACATGGGTCGTCCTCAATACAACAATTCTTTCCAAAATAATCAAAGGCCACCATATATTGCTCCACCTTTCAGACAACAAGGGGGTCCATATTAAAATCAAAGCAATCCTCCATACAACCCTAATAGGAGGTATAAGAACTTTTCATATTCCAATCCTAAGGAGGTAATTCCATTGCCACCCGGGATTGATCCGGGATCAAAACTGCCTAATAATGAGGGTAAGGGGAGCATTGAAGATACCTTGGCATTGATTTTAAAGAATGTGGATGATTTGAGAGTGGAATTTAGAAAGATGAATGGTGAGACGAACAAAAAGTTTGATGACTTATACGCTTCACAAGCAAACCAAATTAAGAGCTTGGAATATCAACTTGGGCAAATTGCTACTTCCTTAAGCCCACAGGTCAACAAAGGTAAATTCCCTTCTACAACCAAAATTAATCCTTGTGAGCATTGTAATTCAATTATGTGTGTGGAGGTTGCAAAGGAGGTGGTAGGGAATTATCCTTTGAAATTGTTTCATAATGAGATAGTTGAGGAAGCATTTTGCAGTGAGAATGTGAAATTGGTAAAGGGTGATGAGAAAGTCTTGGGGGTAGAAGAGAGGGTGATGAAAAAGAAAGGGAAAGAGAAAATAGAGTGTGAGGTAAGAATGGAGGAGGAAGGGTTGGTGGTTGAGAAAGATAAGGTGGAAATTTCTAAGGGTGTAAAAGAAAAGCTTGATGAGAGGCTATAAAAATTCCTTGATTTGTTCACAAAGATGTATGCTAATATGTCTTTCAAAGAGGCTATTGAGCAAATGCCGACTTATACAAGATTTTTGAAGGATCTTGTGTCGAAGAAAAGGAAAAAAGAGCTCGAAATTGTCAAACTCACTCATGAAAGTAGTAAGCTTATCATGAAGCATCTTTCTAAAAAGTTTAAAGATCTGGGTAGTTTTGTTTTGGATTGCCATATTGAAGGAAGCAAGGTTATCAAGGGTTTATGTGATCTTGGGGCTAGTGTGAATGTTATGCCTTTATCCATAGCTCAAAGGCTTGGATTAAAGGATATGAGGCCCACGTCGAGTAATCTTTATATAGCGGACAATTCAAAGGTGCAGCCGAGAGGAATAGTGGAAGATGTTGTAGTCCAAATCGACAAGTTTTTATACCCGGTCGATTTTGTGATCCTAGATATAGAGGAGGACAAGCTTACTCCTTTAATTCTTGGGAGACCCTTCGTAGCAACTTCTGATGTGTTGATTAATATTCAAAAGGGAGAGGTTACCTTGAGGATTAATGATGAGAGAAACACTTTCTCCATTTATGACTCCTTAATGAGTTCCCCAAGAAATGAGATTGAAAATGCAAGCAAGATTATGGCAACTTGTGATCTTGAGAATGAAGTGAGTGAGAATGAACATGTGATCTTGAAAAGAAGAAAAAGGTTAACAAAGATAAGGAGGTGAAGAAAGTGGTGAAGAATGGATATTTTTGGAGGAGGAAATTGAGTGATGTAAGACACTCAACCCTCATTGATTTTGATGTCACTTGAGCTTTATTGCGTTCAGCTAGGGGATGTTAAATCCAAGCGCTAGGTGGGAGGCAACCCACCCTTATATCCTTTTTCATATCCTTGATTTTATTTTGATTGTTGTGATAGTTTTGTTTGATGGTTTTAAGGATAGAAGCTTGAATGCCATTTTAGTTTACTGATTTTGTTAATTGATTGCACTATTTGGATTTTGTGCTAATGTGTGTAAGAGTAGATTTGAGGAGCATATTTTACTTAAGGATTTGTTAAATTCTTGGTTTAGGAGTTGATATAAAGTGTGAATGGTTTACTGAGCCTGAGTTTCTTGATTAATCACTCTTTCCAAACTTTATTAGGATTCTTGATCCGAAAAAGTTTGGGGGGTGTGATTCGTGTTTAATTGTTCATATTCATGATTAATTTGATGATGCTCAATGATCATTAATGTTTTATGAGGAGTTTTAAGTTGTGTTGTGTAGGAAAATGGAAGAAAATTGCATGAAAAATGTGTAAAAGGATGAAAATCGGAAGTGGTTCAGGATGGCTCGGATTCGTGCACCCAGCCACTCGGATTCGTGCGGTCAGAAGCTCTGGTTCATGCGGCTGCTCGCTGGTTCGTTCACCAAGGTTTGCACGAGTGCAAGCCTAGGAGGGAACGAACCCCGGTTCGTTCGGCCACCAGCACCAATTCGTGCGGTTCGGTCTTGATTCTCGGATATGACCAATTGTGGTCCAACTTTGACCACAATTTCCAAGGTTTTCCCACTCACTCTTTACACTTATATTCTACTTATTTCACACACAAACACACACTTTTCACTACACTCTTACACTCCATTCTCTCTCAAAACCATGAAGAAGAAGGTAGAAGAAATTTTTCATATCTCAAGCTCTACATTTCCTTTCAAAAATTCCTTCCATAGGTATGTTCTTCTAACTCTCCTCTCTCTATTTCTTACAATTTTATTTAAATTCCATTGTTGCATTGTCTAGAATTAGAAATTCAAATTCTAGGATTCTTGAGCATAAATTGAGGATTTTTTATTCTAGCTAGTTTTTGTGCAATTGATGATGCATTTAAGATATATTGTTGATGGGTAATCCAATGGGAGCCCAATTACATGCTAATTATGTGAATTTTGGACTTAATTGAAGATTGAAATTTTGGGGGTAGGCATAGTGACGAATTTTGGGAAATTTTATGCAAAAATTGGATTTCCATGATGATGTTGTGCTAATTGTTAATAGCTAAGAGTATATTGATGTTAGGATGAGTTCATGATATTGATTCACCTATGATTTTTGCTTACTTGAGGTTTCATTGATAAATGATATTGGCATGACTATGAGTTGCATGATTTCCTTGATTCTTGGATAAGAACCATTATGTTCAATCTATCGTACTTAGTTAATGAAGTTGAGTAGGACTTGAGTTTATTGTTCTTCTCTTGCTCATGCATAGTATTCTTCTATGAAATGATGATGGATTGTTGAGCTCATTGTTGAGGTCTTGCTAATGCTTAACACTTTTGTAGGCCATGTCTAAAAGAGGTAAAGGAAGGGCTTCGAGTTCAAGAATGAATGAAGGTCAAAATAAGAATGAGAATGATGTTGGGTTAAAGGAGGAATACTATGAAATCTGCATTTTCAAACCTTCAGTATTCGGATTTTTCTTAAGTTTGGGAGATTCGTGAATATGGAGTTTCAAAACGCAAGATATTTTCTTAAGGAGACTACTGAGTTCCTAAATTTTGGAGAGGATGTTGAGGATCTTTTTAATAATGTGTGATGGAGTGGATTATTAAACATCCACGATAACTCATATAGAAAGCTTAATTTCGAGTTTCTCAGCACCTTGCAAATTAAGAAGGAAAGTGGTATTCCTACAAGAATCTACATTCAGATTGACAACAAAGCCCACTCATTGACTATTCAAGAAGTAAACCGATTATTTGGTTGTGAAGAAGATGCTCCGCCAAGAAACTTCTACAACAAAGAAAGGTTTGTAAGAGATCAAGCATTGTGGAGAGCTATTGTGAAAGATGATGACATAGTGTTCAGGGCCCAACACTCGAAAGTAACTCAAATTGGTAATCCCATTTTCACTTATGTGCAAAAGGTTCTAGCGAATACGGTTTTTACTGGGAATGACACAGAAGAAGTGCAACATGAGGAACTCTACATTCTCTTCTCAATGACCACGGGTTTAAAGGCTAACTTTGGAGCCTATTTTTGCATGAGTCTATCCCATCTATACTCTAAAGGCGATTGCACATATGGAGGTATGATAGCTCACCTGGCTAGAGGAGTTGGATGGGAACCGAGTAAAATTGGGAAGGAGTTCTCATATCTTGATCCAAACTACTTGTTGAGATCGAATATTCTCACAAAGGAAGGAAGAACTCACTGTATCATTGGCTTACCATGTTTAGAGTGGCCATATCCACTAGTGGATTATGAGACCCTCACTATAAAAAATGAGGTGAATTGGAGATTGAGCAGCTCGTTACACTTTAGGATTGCAATGAAGTTTCATGAAGGAAAGAAATTTGTGAAGAAAGCAAGAGGAGAAAGTAGCACGAGAGAAGGATCTAATGAAGAGCAAGTTGGAAAAGAAGAGGATGAGTATGAGAGAGGGAGTAGAAGCTACAACGCTTGGAGTCGAGATGTTACTTCTCTTAGGTCCGACGTTTCGGCCCTTCGGTCGGATTACTCCATTCTTTGCTCTGATGTGACCGCTTTGAATGCCAACTATACCATTCTAAATTCTAATGTTGCTACAATTAGCCGAGATGTGAGTTTGATGCAATCGAACGTGACAACCATGTGCACCAACATGGAAAAAATCCTCGAAGCACAAAGAGCTATGATATCTTGGCATATCGGAGAGGGGCACTTTACTCATCCACGTTATCCTCCTCCGTGATGTGTAAAAATGTCATGAGGAAGGGTAACAATCTCTTATCCCTATCTTGCTTCTATCCCGAATTTCTAGTTAATTTGTTTTGTAGTGATATTGTTTAATGATTGTGAGACTTATAGGTAGTTCTATCTCTTGGTATTTGCTTGGTGATGGATTATCTTTGATTTGGATTTTATTGTTGATGATGCTATTGAGTTGTGAGCTTTATTTTTGTGCATTGCTTGATCTTGTCTCCACTTCTTTGCCAAACATTTTAGACCCTTGGTCCAAAAAAGTTTTTGGGGTGTGTTCGTATCTTCATTCTCATCGCAATGTTATGCTTATGTTGATTTTTAGTGCTTCTATGATGTTTTGGACTATATGCTTAGGATGAGGCCTTGTTTTGCTTGTTAATTTTTTAGATTATTGTTGTCTTGAGTAGTGAATGCATGAGATATGTTTATGGTTGTGTGGATGAGTTGAAGGTCATGATAAGTGTAATGGATTTATTTCTTGATTCTTGTTTTATCTTTGATACTTTTGATTCTATGATTCTTGAAATTTCATTGATATGAGCATTATGGAGATGATATGAGTCTTGATCACCCTAAACCCGTGAGTTTTGATCCGTTTATGCCCGTTTCAATCTTGAACGGATGATATTCGTTGATGTGAGTTCCACACATATACATTATACTCTAGAACTTGGCTTTAGTCTTGTTTGAGGCTACATTAGATGAAGATTTCACATGATATAATATGAGGCATTTTCATTGATTGATATTGAGCCACTTTGCCCTATGAGCCTACCATTGATATTATGATCCATTATTCACCATTTTGTGCCTATAGACCTTTCCTTTGGCTAACCATACTTTAAGTCATTTTCCTTCATTTTTGGAACTCTCTTGTCCCTATGATTAGTAGAGTGAAAAGGAGGAAGGAATATTGGTGATTTGATGAAGAGATTGGTGGCTAAGGTGGAAAGATATTCAAGTGTGCATGGATTGATGTGAAAATTTTCAAAGGCAAGTGCTAGCAAAGCTTAAAGAAAAAGGTTGACTTTTTGTGAATTTATGGTCAAGTTTGACTAAAGTGTTGTGAGTATGATCACCACTTGTCAAAAAAAGGGAAGATTGATTCTTTGAAGTGTGATTTTGAAAGAGCATGAAGAGTAAGTGCAACATTGCATGAAGAGGTGAATGATCTCTACTTTGATTCCTACTATGCTTTACTATTCATACTTAGTCACTATTATCCATATGATCCTTCCCTACCAAAGAGCCAACACTACAACCTTTAAAAGACCTCAATGATGTGTGAATCATTTGTCATATCAAGTGGTGGAGAATGTAGATTTGGGTCAATCTTATGGTAGTATGTATATGTGGTGTGATTTATGAGAGAGCCTAAACACTTGAGGGTTGAGTTAAACACCTATCTTGTGAGGATCATGACTCATTGACTTGATATTGTGCTTATTGATTTGATGTTGATAGTTAAGTGGATGATATTGTATCTTAGATTTGCTTTACATTGAGTGATGATTCTATGGCATTGATCTTGTACTTGATGCTTCATTGATACAATTATTCCCCTATCTTATCGCTTCGTTGCTCGAGGCCGAGCAACAATCTAGTTTGGGGATGTGATTAGGGTCATAATTACATCTTTTTGCATCCATTTCTATATGGTTTTGAGGTGCTTATGTTCATATTTGACCCTAAATTGCTATACTTTGTGTATTTAAACCTTTTTGGCTAGAAAGTTGTGTTTTGTAGTGAAAATGAGAAAAACTGGCGAAAGACGACAAGTTCGTAAAAATCTAGAAATTGTGAGTTGATCTAATGGAGGCAAATGATATGCCATGTCGAAGAGTTTGAAGAGAGTGTCGTAATGGAAAAAGAATCGAGTCAATCGGAGCTCTAGAACTCAAGATATGAAGGAAACGAGGAAGTCAAGGATCGATCGAACGAAACCAAGCCGGGTTCGTGCGCCATCAAGCTCAGATTCATGCGATGACCAGGTCCGGATCGTGCGGAAATCCCTGGTTCGTTCACCAGGGCTCGCACAAATGCATTCGTGCGGCCACCCGTTGTGGTTCGTGCGAAGCTTCGGTTGGGCACACTTTCAAGGGCTATTTCGTTTTTTCACACGTTTAATAAAGGGCATTTTGGACTAAACATTGTGGGCACTATAAATACATCAAGGATCAGATTCTCAAGGCATCTAGGTCATAATCTTAGTCATAATCTTAGATTAGAGAGAGAGAAAGGTAGTTACTAGTTGGGTTTTAAGATTTCTTCTTACGATTTAATCGATAACTTTTGATCTACCGCTTGGATCATCGATCCTATTATTCTTGCATTCTCGTCTCAGCTAGAGCTACGTTTCTACCATTTTAATTTCGATTTCCATTGCCGGATTGTTATATAGCTTTTAGAGGTAATTTGTATCTTTCCAATTTTCATTGTAATAGGTAATACTTCTACATTCCTTTACATTTCTTGCAAAATGATGATTGTAGCTAGTTCAATTGTTCTTTTGTTTACCAAATTAGCCATGGGCTTATTCCTTTATGTGTTAGTGTATGATTCCTATGGAGTAATGTGGTGTTAACGTAGATCTTATGAATGCTTTGAGATATTGTATGATCAATTCTCTATAGTGATGGTTTGTATGAATGCTTGGAATGTATAATTGATTGAATGAGCCATTAGGGAGTTAGTCTCAATGAGAATTGGTCTATTTTCCTAAATCTTCTTGTTATTAGGCCATTGCATGCTATGTGTTTGATAAAATTCATAAGATAGTGAGAATTATCTTTTGTGAATAGAAAAAAATAAAAAGAGGCTCTACTGTGTATCTAGGGAGACCTTTGCACGTTAGAGTGGCTTGCCAATTGATTGCACAATACCTCATTGCATGATTAAGTGATACATCACCATGTGAAATATAGGATAGTACACTAATACATACTCTCACTTTGCAAAACAAGGTGATAGGTATTTTGCTATTTTGACACACTAGTAGACATTAGATATCGATTCCCCTTTATTGGTTTGTTTGATTTCAAATTGGAACAACAATTGCACCATAAAAACCTCCCGTCTCCCTGAGTTCGATAAATAATAAACTTAGTCATCTTGCCAAGATGATAACGATCATGTGCACTTGCGTGTAGACACCATTTGGGCAAACAAGTGGCCAACTGATGAAGCCCCCACTAACAAGGAAGCCCAGAAACTCATACTGGAGGTTTAAGGCCAGAAGAAGCCAGGCAAAGGCTAGTGAGCCCATTGCAAGATTTCTTCACATAGATCCTTGGGTTCCTAAGGAGAACAATGACTCCTGGGAGGAAGCCAAGAGGGAGTTTGTGTACTCCTTCTATGTGACAGGTGAGTTCGCAGATGTGGAGGCTGATGAAGTATTTCATCAGAAAATGGTGGAGAACTGACCTGCTCTGTATCCCAGAATCCTGAACTCATGGGAAGAGCACAGTGGAGGAGACCCTTTCAAAGCCCCTGGTCCCATTCTCTTCATGCCCCCAACGGATGCCAGTGGAGAGGTAAGGATGCAAGATATCCTGAATGAATGGCTAGTAGTCTGCGAACAGCTTGGGTTGAAGGGGCACCGCAAAGAAGTGATGGAAAGGAAAATGAAACTGAGGAAGAGTGTGTTTGCTCAGTATGTGATTAGGGTCATAATTGCATCTTTTTGCATCCATTTCTATATGGTTTTGATGTGCTTATGTTCATATTGGACCCTAAAATCATATACTTTGTGCATTTAACCCTTTTTGGCTAGAAAGTTGTGTTTTGTAGTGAAAACGAGCAAAACGAGGAAGAAACGAGCAAGTTTGAGAAAAGTCCAAAATTCTGGAGTTTAGCCAATTGGTTCAATTGTTGTTCCATGTTGAAGAGCTTGAAGAGAGGGTCGCAATGCAAAAAGAATCGAGTCAATCGGAGTTCTAGAACTCAAGATATGACAAAAATGAGGAGAGTCGAGCATTACCCGAGCTAAGGACCCAAATCGGCAGTACATATACTTGTGCTCGGCAGGGCTCATGCGACCATGTCCCTGACTCGGCAGCTACCGCGCGAGTGGGCACGCGAGCAGCTTGGTCGGCAGGTGCTATGCTCATGATCGGCACAAATGCACCTCGCTCGATCAAGCTGCCGATCACGGTCGGCAGCCCTTATGCCTGTGGTCGGCACTCGGTCAGAAAATCCGAATTTTCAATGCTATTTTCGTATTTTCGCGCGATTAATGAAGGGCACTTTGGACTAAACATTGTGGGTACTATAAATACCTCAAGGATCAGATTCTCAAGGGGGGTTTTGATCATTATCACAAGTTCTTAGATTAGTTTAGAGAGAGATTAGAGAGTTTCTTAGTGGGTTCTTAGACAATCTCATACTTCTCTCTACAATTACTTTTGATCCATCCATTGGATCTTTAATCCATTTTCTCCATTAGATTAATCTCATTATTAGCTACAATTCTACGGTTCGTTTTATGATTTTGAGCTTTGGATCAAGAGATAGCTTTTCAAGGTTTGATTCTTGTATTTCCATTAATCTACAATTGGTAAGTTTTCCTTTAATTCTCTTATTTTAATTAATAATCATGATAGTTAGACTGTTAATTGTTGATTTCCAATTCCAATTAGCCATGGTCTAATATCCTTCTTGCATGGTTGTATGAATACTATGGTGAATTTAGTCTCTAGTTAATCATATGCATGAATTAGTGATCTTGTTGAATTAGTTCTCTTATTAATGACTTGTATGAATGCTTAGGATGTTTAATTGGATTGTATGGCTTATATATTTTAGCAATGAAATGAGAATTGAGCTATAAGAACTTTATGCATGTCAAGTGTTTGATAAATTGCTAGTATGACCAATGAGAATTGCATATTAGTCTAGACCTCTTAATTAGAGTGTTGGGAGTTGTAGAGAGATCTAGACATCCAATAGAGCCCTAGGTTGTGTTGTAGAGAGATCTAGACACTAGTTAGCTTGACTAAGACACCAAGAGATCTTTTGCATGCTAGGATGGATAGGATACTAGAGGAACCATAGTAGGATTACTTCCATGTACACTTCACACTTGCTCACTTCTAAGAGGTGATAGTTAGGATACTATTTCTTGCTTGATTTAGTTGATAGAAACCATGATTGTTTTCTTGCTTTCCTAGCTATTAGCCTTTGTAGACATTCTATACTTGCTTGATATCGCATCGTTTCCCTGTGTTGGATATTTAACTTGGTTAACTTGCCATGACAACAACGACCACGTACACTTGTGTGGAAATCATACAGGATTTTGACAAATAAGTTTTTGGCGCCATTGCCGGGGAAACTATTACTTGGTTGAGTTTGTGTTGATGTTTACATGTTCTTTCCTTAGTTTTTCTTTGATTTGCTTTAATTCTTCTTGGTGAGTGTTGATACTTGATTATTTTTGTAGGAGTGAACTCAATTAAAGATGGGCGAATGCAACAATTACTCGTATTCTCCACAAGACACATATTCTCCTAATTACTATGCATATCAACCTTACCCATATCAACCACCACTTCCACAAGACAGATCTTATCCTTATCCTCCCAATTTATATTCATACCAAGATTCCTACTCTTATGAGGATCCATATATCTATACCTCTTATGAAGAGCCATATTCCTACACTCCACCCATTCCTATGCCTTGCCATCAAGAAGAAAATCCTCCTAGCCATTTATATGAGACTCTAGCTCACATCCTCAAGGAATTGGAAGAGATGAGCATTGAAGTTAAAAGGGACTTTGAGGAGACAAACAAGAAGTTCGATCAAATTTGTAAGACTCAAGGTGACCAAATTAAGAGTTTGGAGTTCCAATTGGAGCAATTGAGTACTCAAGTCAATGAGATGTGTGAGGAGGACGATGGGGGTAATGATGAAGATGAAGGGGAAGTGGAAAGCATGGGGGAAGAAGGGAATGTGGAAGATGAAGATGATGATCATCATAAGGAGAAGAAATCTCTTTCTATTCTAGATTGTATTGGAATTCAATTGTCTATTGAACCTTCTCATGCTTACATTGACTATGTCTGTGGTCGGCACCCGGTCAGAAAATTCGAATTTTCAGGGCTATTTTTGTATTTTTGCGCGATTAATGAAGGCACTTTGGACTAAACATTGTGGGTACTATAAATCCCTCAAGGATCAGATTCTCAAGGGGGATCTTGATCATTATTCCAAGTTCTTAGATTAGTTTAGAGAGAGATTAGATAGTTTCTTATTGGGTTCGTAGATAATCTCATACTTCTTTCTACAATTACTTTTGATCCATCCATTGGATCTTTAATCCATTTCTCCATTAGATTAATCTCGTTATTAGCTACAATTCTACGGTTCGTTTTAATATTTTGAGCTTTGGATCAAGAGATAGCTTTTCAAGGTTTGATGCTTGTATTTCCATTAATCTACAATTGGTAAGTTTTCCTTTAATTCTCTTGTTTTAATTCATAATCATGATAGTTAGATTGTAATTGTTGATTTCCAATTCCAATTAGTCATGGGCTAATATCCTTGTTGCATGGTTGTATGAATACTATGGTGAATTTAGTCTCTTGTTAATCCTATGCATGAATTAGTGATCTTATTGAATTAGTTCTCTTATTGATGACTTGTATGAATGCTTGGGATGTTTAATTGGATTGTATGGCTTATATGTTTTAGCAATGAAATGAGAATTGAGCTATAAGAACTTTATGCATGCCAAGTGTTTGATAAATTGCTAGTATGACCAATGAGAATTGCATATTAGCCTAGACCTCCTAATTAGAGTGTTGAGAGTTGTAGAGAGATCTACACATCCAATAGAGCCTTAGCTTGTGTCGTAGAGAGATCTAGACACTAGTTAGCTTGACTAACACACCAAGAGATCTTTTGCATGCTAGGATGGATATGATACTAGAGGAACCATAGTAGGATTACTTCCATGTACACTTCACACTTGCTCACTTCTAAGAGGTGATAGTTAGGATACTATTTCTTGCTTGATTTAGTTGATAGAAACCATGATTGTTTCATAAAAGAGTAATACTGTTAGGTTATTTCATAATATTTTCCTTGAATTACTAATCTTCCTAGTGTGAAACACTTAAACAATATAAATATCACTTATAAATCATCATTATTATTATTCTTAATAGAAAAATTACAAATAATTAATTAATCAATGTGGACTTAAATTTTAATATTTCCTTCATAATATATAAATATAAAATACGGAATATAGACAAAAATATAAAATACAAAATATACTAATCTAAATTCATTCATAATATATAAATATATCATAATATAATAATCTAAACTAGCCATTCTCCCGTGCGATGCACAGATTGAATATTATAAATTTTAAATATAAAATTATATAATTAATAAATTATAATAGATATTTAAATTAAATAAAAAGTAAACATTGGTATGATTAATTATGACTGATCCTATAGTTTTGAATAAAATATTATGTTATCGACTAAAAAATATTTATATAATATGAAAAGATTATACTGTATATGAGTGTATTAAAATATTTAATTAATCATATAAATTTTAATTATGTACTTAAATTCATATAGTGGTCTTAATTTGACGTAATTTACGTAATCTAAGTAAAATTATTCAAATTTTATTTGTATAACTAAAATTAATAAATAATTACTTTCAAAATAATAAAATATATTCCATATTTCAAGATTTCATTAATGGCCCGTAAGACCGGTATCTAAACCAAGATTGTAGAAGTCGAAAATCAGAAATCGGGCGTGTTTGGCCCGCCTAGCGCCTAGCGTCTAGGCCGCCTAGGCGACCGCCCACTTTTTTTTTATATTTTTTTAATTAATAAAATTATACAATGTACTTTTAACAAATGTGGGTGCATATAACCTTTACTAATAAATAAATGAGAAAGTTGGGCCAAAATTTTATTAATCGCCCATGAGACCTATATCTAAACCTAAAATTTCAGAAACCCACATATCCACATTATACCATCTATTATACTCTTGTAGTCTTGTTCTCTTCCTCCACGGATTTTCAGCGGCCAGGCATCGCTGCTTCCTCCACCTCAACCGCCGCCTCCTCCCACGCCTGTGTGCTACATCAACCTCGCCTCCGCGCTGCCACACGCGACGTACCCCCTGCCATCCACGGCCACGCCACGCTACGGAGGCGATGCAACGGTGAATGCGATGGGATGCTGTGGAGACGACGCGATGTGATGCTATCCATGGCCACGCCACGCTGTGGAGGCGACACGACCACCCCCTTGCCCGCCTTGCCCGCCTAGGGCCCGCCTTACCCGCCTTCGCCCGTTTTTCCAAAAATCCACTTATCCACATTTTGCATCCCTGATCTAAACCCACTTATCCACATTTTGCATCCCTGATCTAAACCCACTTATCCACATTGTGCCATCTATTATACTCTTATTCTCTTCCTTACCACGGATTTTCAGCGTCCAGGCACCGCCGCCTCCTCCCACACCGGCGCCGCCGACACCTGTGCGCTACATCAGACGCAGTCGAAGCACCCCTGCCATCCACGGCCATGCCACGCTGTAAACTGAATGTATAATTGAATCTGATTATATTTTATTAGGGTTTCAAAATCATTTTTTTGCAAGTCTGGGCTCAACATTTTTTGCAAACGGTTTGCGATTTGTGACTAAAACTTAGGCGTCCCTGTGAATGCACAAAAAAATTACAAAATTAGATTCGGATATGATGGGTTAATTTCACGCCATTGCTTCCATTTTGTCGGATATGAAAGTTAATAAGTAATAGCAATAGGCTGTGAATCAGAAACTTTTGTGGTCATTTATATCACTTGGTGTAAACATGCTGCTAGGTTATCATCGTTCTATTCATGGGTCCTGTGCGTTCATGGAATTTTTCGTATTGGATAGATTATTACTATACATAGGTTTAACTATTCTGTAGGGAAAAGGAAGAGTCTAAGTATAGCTAATTCTCAAACTCCATATTGGTCATTTGGACAGTTGGAATTTGTGATATGCAATAATAGAATGTGAGTAGATGTTGAATTATTAGTTCTCGTTTAAAGCTAGTGAATCAACCTAACCTCTGAAGTGACGACAATATGTTAAAATATTTGATTTCAAGGAAGTTCTAGAAAACAGGTTCGTACTCGTCGTGGTATTGCTGATATTGGAGTTGAGATTGTGTTCCCTACATAAGTATTCACTATTTGATTGTCTTAGTTTCAAAATTATTTTATTGTTTATTACAAAATGTGTAATCAAGCATGCTTTATAATATTTTATCTTTGTGCTTTTATATCCACTAAAAGAATGACTCAATTTGCATAACAAATGACAATTAACTAATCCTTCCAATAAGACTTTTGTTACAAAGATATCTAAAGAAGATCTCTAATTGTAATAGGTTTGCTGGTTCATTAAACCAAATGAATGTTAAAATTTGTGAACTTATTAGTTATGCTTATCAACAGCTTTGTAATATACTACCGACAATAATAATTAATTTAGTTTAATTTTAAATTCTGATAACTTTAACATACATTGGGAGTTCTTTTGCACCATTTTTCTTTTTTCTTTTTTAGCTTATGCTGTTCTAAATGGGGCAATAGTCTTCATCATTGCCATATTCTTCCTTTTCTTAGTTAAATGACAAATTCATTTCAATTTTAATTGCATGAATTTTGTGATCTCTACCATGAAGTCTGTGGCATGCTTTAAACCTTCACTTCCACATTTTCTTAGTTAAGCAGATAGACTCTTGTGTTGTAGCCTGGAGAGTCTTGAGTCTTGAATTCATATGGTCCATAATGCTTAGATAAAAAACCTAAACTTAGGCTATGATTTTAATATTACTGCATTAAGCCGATGTATCGAAAGTGGGAGGTAAAGAAGCATTCGAGCAGCTGTCTTTGAGCTGAACTTATCAACATCCAAAGTGAAATATTCTTGGAATTTTGTTGTAAATGTGAAGTCTTGATTTGTGACTAAAAATTAGGCGTCCCTGTGAATGGACAAAAAAATAACAAAATTAGATTCGGATACGATGGGTTAATTTCACGCCATTGCTTCCATTTCGTCGGATATGGTGGTTTAGTTCTTATTTGACTCAGATTTGATTTCATAATTCAGAGGATATATTAATAATTTTTAGCATTATCCTGGAAAGTAAATAAGAATTGTTCATTAAGTTTTGTTGAAATTAAAACTAATTATCATTTGCCTAACTCAATACTAAATTAGATATTTGAATTCATAATTAAAAAAAAAAAACCATAGATTGATGAGTGGTTTTGCAATCCTTCCAACTTGCTTTAACACTGAAATCCCTCCAACTTGCTTTAACATTGAAATCCCTCCAAATCTGACTTTTAATAGCAGGGTTTATGATTTTTATGCTATTCATTGAAAAGATGAAAAGTCACTGAAATTGGTTTAGAAAAGTTGTGCTCCTGCAGAGACTGACGCAAACCAAAACCCTGTCCCGACAAAGATAACTGGGAAAAACTCTATGATTATTTTGCCTCACCTAAATTCAAGGTAATGTCAGCTTTGCTAATTTTAATGCACATAATTTTACGGTTTTAATGGCTAACACTATTCAATGCAAAAATTCTGATTTTTTTTGTTACAATTATATTGCTCTTGCAGTGTTTAAGTGAGATAAATACAAGCAACAGGGAAAAAATGCTATGCAAGCATACTGCTGGAAGATAGCCTTTTTCAGTTTGATCGCATGAACTTGTGAGTATATGTTTTCAAGTAGTATATGTTTTCAGTTTTTTGCATTCCTTGCACTAGTTGCATCTACACACCAATCACATAAAATAAGATTACCTTTGAAATATTGGAACTATTGCATTTTGACAGCAGCTTATTTGATCGGTAGGATGCCTTCTCAGGTTTTAAGCAATAAAACTCCTTATGAAATGCTTTATAACAAGGAGCCTGATTATTCTTATTTGAGGTCATTTGGTTGTTTCTGTTATGTACCTTGATTCCTAATAGATATGCCTTGAGGGCTTTTCTGATAGTGATCCTTCCACGGTGAAGTGAAAATATAGTGTTCCGTTTGCTGTTTCTTACTGTTGGGGATACCGTTTATCGTGTAGGTTACAAGCTGCAAGCATGATTTCCACCTTCAATGCATTCTTGAATGGTAAGTGTATTTGTGCATTTAAAGTTTAGGATTATCGTTTTCTTGATACTTTACAGAGTTAAAGTGTATTTTTTTTAACAGAGGAGATGATTTCATCATCGTCGTTTGAAGTGCAAAAAGGAATAATGACATGGAAATTAGTTTTGGAGACAAATAAGACTTCGATTTTTTTTAGTTTATTGTTTCATGTAATATTGATATCAAAGATGGTTGATTGCTTTCTAATTGCTTGAACGAGTTTTTTTATTAATGCAAATTAATTTTTTTATCTTTAATTAATTTAGTTTTTGTTTGTAATATTTATTATTTAGTATTATTACTGATTTAATATATATATAAATTAAAATAAATTGACAATAAAATGAATTATTTCACGATGAAATAAATATGTCACAATATGTATCATTTTTATGACGAAATACTAGTCACGATATGTTACTAATCATGACGAAATATGTTGTTACTATATCAATTTCTTTAGTGACGATTATCATCGTCACTGAATAATATTTTTTTATGACAAAATATTTTGTCACCATTTTTACATCTTTTAATGATGACTTATATTTTGTCACCGAAGTCCAAATTTTTATGACAAAATTTAGTTGTCATTATATCTATATATATAAACACAATCATTATTTTCATCATTTTTTTGCAATTCTTTCATGACGAATAATGTCAAATATGACGAACAATATATTGTCACCAAATATGAACTTTTAGTGATGATTATAATTTTCGTCACAAAATAATATATTAGAGTGACAAAAACAATTTGTCACAATTTTGTCACTAAAGCATACTAATCAGTGACAAATTTCATCGTCATTTTATATGTACACATATAACGACGATCAACATTTCATCACCGAATAACAACTCCTTCTTGACGAATATAGAAAATGTGACGAAATAACCAATCTAATCGTGACAAAATTAACATCACTAAAGTAACTTGTTTTGCGACAATTATTTATATCGTCACGTAAAATAGAACTTTAGTGACGAAACGTCATATTAAGTGACAAATTTTTTATGACTAAAGTGACAATTTATGCATCACAATAGATGAAAACATACTGTGACGATGACCTATTTCGTCACCTATTGATGCCCTTTTCATGACGAATTAATGTAACGTCACATTTTTCATAATACCACGCACATTAAATGACGATCTATGCCACGAAAAAATTCATCACAAAATATCAATTGTGACGAAAAATGATGTTTCAGTGACAAATATTTTCGTCGCGATTTCTTGAATTTCCTGTAGTGATAGGTACTTGGTTTTTACGTGACAAGGGACACGAATAGCCAACTTCCTCTCTTATGAACTGACCCCTGGGCGTTTTACAAGTCCCAGCCCTTCTAACCAACCAATCTAACACCGTGAGTGGTTTGGTATTCTTGTTTTCCTACTAAGGATAGCCCTAGCAGAACAAAGCAATGCAAAAGATTAGAGCTATCAAAACTAAACAAATACAGAGTGAATCCTATCACAACACTAGGGCAATTTAATTGCAGAGTGTTGTTCAAAGTATGCTTTGTGTGCTTGGATACTTGAGAGATTTCGCTAGGAAATTTCCCGTTAGCCTTGAATGAGTGCAGGGCTCTCTGTATTTATAGGTAAGATTTGAAAAAGATCTGTTGGAGGAGATCTTTACAAATCTTTCCTATTTAGAGTGGTTGCAGGCTAGATGTACTGTTGACCTAATCACCATTCTTAATCTGGCAATCTTTGTCCCGTCGCCTGCAACTCTGAGACGCATTAAATGCCGCATTAACTGATGCCCAGACTCCGTACATTCGTGTCAAAAGATCGTTGGCTCTCCGTACAAACAGCTAGTTGACCACCTGACACTTGTTCTTCCTCGTACATTCAATACTCTGAGTCTCTTGTTAATAACTCAGCCTGAATGTTTGTCTTTATTGGAGTCTTACTGACATTCTCTTTGTCTCTTTGTCCCATAGCATAAATAACCTTTTTGCTTTGGACTTACATGGATCAGGTAAACTGAACCAAGGCCTAAGTAAGGTCTTACGAGCATTTAGCTCGACCTGATAGGTTATTCAACCCAGTATGTGTAACCTTTATGCTTTGGACTTACATGAGTCAGATAAACTGACCCAAGGCCTAAGTCAGGTCTTACGAGCATTCAGCTCGGCCTGATAGGTTACACTTACTCTTTACTGACTAAGTTCTGTCCTGAGCATGCTTAGTGTACTCAGTAGAAACATCAGTCAATGGAACTCCAGATTGTCTTCAGGATGTATCTTCAAGCTAGACTGACTCTGACCTTCTTCAGGATGAATTGCACTTCAGACTTCAGATAATTGGGTCGACTCCAATATTTTTCAGTCTTCAACACGTTCCCCCTGAACTGAATCCCTAACCTGACTATCCTGAACTAGACAATCCTGACTAACTGTACTTAGGCAAATCATCGGGGGTTTTGGGATCTAATCAAAACACTCAGATTGTCCCAACAATTTCCCCCTTTTTGATGATGCTAAAACCCTTAAGCAAATTCCTATCCATCTATACAATCAACTGACTTAGTCAGTGAAAATAGTTCAGTACCTCCTGACAAACTAGGCACTTAGTCTATAAGATGGAAACAAGGAATGGGTTAGTACAGTTTTTGATAAGATTGCTGAAAATAGATCAAGGGTCAACAAGAAGTTGTACTCAGGAACAATAACTTCATTAATTTTCAACAAGGTACAATGTCCTGAAGCTATTACATATTTGTTCCTGAACAATTATTTTCCTAATCTATCTCACTCTTCATCACCTTCCCAGCGGCTGGCCGGAATGCCATACATGTCGAGCACCTTCCTCAGGCAATGATCCAGTTTGATTGGATCAGTTGCAACATTCAAAGCTTGGGCAACTCTGACAACTTCGGCCTGAATGGCTGCCCTGTCCAGCTGATTTGAGTTTCCGATGAGGGGAGGTGAGTACCAGACCAATTCAGGAGGAGTAATCTCTACGCCTCGTGCGTCAGCATGTCTGATGATGTTGATCCAGAGACTTGGGTACTCCTCCGACATCCAGTAGTGGAAGGTGTCCGCCTTATCTTCATTCAGATCACCTAAGACATCCACTACGTCGAATAGGTAACTCCACCTATTACGGACTGGAATCCAATGTTCCATCATCTCCACCGGAATGATCTCCTCAACCAGCATGGACTTCGGGGGTCCCTGACCCTGAACAGCCTTCAGCTTCCGCTGAGTCCTCTTCTTTGGAGCTTGGGCAGACTTGTATTTTTACAACTGAGCGGATAAATACTCATTGGATTCCTTTAGCCTCTGAATCTGACCGAGGCGCGTAATTTCTACTAACTTCGCTGTCACGCCCTAAAATTCTAAGCATTTACAAATCAGCGAAAGTCTCACTTTTAATTAATAATTTAAGAAAAACCTTCTTTAGAACGTAAACCCTTTTTACTAGAAATAAAATTATTTTCCTTGAAAATCCTTTTATTACTAAATAAATCAAACATTCATAATAAATATCTCATTCAATACAACCATGGAAAATCCTAAAAAAAATACCATAACAAATATTCATAACATATTTCAATAATATTTACTTAACATATTCATAGGAATCACACAAGTAACATAATAACATGTCTCAATCTTATTCACATGTGAATTAAACTTATTCTAACATCATTCAACACGCAAGTCATCAATTAAATCATGCAATAATACTTAAATAATTCTGGTACAGCAGTTGAAACATATAACTTTTGAAAACAGCTAGGGTGCACTCACCAAAACTAGTTGTGTATAAAAACAGTCCACTAACTAATACCATATCCATTTTCTCTAATAATATTTCATGCTCATTGTCCGGCAGCTTGGTACGTCGCTACATCCGAGAGCTGCCCTAAAAGGGATTCATGGACGGTGGAAGCCTCCTCCCTCTGGTTGGGTTAAGGTGAATGTGGATGCGAGTTTATGCTCCCCTCCTAACTTTGGCTGTGCTGGAATTGTTTTCCGCAATCCACGTGGTTTCTTCATGTTGGCTGGGACGTATAAGGTAGGCTGGGGCTGGCCTCTTGAGGCTGAACTCAATGCTATTCTACTGGCAGTGGAATTGGCTAATGCGAAGGGTTGGCGTAACCTTTGGGTTGAATCGGATTCAACTCTTGCTGTTAAAACTATGCGCCGTGACTTAGGCATCATTCCGTGGAGGGTGAGGCCTCGATGGGACCTGGTTACAGGACTTATGGAGTCTATGTCTGTCCGTTTCTCTCACATTTATCGTGAAGGTAATAGAGTTGCAGATGCTTTAGCTAGTAGACGGGTCCCAGGTATTTGGGAGGGTCGATGTCCTGATTTCATTGGTCACTTATTATTCATGGACATGCATGCAAATTTTACAAGAGTAATGTCTTAATTTATCCTATTTTAGGTTACTCCTGGGATATGTTCTGCTCTGTTGGGGTGAGGAGAGTTTCATTTGATTATAACTTTTATCTGTTGCTCTGTTGTGCTGGACTGGGGGTGTAGATTGGGGCTGGAGCTTGTTTGTGTTTTTTGGGGAAGATGTTTTTGCTTGTTGGGGTCCTCCTCTTTGCTGTCTATTTTCCCATCAGCAGGGAATTTGTCTATTCCTTACTTTGGAATTTGGCTGCCATTTTGCTGGTATTGATTTTGGATGATCTGGATGTGGCTATATGGGTTGCTATATTTGGTATTTGAGGCCCTTTGATTGAAGTTGTCCCATGTTAGCAGCTGGTGTTAATGTGCTGCTGTTTTTGGGTGTTTCTATTAGTTTATTGAGCTGTTTTTAGCTGCTGTTTTTTGCTTAATGTGCTGCTGGTTTTTTTTGGATGTTCTTTTCGGTCATTCTGCGAGGGCATGCTGCTGATTTCTGCTTATTGTGCTGCTGAATTTGGGTGATCTTCTTAGTACAAGGGCCGTTGGTTTGGCCGGCTTGCGGATTGGGGAAGTATTGCTGGTTCGCTGATATTGGTTATCAGCTGTTTGTGTGTTTTTGCTTCCTGGTCAGGCTGCTGGATTGCGGCCGTTGCTGTGTTGTGCTGGCAGGGATGTTACATCAGCTGCTGGATTTTGGTGGCTACAAATCTGTTGCTGCTATACTGCTGGTTTTGAAGGCCTTTTTGGTTGTACCTTTTATTCTTGTTGCGCATTCTACGGTTCCGGTTTTGAAGGATTTTTCTCCTGGACTAATTTTTTATTTTTTATTTTTTACCTATGGGATGACTCCAATTTATTTGGTGCTCTTTTTTCCTCCGTCCGGTTTTTCCACAAGGGTGGTTTTTCGGCGAGGTTTTTAACGAGACCATGATAAATTGTTTTTGATCCCGCCTCCCGGGTTGTGGGACTTCTTCTGTTTCTTTTTTCTTTTTCCCTTTATCAATAAAAATTTAATTGTCTAATACTATTTCTTGCCAAACCATTTAAGACCTCTAAATACTCAAATAAATCATATTAAACATAGTATAAATACTTGCCACGAAAATCCCTTTTTTAAAACACATGAAAAGCTCCTTAAAACATAGTTAAAGGACTAATTTTGAGCTGTAACTTTACAACGTTTTTGCACCAGGTTTTATGACCAAAAAACTTAATATTTTATGGCAAATAAACTGATAAAATTTCGAAAATAAGCTGGGCATAAATTCGGTAATTTGAAAACAAGAATTTTGAGGACTAGAAACACATAAAGGACTAAAAATGGAACCTCGACTTCTACTAAGTAAAAACTCATGAAAATTGGTCAACATGCATTATAAATCATGGCAAACATTCTAGTAAAATTTCATAATATTTGGAGTTATAAAACTTAACTTATCGATCATGCAAACTAAGGACAATAACTAATTTTCTTAAGAACAATTAAACACATAAATTAACCCTTAATCATGCGTATAAAATTCGAACCATCAGCTGCCATATTATTAAATAAATTCTTCAACTTAACTCCTAATAATCATGCAAATTAACACATAATCATATAATAATAATACCTCGTATAAATCCATAATAAAAATCCCATAAGTCTTCAAACCATAGCAAATTCTAAATCAATCATCTACGTGTCCATGCACTCATCGAAATAAAACATGCAAACGTCTAGTCTTGTGGCAAACATAAAGGTGCCGAAAACTTCAAATATAATACTTGCAAACATGAAATAAAAGCCTACTTGGAATTTATTAATTAAACTTCATTCATTAACTTCTTCTTCAACTCGCATCACATCCACCTTCCTCCGCATCGCCAATCTCGTCACCTTTACTTTTGAAAATCTGAAAATATGATTCGGTGAAGGGGTGAGCAATTACAAAATAATCACTCTGTGGGGATAGTTTAGTTCGAAGTCTAAATATAAAGGACACAATAACATGAAAACATACCCTTCTTTCTTAACATATGATACGACTTTCGTATCCATTCGTTGATGATATAGCTGATCATCCTTAACATTCATTTGACAATATAGCTGATTGTCCATTCATAGATTGATGGTAGAGCTGACCATCCATTCATATTAGCACATAAACACATAATTGCATCAAAATAAATATTTAAAAGTCGAACTATAGTTACCACTTTTCATCGTTTAAACCCCCACCTTTTCTTGACTTGAAAATAGAGATGTGTTGTACGTTAGCTTGCTAACTCCTCAAAAGAAATCCTACTCCTTCTTGCTCTACAAAGCTCACGAAAATCTGCCTTCTTTCTCTCCTCTACAAGCTGCCAAAACCAGGCCTATATCTCCATAAAGTTTCCGATTTTTGGTGCTATGGTGGCTGCCGAAAATTTAGGGTGTCTAGGGTCTTATGGTCTTGATCAATACATATTTATAGAGTTGAAAAAGTAGGGTTTGGGGCTGAATAAGGCCTTGGCCGAAATCTTGCAAGAGGGGAAAGAAAATTGGCCCAATATATTGTTGTATCTCTATTTCCATACTTGGCAACTTATTTCCTTATTTAAAAGATCCTTACTAACTCTTTATTCTTATGATACTTAACCTTCAAGCATGTACTATTCTCTTGCAAAAGAATATGACTTATTTCCATAAATAAAGATACTAGAAATCCTTGTCTTAATACTCCTTAATTTCGAAAATTCTTATAACTCTAAGACCCAATATTTTCGAAAATACAACTAATACTATCCCAAGTATTATTTAATTCTATTCTTAGTCAAATCCTCATAAAGTCAAATCCCTAAATTTAATTCCTCCATTACTAACATGCCTTTAATGAATTAATACTTAAGGAAACACTATTCTTAAAGGACTAATACTATAACCTCAACAACAATACTTCTTATCCTTACACTAAATAATTCGACACTTAGTACTAATCTTAAGAGTCCAATTAATACTAATTGGGACCACTAATACTAAGCAACAAATTAAGAAATACTAAGGCATAACAACTTAAAGGACTAAACCTTGCACTCTCTAAAACTCACGCCCAAAACAAAATAATTAAGGGACTAAAAGCTGCTGCCTATGCGGGGTGTTACATTCGCCATCCTCTCCTTCTCGGTCATTTCAGGAACCCTACTCTGAGTTGAACCAGGGAACTGAGCTTCCTCCGATTCTTTCCAGATGGTAGCCAAAGGGTCATCTGAAGTCTGCTTAAGCTTCTTCTGAGCAGGCTGATCCTGACTCGTCTCCGCCGCTGATACGGACCTAGTCCGCTTCTTCTTCTCTCCACCGGGACCAAGACCTGATTTCTGCAGCACTGACTGAATCAGTTTCTTCTTCCTTGCTATTCCTTCCCCCTTTTTGCCATCATCAGCATTTACATTCTTGATGCCTCCTCAAGGGATTGGGCAAGCAGTTTGAATCCATGTGACAGATCATGCTGAGTTTCTTCATAATCTTGCATACAGCCTGTGAGAAAATTTACTTCAGTACCGTAGATCTTCAGTTGGTCCTTAGCCTCAGTGGAAACGGCCTTGGAGATGTCAGTCGTCATTGAGGCACAAGTTTCAGCAACAGTTGATTGAATCTTGGCGGTCAGTTCATCTAACAACTCCGCCTTGATTTGTCCCTTCATCTGAGCAAATTTTTCTTCCACCTTTTGACTCAGCAAAGAACTGAACTTTGCATCCTGCTCAGATAAGGTATCAGTTGTCATTTTGTTGCAGGCTTCTAGTGTCTCTGATGTTTGCGCTG
Source organism: Prunella vulgaris (assembly GCA_026898435.1). NCBI lineage: Eukaryota > Viridiplantae > Streptophyta > Magnoliopsida > Lamiales > Lamiaceae > Prunella > Prunella vulgaris. The sequence continues at coordinate 216,288 of JAPKLY010000011.1, forward strand.
CATTAGCTGTGACCTCAGTGCCAACAAAGATTCCAAGACTGGCCATCGCCTCTGCCCATTCTGCATCTGAGCGAACCTGATCCTGATTCAGCAAACTCATCCTTTTATTGATGAGGTCAGTAGAGTCACTGAACCTCCTTGTCTCTCCCTCATCAACGTTTACCCGCCTGTGAAGATTGGCAAGTGCATTCGAAAAGTTTTGCACAAGAGATGATTGAACTGAACGCCGATAAGTTTTGACATGGATCAGAACAGATGGACCCTCTCGTGAAGCCTCAGTAGTCCCGGGAGTGCTTCATAGGCCGGTGCACTAACCCCTTCAGTGCCACCTTGCTGACAATCCACAGCAAACATCACCAATCCCGTCTCTATCTCTCCTTCAGGCAGAACTCCCGGAACTGTCACCAGTTCCATTCCAACACCTTCAGCCCTCTCCGGCTCAGCAGTAACAACCTTGGGATAGATTTTTCTGACAGTATTTACAAAATCACCTATCCTAACAAGCGGAGTGATGGAACTGACCTGAAAAGCATCAAAGAGTGCAGCTTCTTCCTCAGCACGTAATGACCACCCTTTCTTCACCACCAAGGCGGCCATTTCAAAGTAGGTGGCCCTTCGTGTCATGGCATAAGTTCGGAGCTGAACAACCTCCTCTTGCTGAGCAGCAGTCAGGTCTGAGAGTTGCTGGGAAACAATCTTCTGAGCCTGATTCCGAGTCAGTATTTCAAATAGAGTCAGGCTCCCTTCAGCTGGAGGTGGGAATCTCCAAGTTGTTTCCTCTGCAGTAGACGATTCAAGGTGATGCTCAGACTCTGCCTGAGTCCTTTTAGCTTCCATAGGTTCCCCCTTGTCGGGTTCCCCATGAGCATCAATATCTGTGGGTTCCCCCTGAACCTCTACATCTGCGGGTTCCCCCTGAGCCTCTACATCTCACTCTTCATCCACTCCCTTCTCCTCCTCCTTCTCCTCTGAACCTGCCGGAGTTATCTCCAACTCGGCTGCCAACTCAGGAACTGCGATCAGGGCAGACTGAATCTTCTCATCAGCCTTTTCGCTCTCCAGAACAAAAGTTTGTTCCTGAATTAGTGCAACATCAAGTGGTTCCTGACTCACATCAGCTTCCTGCTCATTCACCGGAGCAACTGTCTGAACATCCGTCTGGGCAGGCTCGTGAGTAGTCTCAGAATCAGAAGCCTGATCAGTCTGTTCCACTTCCTTCGGATCCTCCACTACCATCTCATCTTCCAACACCTAATCCTCAGAAGGCTTCCTTGTCAGTCTTTCCTTAGAGGGAGATGTTGACTTGGTTGCTGAGGAGCTTTTCAACTTCACAGTTATGGACTTGATGGATGTGACCTTCTTCTCAGATTCCTTCTTCTCACTCTTCTTCTTCACTGCCTTGCCCTTCCCAGATGACAAGCTACGAAAAAGGACTTGCTTGCCAGTCAGGGCAGTGAAGTTTTCTTTGTCCAAGTCTCCAAGAGCTAAAGTTTGGAGCATCAGAGAGATGCGAGCGCCATAGTGGACTGGCTCCGAAAATGTGCAAGTCCCATCAGCAACCTCTACCACCTTGTTGCTGAACGAAGAACTCCTCCCAGTTAAACAACTTGTTCTCCACCACAGCCTTCATCAGATATAACTTTAGCCTTGACACTTGCTCTTTTCTTCCAGCAGTTGCCATGATCGATTGACTAACCAAATCTAGCAAGTACTTTGCCACAGGAGTCAATACTGACTTGTTGAGCCTGGCCTTAATCAGTGGCTTCCCTTCAGCAAAAGAGTTCAGAATCTCTTGCTCCTTCCCAATCCCAAAGGTGTGGGGAAGATCCAACTGCTTCTTCTCCTCCTAATGGGGCAGATTGAAGGTATCCCTGATCAGCTTTCTGACATTGATTTTGACCCAAGTCCTCTTCACCCCAGTTTCTCCATCAACCTCAGCGGAGTGTTGGGTGGGAATGGAAGAAATCAACTCACCCTCTGCGTTCTCCCGCAGCCTGATCATGAACCCAACAACAAGAGATGGACATAACTTCTCCGGCATCTTCGAAACTCAGTCGTGAATACCAGCCTTCGTGACCCATTCTTGAACGGGCAAGATATCTGGGTTCCCAGATGAGAAATCAGCCATTGGCTCGCAGTTAACTTGGCCTTTCCATACCTACAGATTGGCAAAAAACATGATAGTCTTGGAAGGTGCCATAAGATCTGAAAGATTAGTTGTAGAGAGAGAAATATAGTATATGATGCAAGAATTCAGAAAGTGGAAAGGTTTTTCAGAATTGGATCGCATCTATTTATACTAAAAGTTTGGTTAAATCGGACGGTTCAGAATAAAAGACCTTTAATTTTTAACGGTTGAGATTAAAACCAAAAGCTGCATGCACGTGGATTGGGCAGTTTCGGATTTCAAAGGTCATAATTCAAAAACATTATCGGAAATAGTTCCCGCCTCCTTCGCATTTAATGCGCGTCAGAGGATGTTTCTAATTAATTCAAATTATTGCATTAAATAATAACCGAAAATAAATGAACGGCTGAGATTGTACGATAAAAAGATATGATTTGACAGCTCGACAGACAGTATCAAAGATGATGTAAGCAAGATATGATGACTAAAATAATTCAGGAAACATACCAGTCAGTCAGACTTCGATATCTGACTGATACCACATTTGACCTATCAGGGTGACAAGTCCTGAATTCAGTGTCCTGAGCTTTAGTCAGTCTATACTGACCATCCTTTCTTACTGATTGTTCCCCCTCCAGCTATTCACTCTCTCTACTGACCTTTTAAACTGATCCTTAGTTAGTCGTTCCCCTTGACCTTATGCATACTGAACTGAGATTCATACTGAATCTCCAAAGCCTGGGTCAAGGAGTCCTAACTCTACTGACAACTCAACAAACCTGGTTTCAGGTAAAGCCTTAGTCAGGATGTCAGCTCTCTGCTTATTAGTAGGGACCCTTTCCATCCTTATATCTTTCTTCTCAACATGATCTCTGATAAAGTGATGCCTGATATCTACATGCTTACACCTTGTGTGTAAGACTGGGTTTTTGGATATGGCAATGGCACTATTGTTGTCACAATAAATTGGGACTTGAGTGGCCTCTATCTGGTAGTCTCTCAATTGTTGCTTCAACCAAAGGATTTGGGAGCAACAACTGCCTGCCGCCATATACTCAGCCTCAGTAGTAGACGTTGCAGCACTGGTTTGCTTCTTAGAAAACCAAGAGATCAGTTTACTCCCTAGAAACTGACATGTGCATGTAGTTGATTTCCTATCAAGCCTACAGCCTCCATAATCAGCATCCGAATAGCCAGTCAATTCTAGGTTGTCATCAGTGGGATACCAAAGTCCTAAGTTGACTGTACCCTTCAGGTATTTCAGTATCTTTTTGGCACTCTCTAGATGACTCTTCTTCGGATCAGACTGATACCTTGCACATACTCCGACTGCATATCTGATGTCAGGATAACTTCCAGTCAGGTACAACAAAGAACCAATCAGTGCCCTATATTCAGTCTGATTAACTGAGGCTCCTTCTTTGTCAGGATCCAGCTTCTCATTTGTGTTCATGGGAATACGTGAGACTTTGCTGGTCTGAACTCCAAACTTCTGAATCAAGTCCCTCGCATAATTGGACTGATTTATGAAAATTCTGAAGTCAGATTGGAGACCCAGAAAGAAGTTCATCTCTCCCATCATTGACATCTCAAATTTCCCAGTCATCAACTTGGAGAATTTCTCACAAAGCTTCAGATTAGGAGATCCAAATATTATGTCATCCACATAAATCTGAACCAAGAGAATGTCCTCCCCTACGGATATCCTGAAGAGGGACCTGTCCACTATTCCTTTCACCAACCCGCGGTCAATCAGGAACGGAGAAAGTGTATCATACCACGCTCTCGGAGCTTGCTTCAGACCATAAAGAGCTTTCTTCAGGTGATATACTTTATTTCCAACTTCGAACCCTGGAGGTTGCTCAACATAGACCTCCTCGTTCAGTACACCATTCAGAAACACGCTCTTCACGTCCATCTGATACACTTTGAACTTCTTAAATGTTGCATATGCCAAAAACAGCATGATTGCTTCCAACCTTGCGACCGGAGCAAAGGTCTCATCATAGTCGATTCCTTCGGCCTGAGAGTAACCCTTTGCCACTAGTCTGGCCTTGTTTCTGATGACAACATTCTTCTCATCCCTCTTGTTCTTGAAGACACACTTGGTGCCAATAACATGTTGACGCCTAGGTCTATCAACTAACTCCCAAACCTGATTCCGCTCAAACTGATTGAGCTCATCCTGCATGGCAAGGATCCAGTTGGGGTCAGCAAGAGCTTCTTCTATGTTCTTAGGTTCCTGATCACTCAGGAAACAACAAAATATAGCACTCTCACCAAAGGACAACCTTGTCCTGACCCCCTCATTGACATCACCAATGATGTCAGCTAATGAGTGATCATCTAGCCACCGCCTCCTGCTGACGGCTGCACCGGGAGCTGCTGACGTTCCCACGCCTGATCCTGAAATGTTAGTCTCGATAATAACAGGCAAATAAGCGGAACGAGCAAGAACAGGGGATACTGAGTCATTTCCTGAGGGTTGTACAATATCAGAGACATTGTTTCCCCCTACAGAGTTGGACTCAGTAATTATCTCAGGTGCAGAAGCATCATCACCGACAGTACGTACCTCAGGTTGAGTCTGTGCCTCTGTCTGAGACTCAACATTCTCCGAGGCTGGGGCTTGCTGAGGGTTGGCCTGAGGTCCATCCTGATCATCATCATCATCATCCCATCCCTTTGGAGCACTCACAAGTTTGATCTTGAATTCAGGACTCTTCAGGCTCAGTCTTGTCACCCTCTTGGTAACCCCCTCAGTGTCATGACTCGGAACCTATTTTCTACGCACTGATGCAGTCTCATCAAACACAACATGAGGTGTTTCCTCCACACAAAGAGTCCGACAGTTATACACCCTGAAAGCTTTGCTGACTGAGGAGTATCCTAAGAAAACTCCCTCATCAGACTTGCTATCAAAGTCTTTAAGCTGATATTTCCCATTGTTCAGGATGAAACACTTACACCCAAAAATATGGAAATAGGAGATGCGAGGTTTCCTTTTATTCCAAGTATCGTAAGGTGTCTGAGCATGTTGTTTGTTCTGCATAGATCGATTCTGAGTGTAGCAAGCAGTGTTGATTGCTTCAGCCCAGTACATCTTGGGCAGTCTTGACTCAGCCAACATGGTCCTAGCAGCTTCCTTTTGGGTCCTGTTCCTTCTCTCAACTACCCCATTCTACTGAGGGGTCCTGGCTACAGAAGTCTCATGAGCAATACCAAGGTCAGTACAAAAATCAGTTATAATTGAGTTAATAAACTCAGTTCCCCGATCTGATCTGATCCTGGCGATTCTCTGACCCTGTTCAGTACTCAATTTCTTGAGTAACTCCGGAAGCTTGACCTGAGTCTCCTTCTTGTTCAGCAAGAAAATAACCCACGTGTACCTGGAATAATCATCAACAACAACAAGGGTATATTTCCTACCATTCATGCTGACAGGAGTAATCGGACCAAAGAGATCCATGTGCAGGAGCTGAAGCACTCTGTCAGTTGAGAAGGCATCTTTCTCCTTGAATGAGACTTTGGTTTGCTTGCCTTCCTGACATGCTCTGCACACTTTGCTCAAAACTTCATTAGGTAGACCATATACAAGAGAAAGTCTAGAAATTTTATTAATAATCTTGAAGTTTAAGTGACTCAGCCGTTTATGCCAAAGCCAACTGAGCTCAGATGAGCTCTTACCGACCATACAAGTTTCAGGAGAGCTGCTCTTAAAGTCCGCAAAATAAACATTCCCTCTCCTGACACATGTAATCAGAACCTGTAGTGTAGATTTATCCTTCACAAGGCATATGTTAGATGTAAACTATACATTATATCCTCGGTCACAAAACTGAGAAGTGCTTGGGGCAGAGTTATTTCCAGCCTGAGGGTTCCTAGGCTGAGCCTTGGAGTTCCCTTGGTCCATCTTCCTCGACTCAGGATGAGGAACTTTGGCCTTTCCCTTAGGTTTTGGCCTTTGTTCCTTAGTCCTTTGCCTGGCAGGTTTAACAGGCACTTTCTTCTTCCCTTTGCCTTTATCTTGACGAGCAACACTGGGACCCTTGTCGTCAGTTTGGGCAGGGACAAACTTTTTCTTAGAGTTGCTCTCTGAAGCACCTCTCTTTTTCTTGCTCTTTGGGGTCTTTAGAGGCATCATAGCCTAACCCAGCTTTGGCACCGTCGGTCAGTTGAAAGAAACTTGTTAACTCATCAATCACTTGGGAAGATGTGTGTAAATTCTTCAGCTTTTCCTCAAGGCGCACATTTTCCCTTTTTAGGGCCTCAAGCTCAGTGGTGTACTGAAGCACCAGTTTTTAATGAGCATTCTCTTTTGAGATCAGCTCAAGATCCCAAGCAGTTTGCTCAGCACTAAGGCGAGCTTGCCACACAGTTTAGAACATCCCTGTCAGAGCAATTCGCTCAATCATCTGCTGTTCCTGAGCAAGGAACTGATCAGTGTCACGAGTCTCAATCAGTGAGTTGATTATAGCATTGAGTCTTCCAACCACCACTGGAGTTTCATCATGCCTATTCCGGGCATGAAGCAACTCTTTCTGGAGGTTTACTAGCCTCAGTGCTTCCTCAGTATCCCTCACCCTTAGAGACTCAGTTAGTCGATCATTCTCCCCACTCAGTTGTGCATTCACATCCACTGTGTGAATATGAGTCTCCTGCAGCCTTGAGAAGTCAACCATCAATTGCTCTAAAGCGAGCTGAAGGTCGAGATCCCATGCTGAATCTGAGCTAAGCTCTGGTGCGTGATCAGGAGAAGAGGCAGAAGAACATACCTCATCATCTGCCATCAGGCAGAGATCATCATACTCCTCATCGGAGAAGAGTTCAGGGGACCGGCGTCCTGGTCCATCTGAATCTGAGGAATCCTCAGCAAGCATTGCTCTCCGGTCTGATGCCCTGAGCTCTCTATTGGCTCTCTGATCTTCTCTCTCTCGAGGGCTGAGCTCCAGACAATCATACTGATAATGTCCGGTTTTCTTGCAGTGGTAGCACTGATCTACATCAGAAATACCCTTTTTGTCAATGTACCTTTTATCAGATGACTCCCTCAGGCTCCCTGATGATCGTTCAGGTTTGGAGCTGGATCTTCTGGGATCAGCATCATCTCTCCTCTTCTCATCTCTGCGCCGCTCAGGCTCCTCTCTCTCTCTCCTGGAATCTGAACCACTCCTCTCTTCTCTCTAGGGGCTCGATCCCCAGGGGCTGCAATACCTGTGATCATGAGAGTCAGTATAAAACTTCTTGTACCTACCGAAATGAGAGTTCAGCTTCTCGAATCTTCGTGCCATCAGGCTGTACTCCAGGGCTAGCTCATCCTTGCTCATATCTCTGAGTGATTTCGAGCCAGATCCAGCCTCAGGCTCAGGAGCAGCTTTAAGAGCCACACTCTTTTCCTTCTCAGGTGTCTTCTCCTCACCTACCTCCTCACTGACAGCACCCTTCTTCTTCCTCTTATCGAGGTCAAATTCCGGAGCCTTTAACTCTGAGAATAGGTGAGAGTACGGAATGTTTGTGAGGTCCTGTGGGTTCTTCAACAAGATCACACCTGTATCCCATCTTTCAGGGAGACAGTTCAGGATTTTAGACGACACCTCCCTCTTGGGAAAGTCCTTCCCAAGGGTTGCTAGGTCGTTCATCATCTTAATAAACTGAGCTTCCATCTGATCGATGGATTCTCCTTCCAGCATCCGAAAGGCCTCAAACTTCCTGATAGCAAGATCATGCTTGTTCTCGTTGATCTTCTCTGAGCCCTCACTCATCTCCTTCAGTGCATCCCAGATCTCCTTCGTAGTTGTCAGATGCATGAGCCTAATCGAGTTCTCATAAGAAACAGTATGGAGTATAATATTCTTCACAATATTATCCAGTCCAATTTGCTTAATCTGATCAGATATAAGCGCGGACCTCTCCACTAGGTCATCTCCGGCAGCTGGAACAAGATCATTGCCAGCTACGGGCCAAGTGGTCTGAAGATTCCTCATAAATCTGATCGGACCATGCTCAATCACCTGGGGCATCTGATCATGGATGGAGTAGAGATGTGCAAGGACCCTGAATTTCCAATAATCATAATTATCAATAGAGAATTCAGGAAGACTGCCTTCGATGCATTTAGAACCAGATGCCATGAATGCAAGTTTTCAGAAACAAGATCTGTTCAATTGACCACCAAAAGTTTCTCCTCAGAAACTGTTGGTAAACAAAGTCAGTGGTCTTTTGAACCACTGCTCTTATACCACTTGTTGGTCCCAAAATGAGGTAAATCAGTGTATGGGAGGGAATACACTGATGTCATATTTTTCTGAAGACTCAAAAAAATACTCTTACACACTCAGTCAGGAAAATCCTGATGTTACTCAGCAAAACTGATAGTCCGCAGGGGCAGCAGGGACAAGTCAGTAATGGAGTCAGATAGGCTGAGTGTGAGTAATGTGCTCGGAAGCTCAGTAGAGATAATAAACTTTCTGACTGCTCAGAAGCAAGTCAGTTGGACTACTATCTCAGTAAGCTAGAGTACGTGCGGAAAGTGAGCCCTTAGTTTCTACTCGTTTTAGCTTCTGAAAACTTTTCTCTGAGTTTGCTTAGTAAATTGGTGGTTAAGGCTGGTGCACAATATTAAGACTCAGGATGATTGATTCAGCTTAAATATCAAAACAATGCAGTATGCTCAGTTTAATATGAATTACAATTATGATCCTGAACACGAATGTAAATCAGCACACAAGGGTCTTTTTAACGTGGTTCGGAGATAACCAACTCCTACATCCACGACCAGATTTAACAGGAAGCTATCCTCAAAACCCTGAGGATAGGTACTTGGTTTTTACGTGCCAAGGGACACGAATAGCCAACTTCCTCTCTTAGGAACTGACCCCTGGGCGTTTTACAAGTCCCAGTCCTTCTAACCAACCAATCTCACACCCTGAGTGGTTTGGTATTCTGGTTTCCAACTAAGGATAGCCCTAGCAGAACAAAGCAATGCTAAAGATTAGAGCTATCAAAACTAAGCAAATACAGAGTGAATCCTATCACAACACTAGGGAAATTTAATTGCAGAGTGTTGTTCAAAGTATGCTTTGAGTGCTTGGATTCTTGAGAGCTTTCGCTAGGAAATTTCCCGTTACCCTTGAATGAGTGCACGACTCTCTATATTTAGGGTGGTTGTAGGAGGAGATCTGTTGTAGGAGGAGATCTGTTGGAGGAGATCTTTACAAATCTTTCCTATTTAGGGTGGTTGTAGGCTAGATGTATTGTTGACCTAATCACCACGCTTAATCTGGCAATCTTTGTCCCGTCGCCTGCAACTCTGAGACGGATTAAATGCCACATTAACTACTGCGCTAACTCCGTACATGCGTGTCAAAAGATCATTGGTTCTCCGTACAAACGGCTAGTTAACCACCTGACACTTGTCCTTCCTCGTACATTCAATACTCTGAGTCTTGTTAATAACTCTGCCTGAATGTTTGTCTTTATTGGAGTCTTACTGACATTCTCTTTGTCTCTTTGTCCCATAGCATAAATAACCTTTTTGCTTTGGACTTACATGGATCAGGTAAACTGAACCAAGGCCTTAGTCAGGTCTTACGAGCATTCAGCTCCGCCTGATAGGTTATTCAGCCCAGTATGTGTAACCTTTATGCTTTGGACTTACACGAGTCAGATAAACTGACCCAAGGCCTAAGTCAGGCCTTACGAGCATTCAGCTCGGCCTGATAGGTTACACTTACTCTTCACTGACTAAGTTCTGTCCTGAGCATGCTTAGTGTACTCAGTAGAAACATCAGTCAATGGAACTCCGGATTGTCTTCAGGATATATCTTCAAGCTCCGGTCCTCAGCTTCAGTTCAGGCAATCTTCAGCTAGACTGACTCTGACCTTCTTCAGGATGAATTGCACATCAGACTTTAGATAATTGGGTCGACTCCAATATTTTTCAGTCTTCAACACGTTCCCCCTGAACTAAATCCCTAACCTGACTATCCTAAACCAGACAATCCTTACTAACTGTACTTAGGCAAATCATCGGGTGTTTTGGGATCTAATCAAAACACTTAGATTGTCCCAACAACAGTGTTTCCCTATGTTCGATATTTAACTTGGTTAACTTACCACGACAATAAAAACCACGTACACTTGCGTGGAAATCATACACGATTTTGGCAAACAGTATGGAGAGGAGCCAGCATTTGGGAGCATGTAAGGCTAAGTGCACTGATGAAGGAGCAGGAGAAGATGTTATCTTTAATATTTTTGTTTTTGGGCAGGGCAATTTAGTGATTACAGTACAATTCTATAAACTATAATCAAGTTTCAAAATTAATGGAAAATTCTATCCTTTTGAGCCCAAGATAATATCTCATTATCTGATTGGCCAATGCACTTTACTATAAATTACTTGTTCAGGGGGAACTTCTTAAAATCAAATTTTGCTATGTAAAAGTCTTCTGATATAAGCTAGTCAGGATAAGTCTTTGTTCTTATCAAAAAGGGGGAAATTGTTGGGAAATGACTTGTAAAATGTTTTGATATAATCCCAAAGACTCCCCTGATGTATGAATGTATCTCTAAAAGACTTAGAAATCTAGCCGGAAGTGTTAAGAGGTTATGATAAAAACTTAGAATATAAGTTTATGTACAGACAGGCTACTTTTGTTAAAAACTACTCTGATGTGTTGAAACTAGCCTGATGTATCTTAGACTAGCCTGATGAAGGATTAGCAGATAAGCCCACTGTCTGAAGAGTGCACCCCAGAAGACTAAGTCCAAGTGTCCTGAAGGTACTCCCCTGAAGACAAGTGACCTGATGCATTAAATGCTCTCAGCATTCATTAAATAATCAGCCAACACATAAATGAAGCGTTAAATGCAGCAAAGAGAATATTCCAAGTCACCTGATGAAAAGACAGAGGACTTCAATGCAACCGTTAGGACTGAACTGAGGAACAATTAAGATAGACCAATGAGAAGCTGCCACCTATGTACGGACCTGACATAAAGACTGACATGTCGTTACCAAGTTCAGAAGCAACCAACAACCTAGGATGGCACAGTTTTCAAAGGTGGCTGCATTAACTCTAAGCAGGCATTTAATGAGCTATCAACCATTAATGCTTAAGAGTTGACCATCCAAAATCTAAAGAAGATCTTTAGAACATTGGACTGCTACATTTTGACAGATTTGACCATCCAAAATCTGAGGAAAATCTTGAAGAACGTTTGTACACCAAAATAGCTTGAAACTATCTCTCCAACGAATAGACTTTCAAATTTAAGTCTATAAATACAAGAGTTGAAGAAAAAGCCAAGTATGGGAAACTAACAAGCTCAACTGATAATTTGAAAGCTCTCCAAAGTTCATACACTCAAGCTCTCGAAATCACTCTAGTTTCCCAAGTGCTCATATTGCTTAGAATTTAATCTTGTATTTAGGTTTACACTGTAATATCTTAGAAGCCTACTGAGATAACCCAATCAAGATACTGTTCATCACTATAAAGGGTTATCTCAACCTTAGTTGGAGAACTCAAACCCTTAAACTGAGATAGGTTGAAGGCTGTGAGTCAGAGAAAGTAAGGTGAGAAGTGTCTCAGTCTGAAATCTGAGAGAACTAGGACTCAGTGACAATCCTAGATATCAAGAGGAGATATTCTTGTGGTTAAGGAATTCTCCTGTTAAATCAGGAAAAGTGGATGTAGGAGAGTTTAATTCTGAACCACTATAAATCCCTGTGTCTCATGTGCTTTGGTGTGAGTTAACAGTATCAAGTGTTTAAAATAATCCCCTGCACAACTCAAACTTGATCAAACCCTCAGGCTACTTATTAGGCGACCTTTAAGTCAACTGATATTTTATAAGTGGCTTGGACTTTTAAAAGTTGTTGGGAAATCCCTTATGTTTTGATGCCATTAAAACCAGCTGATCTTGGGAGGTCAGCTGATCAGCTGAGGTCAGATCAGCTAAGGATGGTCAGCTTAGGTGAAGGTCAGCTGAGGTGCTAGATATCAGCTGATGTCAGGTCAGCTGATGTCAGATCAGCTGAGGTTAGATCAGCTGAGGTCCAGGTCAGCTGATGTCAGACCAGCTGAGGTGCCGAAATCAGACGAGGACAAAATCAGCAGAGGAGCACCCAGATCAGCTGAGACACGTTCAGGACAGCTATGACTCAACATACCAGCTGAGCCCTGAACATATCAGACGAGGACCACCAACAGCAGCTGAGGTCGTCTGAAGTTGTTGCATAGAAGATCTATTTATAGAAAGTCAATCATGTCAAGAGGACAAGATCGCAATAACGGCTAGAAAATTTCCAGAATCATAGGCAATCAATCAAGTCAATCAGATTGAAGATCAAACCAAAGATGGAAAGATATCAACCTGGAGATCAAGAATCAATCAATCACTCTGATTGATTGATTACATATTTATAGGAATTTCAAATCCTAGTCAACTCTAACGGCTAGTTTTTGTTACCTATAAATATGAGTACAAGAGAGAAAAATTATAATAATCCTACACACGATTACACTAGCAGATAGGCTACAATATTTTCCTCTGTACACAAACACGTTTACACATTTATTATTCATTTGTAAGACTTTATAGAAGTCGATCAGTTAGTTGCAGTCTTTGCACTAACAAGTTGTAAGAGAGTTTTCTCTCGAAGGTTGTAAGGGAGTTAGTAAGTGAGTAAGAGAGCCCCTCAACTCCGAGTTGGATTGAGGAGAGTGGATGTAGGACAGTTGGTCCGAACCACTATAAATCCTGTGTGTTTTTCTTGCTTTATTTAATTGCTCCAACTTGATGCACTAAAGATTAAAAAGGTTTTTCTAATTAAAAAGGATTTAACCAAAAACATTTCCGCACACTAAGATCACGGCGCACTCAGCTGATTGTAAAGTCAGCTGTTTTCAAAACAAGAAGACTCAAAGTCTTCTTTAGGGACCAACAAAAGTCTACTATAAAATTGGTCTTTGAAAAATCTGTACTTACAGGTGTATTTCCCCCCCCCCATACACCCGTCTTCGTCTATTTGGGACCAACAGTGATGTCCCAAAAGTCTAAAGTCAGAAGCATCTCCAACCCTGAGGGTCAAGAATATCCTGAAGTTGGTCAAGCTGAAGCTGAACCTGAAGTTGGTCAAGCTGAAGCTGTGTGGAAGCCATCCTGAAGTCAATGACTGATGAGGTCCATACTGAGTACACTAAGCATGCTCAGGGTACGACTCCATCAGTGAAGGGGAAGTGTAACCTTGATCAGGCTGATCGTCTTACTGATGTTCATAAGTCCTGACTTGGGCTTAGTATCAATTTATCTTATCCTTGTAAGTCCTAACAAGGCAAGGTTACACGTGCAATGGAGTTTGAGGAACAAAGAGAATGTCAGTATCTCTGTGGAAAAGACAAGCATTTACTCTGAGTAAAGAATGAGGAATTCAGAGTTATAAATGTACGAGGTTATCAAAGTCAAAGTCGACAAACTAGCTGTTGGACAAACGACCAGTGAGGAGGTAACACGTAAGTACGGAGACTGTACAGCATTTAATGTTTCACAGAGCTACTGGAGGTGAATCAGAATGTTGCCATACTTAGTATGGATTTTATCAGACAAGGATTACCAAAACCCGCACCTACCTAAAATAGGATGATTTGCTCAAGATCTCCTCCAACAGATCTGTTAGGGTTATACTAGAAAGTATGCTTTTACTTTGTATAAGTAAACTGAATCTTTGAGCTTTATCTGAAATAAATCTTTTATCACTGTGCTTTAGATAAATATGAATGTTATTTATTTATTGCAAATCGTTCATATAATAGTACAAGTTACACTATAGATAAATGTGGTGATCCGTGGATAACTCACAGCAGGATCACATTATCAGTTTCTTGTAACAAGTACTAAATTCACAACCTAGATGGGATTTGAACACCCCATTGGTAAACGGTTGATGTGTAGATCCCAGATTGGCTTATCTTGACCAAGGGATTGCACTAGTGCATGATGATGCATTGAAGAGGACCTACACAGAGGTAATTCTTCCGTACTGCTTTTTGCGATGAAAAATTAGACCTCAGTGGTAGTTTATTTCTAAACCTCTGTACCTTAAATAGGAATGTGTGTGATCCGTGCGTGGCACTTTAATTTGTTATGGGTAGAGAGTCAATAAGACTTAATACTTTGCATCTTGGGTGACGCCATTGAGAACATGAAAGCTGCTAAGATTTAATACAGAGGAACGTGTGCTTGGAGAGTCTTGCATGATTAGTCCCCTTGGTGGGCTCTAAACGTTCGTCATACTAAATCTTGCAAGTGGAATTTGTTTCCGGTATGATGATAAAGAAGAGATGTCCTTACTCCAAGGATAAGATGTTAAATTAATTAAAGCGTTCAGTAGTTTGATTAATTAACGGACAAGAGAATCTTAAACACGGGAAATAATGACCGGGAGCCATATGATTGTAATATGGGTTAAGATGGATAGTGCAACATTAATCCTATAGTGGACTGAGATTAATGTTAATGCGTTGAATGACATTGGGCTCAATGTTAGAATTCATGGCCCATTAGCAGGTCCAATCTTAATTCTCCTAAAGGCCCCTCAAGTAGCCCAATTAAATGTACTACAATTGACAAGGTGTTTAAAATAAAAGAAATAATTTTGGGGCCCAAATGATTGAGTTTTTCGAAAATTATATATATTAATATATGAGAGATTTTATGGAAAATAAATATGTATCTTGAATACAAGAATATCTAATAAAATCAAGATTTGAAATATTAGATATTCAAGATATTCAAGATCTTGTATTCTCACTAAAAATATGAGATGATACAAGACTTCATATTCATTCTTGTGAGAGGGCAATTTTCGAAAATTACCAGTGAGTTAGGCAACAAAATATTTTCTTCCTTGTGTTGTGATTATTCGAGTGGCCTCCCACCGGGTGCACGAATAAGGACGAGGGAATACTTGAGAAGACTTTTGGGTTTATCAAATTGAGGATCTCAAGAAGGACGCCTTCAAGTTCATTGTTGATACTTCGGCTATAGAGGATCTCAAAGGACGCCTTTGATCTCAACAGCCTTTCGAAAGTAGCTCAACCAAATAACGCCTTTTGTCTCAGAAACTGCCTTTACTCCAAGAGGTATAATTCACTAAATCCCTTAGTTTGGCATGTTTAGGGCTTTACGTGAAATTATATGTTCGTATGTTTTGCATGCAAAGCATGTTGTTGGGTATACAATTATTTGATTTATTATGTTTACATCATGATATTAATTGTAGGCTTAAATTTGTATTTAGCGTAAATACCGAATAGATCCGCGTTTAATTCCCCAACAACTGGTAACAGAGCCGGTTTGGGGCTCTATACGTTAAATTGTAATTTAAGTGTTTTAATATTAAATTTGAAAATTGGAGAGTAGAATTGCTAGATTTTTTTGCAGGTATCCAATTGTTATGGTATTTAATATTTATTTATGCATGCATGTATGATGATGCGGTTTTAAAATCCGATTCGTTCGGATCGTTTTTCCCGTGACAAAATCCGCGGGTAGACTAGGATGTTTTTATGTAATAGACTAGTCTAGACGATAGGTTTATTTATTTTTCATAAATAAATTGTAACAGATATCGAAGACGAAGAACGGAGATTTTAAGGCCCGGAGACAAAGTTGGTAAAATTTTGTTACGGTAGAGTGGGAGTTTAATCGAGACGGATGATAAAGCTTGAAGATGAACGATGATTACGATATCTCGTAGTCAAAACGAGAAATTAAACCATGACAATTGGATATAACGTGCCAATTTGTTTAATTTGTTTTGATGCATGCTTTATTTATTTAATTTGATTAAATATTTTTATTGCATGAATATTGTGATGAAAAATCTCAACTTCAAAAATTACTAAGTATGTTTTAAATATAATTCAGTATTTATTCTGGATAATAAAATTGAATTATTTGACCTCCATGATTTATTTGTTTGTCAAGTCTTTTGGCTACGCATTGGCTAGCCCCTCTCTCCCTATCGGATAGGCCAAAAGATAAGTTCACATGAACAAATTCCCAAAAGGATGATTGTGGATTATTATTAGTGGCGGTATTGACACTCCCATCGAGTAGCTTGCTCAAAATGAAGTGATAATCCTGTATTTAATCATGGTTAATACTTAGGTATAAAATTGGCATTTTATTACTCCCCATCGGAGTCCCTACCGATTTTATATGGTCAAGTGGGAGCCGACTATTAATTATTGAAATTAAAAGTTTGTAACTGTTCTTGTTTGTAACTTGCTTAAATGTGTTTGCATAAACGTCCACACTCATCGTGGCTTATGTGAACTGCTTTAAGATGTCGGCCGATTTGTGCTATGTATTTTTTTTAGATTTTATACAAAGCATAATCAGAATTTGTGATAATCTTTGTGAATCGATGTATGTATTGATGCAATGCATATTTTATTTCAGTTCAGCATGTCGTCTCCTTTTAATCCACTGTTTACGATACTTAAAGATAACAAATTGGAAGGTGAAAACTATGTTGATTGGAAACGTCACTTATTTATTGTCCTAACCGCACAACAACACAAATGGGTTCTTGACACCCCAAAGCCCCCTATGCCTACGGATGTTGCGGATATTGCCGAAAGGGAATATCATAGGGAGTGGATGAAATCCGATGAAATGGCTAGGTGTACCATCTTGGCTTCAATGTCAGATGTGTTGCAACACCAACACCAAGACATGGAATCCGCTTTTGATATGATGATAAACCTTAGGGAGATGTTCACTCATCAGAATCGTACGGCTAGGCAAATCACCATGCGAGATATGTTGTCGCTGAAAATGGTGGAGGGAATGCCCGTAAGGGATCACGTTCTCAAATGATGGGCTACCTCAACAAGTTAGAGGTACTTGGAGTGGAATATGATGTGGAAACGCAAGTTGATTTCGTTCTCCATTCTCAACCGAAAAGCTTTGAGCAGTTCCAGTTGAACTATATGATGAATAATCAAGAGTTCACGTTGGCACAACTCTTGCAAGCTTTGGTATTGGTGGAGACACTCATGGGACACCAAACTCAAGTCTTGGTAGCAAGCGGTCTGACTTCTTCCGCCCTGAAAGGTGGGAAGAAGAAAAAGAAGACCAAATGCCCAAACAAGGCTAAGGGTAAGGTGACAAATGAGGGAGGTGTCTAGAAAGCTACCAAAGGGAAGTGTTTCAGCTGCGGTGAGAAAGGACATTGAAGGACGGCCTGTCCCAAGCCAAAGAAGGCCGGGAAGAAAGGTAATTCTCATGCACTTGTTTAGCGGCTTATGCTTCCCATTTGTGGGTAGTGGATACGGGAGCCACTGATCATATATGTTTCACTTTATAGGGGTTCCGGAAAACCCGGCAACTTAGTGCGAATAAAATCCTCATCACATTGGGCAATGCTACGAGGGTAGCGGCTGTCGCAGTGGGAGACGTGCACCTATTTTTTGAAGATAGAGTTTTTGTATTAAAGGATGTTCTTTATGTTCCCAGTTTTAGGAAGAATTTAATTTTGGTTTCTAAATTGTACGTTATTGGATACTCAGTTTCTTTTAATATATGGTTGTTATTTTTCGAAACGATGAGTTCATCTGTTCTGGAAAATTAGTGAATAATCTTTATACTATTAAAAGTGCACACCACACACAAAATGCTTCTTATAGCACATCGACCATTTCAAAGAAAAGAAAATTTTCTTCAACCGTGAACGAAACCTTCAATGTCATCTAAGACTTGGTCGTATTAATCTAAAGAGAATTCAAAGGTTGGTGGCGGAAGGCTCGTTGGAGTCTCTCCATGTTGAACCGTTTCCAACGTGTGAATCTTGTTTAGAGGGGAAAATGACCAAGAGGGCCTTCGGGACCAAGGGGAATAGAGCTAGTGAATTGTTGGAAATCGTTCACACTGACGTATGTGGACCAATGTCGGTTCAAGCTAGAGGAGGTTTTGAGTATTTTAGAACTTTTACGGATGATTACTCAAGATATAGGTACGTTTACCTTATGCAGCGCAAATCAGAAACCTTTGATAAATTCAAAGAGTTCAAAGCCAAGGCCGAGAAACATAGGGGAAAGAGTATCAAGTTCGAACGATCGGATCGTGGGGGCGAATATCTCAGCAATGAATTTTTGACCTACTTGTCAAGTGAAGGGATTGTATCCCAATTGACCGCACCCGGTACCCCTCAACAAAATAGGGTTACGGAACAAAGAAATATAACTCTTTTAGATATGATCAGATCCATGATGAGTTATTCGGAGTTACCCAAGACGTTTTGGGGCTATGCCTTGGAAACAACGGCTCACATTCTAAACTTGGTGCCATCTAAATCGGTTCCTAAAACTCCCACAGAATTGTGGACCGGGCGTAAGCCTAGTTTGAGACACATAAGGATTTGGGGGTGTCCGGCATATGTGTTGGACAAGGAAGCTGGAAATTGGATCCACGTTCGGAATTGAGGTTGTTTGTAGGATACCCTTGAGGAACGAAAGGGGGTATGTTCTATAGTCCCAAGGACCAAAGAATCATAATTAATAAGCATTCTAAGTTCTTGGAAGAAGACTATATGAACAATAGAAAGCCCAAAAGTGAGATTACCTTAAATGAAATAAAAGGGTCTAATCCTATACCAAGGGTACAAGTTGATGTACCACGCGACACACCAACACAACCGGAGCCTCGCCGTAGTGGGAGGGTTGTGAGACAACCTGAGAGATTCATGTTCGTGGGAGAGTCTTCTGACTTGGTCCCCGGGGAGGATGAATTAGACGCATGGACATATGACGAAGCTTCTGAGAGCACACTCTGACTTAGACTATCTGGTTCTTTGCTGATCTGTCTTTGCTGCCCCTGAGGACCATCAGTTTAATTGAACACATTCATGAATAAAGGGATGGCCGAGGAACCCGTTGTAGGTCTGCTGTTGATCTACTATTAGGAAGTCTACTAGTCTAGTTTGTCTCCTCTCTGGGTCCTCGACCGATATAAGCTCGACACTCAACCTAAGGGAATGGTTACATCTTCCCCAAACCCCACTATTCTAAGATTACATGGTTCAATGTACAACTCATAATCACCTAGCAGATCTAGGGTATTCTTTAACAGGATGTTGGTGTACGCGCTGGTGTCCACGAGTACTCGGTGGACTCTTGTATTCATGATGTTGGCGCTGATCACCAACGAGATATTGTGGGGGGTAAGTTTCCCTTCCAGGTCCGCCTGCGAGAATATCAGTTCGGCAGTTGGGTTTGCGGTGGGCTTGGAGCCGGAGCTGCCTTCTTGCACTTGATTGATAGCATGGACTTCTGCTTTTCTCTGCCTCTTGGAGATGGACTGTCTACCATCTTCAAGTCCCCCAACAGGTCCTGAATGATCCTCAAGAACAAGGATTTCTCTAATCGGCTCTTGTTGCGCAGGTGGAGGTGGAAGTCCCCTACGTCTATTTTTCCTCATCTTCATCGTCCGTCTCCTCCCTCCTCCCCTGTCTTGGCCTCTTCGTCAGGGCTTTCTTTACAAATTCCGCAAGCTTTCCATCCTCGTAAAATTTCCACAGCTCTTTGAGTAGGTCTCGGCACTCACTTGTGAAGTGACCGATACTCTGATGGGAAGCATAGTATTTGTTGGAGTTCAGCGTGCTGCGGTCCTGCTGGATCTTCCTCGGCTCATTCAGCATCACCTTGTCTTTAACCGCTATGAACACATGGTTGACGGAGACTATCAGCACTTGGTTCACCTTCTCCTTGAACTACTCCCCGTCAAACGATTTCAGATTTCTGGGAGCTTTGTAGGTGCCCCCGGTCTTCTTGCCTTGTGGCTTTTTTTCCTTGGAGCTCCCGACCTCCTTGGCCAATGTCTCCTGCATGGCCACGTACACCCCTGCCTTATGTCAAAATTTAGCATATGTGTTCGGGCAGGAAAGGTGCATCTCCTTCCAGAGCTCCGTCCCCTTCCTCAATCCGGCCATGATGGCCACTATCTTGGTGTCTTCGCTGATTGGCTCGCCTTCAAGTAAAATTTTGTCGAACCTTTCTAGGTACTACTGGTCTGACTCCTCATTCCCTTACTTGATGTTGGTGAGCCTGTGCTTCTGGGTCAGGTAAGACCCATAGCACGAGAAATGAGATCGAAACAACCGGGTGAGTTGGCCAAATGATTGGATTGACCCTGGTATAACACCCCAAAGCTGGACAGCTGTTTTAGTCCATTAAGTTTATAGGTTGCGCACGTTTTATTTTGCTTTGCAGTTAGTCCTTTAAGTTTTGCCTTAGTATTCTTTATCTTTTGCTTAGTATTATTAGTTAAACCAATTAGTATTAGTGGACTCCTAGAAAGACCTTAAGTTTTCGAATAATACTAGGATAGGAATAATAATTATTTTCGAGTTTTAGTATTAGTCCATTAAGAATATTAATATCTCATTAAGGGTAAATTAGTAATTGAGGAATTAAATCTTTTGGGATTAGATTTTAATTATGATGATTTAAATTAAGAAGAGGAACACTTTTTGGAGAGAGAAATTTCGAA